>BPLQ01009006.1:0-53126 GCA_021605075.1 Caerostris darwini
ACTATTTACACTTCTTATGGTGGATAGAAGGAATCCTGAATGAAATTAGAAAATTATCTGAAGTGACTTCATGGAAATTTGTACCTGGTCATCAAAATCAGCCCAGGCCTTCCACCTCCCTCAAAGATTTTTAATGCAAAATTAGTGAAATCTCAATGGTGGGAGGGACCTAGTTGGCTCTATCAATCTTTTGAAAAATGGCCTACTTCTGAAGTGTTTCCTGATTTAGAAGTGGTTAATTCGGAAAAAAAAAGAAAAGTTGTTATATCTGCATCTAATATCAAACTGAAACTTTTGAATATTTCTTAAGAATTTCGTCTTACAAAAGATCGTAAGAATATATGGTGGATACTTCGTTTCATCAACAATATTAAGAAAAGGGTAAATGAAAGAACTTTTTGTAACTTAAATGTTGAAGAATGTGATAAAGCGGAGAAAATAATTTTTAAGAAAAGTTCAAAGAGAATGTTTTGAGAAAAACAGAAATCTTTCAATGCAGAATGAAAGGTGTGCCTTGCAGAGTAGGACTCCACTATCTGACTCCTTCCGCAACAAGTGCCCCGACACTGATGATTCCACATCAGATCCAGTGACTGTCATCGAATCCAGTGATTGTCCACAATCTATTGACTGTCAACCATATGACAGGTGTGATAATAGTGATACTTATCAGACATCCCGTTGTGGAAGAATCCTGAGATCTCCTAAGCGATTGGACTTATGATTTTGAGTTTCATTATTCTCTTGAAACTCAAAGGTGGGAGAATGTCGAAAATGATGTCGAACTAGAACTTTTGATTTGTATGTCACGTGAACACTTTTCCTCTCTTAACTGTAACCAACCGTACTTCGGTTTAAGAACTGTACTTCCTTGTTAGTAGTTAGCCGCGCTAAGATGCGCTTTCTCTGTCTGTATGTCTGTCTGTGTAATTTTTGTATCATCTCGTCATTAATATGCTGAATAAAAGTATTTTGAAAGAGAATATTGGAATTATCTGCCTACTTCCCGCCTCTTTGGATATCTCTCTTCAATAATCCTGGAACTGGAATGGTAAGAGAAATTTTATATGAACCTTTCTAGTTTTATTTTGGAGGATTGTTTTGGTGAGGTAAAAATTACCATTATCTATTTATCATGACTTTTCTTTCCTACTTCCATCACATACCATTGAGTAGACGCTTCGCGTTCAGGCACTCCACCTCTTTATTCAACCTAGTGAATGAGTTGTGCATGTTAAAATTTAATAAATTGTTGTATAAGCTATATTTTATTCAGTCATATTAGAAAATACTTTTAAATAATTTTCACTATTTCTTCTGTCAGATAATTAAACTTTGATATCTTTTTTTTAATATCTGGAATTTCCCATAAAATAAACTTTACTTCAAATTTGAATATATTTTTTTTGAAAAATCAACAAAGAAAAAATTAAATTAAACTAGATTTAATTAAAAAAATGACAATTTTCAGTTTTCTAACTTTCTTTTTTTGTGGATTGCTAATATGGAGTCAATAAAAGACATTTCAGTAAATTTGATGCTTTCATTTATTTATACAACTGTAAAAATATAAAACATTTTTAAAATACTTCATAATTTAAAATACTTCATATTACATATTAATACATGTTAATACCTGATTAATATTTCCCTCACTTTCCAGGTGAAAGGTATTTTTATTGAGTTTATAAAACTTTTTTTCATTAATACTATAAGGAATATTTTGCTATTATAATTTTTTATCCATATTAAATTTTATATTTAATAAATTACTTATCTCTTTTATGAACTAAACTCTTATATACAAAATTTTTTT
Source organism: Caerostris darwini (assembly GCA_021605075.1). Taxonomy (NCBI): domain Eukaryota; kingdom Metazoa; phylum Arthropoda; class Arachnida; order Araneae; family Araneidae; genus Caerostris; species Caerostris darwini. The sequence goes on from BPLQ01009006.1 coordinate 1,817, forward strand.
TATATCTCTTTGATTTGAATCCAATATAATGCTATTTAGCATAGTATACATAAAATAAGCACTGTAAAAAAATACTAATCTAAAGTATCTTTGTTTTTTTCTCCGTTCGTTTGATATGTTAAAATAAGATAGTTGTAGAATAGAAAGCGTTGATAAAAAGTCAAGTGAGGTCGAAAAGGAAGTCATGATCGATGATAAATAAAATATATCGATCTTTGATCTAAAAGAATTTCTTTACATAAATCTCTTTTTTTTTTCGCATTTGAAAGCGGGAATATAAACAATGAACCAACAATGAGAAACAATGAGTCAATTTTTACTAATATAAATTTTAATAAATTTTAGGCAAAATGAACACTAAAAGTTTGCCTAATGTTCCCGTTCTTTGAACGCCAAGAGAAAGATATGGAAAAATAATGAAAAAAATTTAACAAAAGAAACAATGATAAATATAATACACAGTCCAGTTACATTAATGGGACCACCACTTACTTTCGACGTCACGTGAAAATGCCAATCCCAAAAGGCAGGTGGCAGCACATTGCAGTGGAGTGTATATAAAGAATTCCACTTAATACCACACTCCACACTCCACTTAATGCCAGAGTATACAAGAGCGTCTATTCTGGCTTTTGACAGGTGGTCACATTAATGTGACTGGACTGTGTATAAAACTAAGTAAGGAAAGTCACCAAAAAATTTTAAAATTTTAAATTTTTTGCAAATAAAAGTTATAATTGGAGTCCTTAAATAAAATTTCTTCAAGAAACAGTTAAGTGAAGGCATCAATTATTCTAAGTAATAAAAAGTATAATTTTAACACTTTATTCAACATGATTAATTAATGTGGTAGATAGTATTAATGCTGATAGTATTGGTTTAATTAATGTGACAGAAAGCCCAATGCTGTGACAAGACATTTTGAAGATCTTGAAGGCTGCGGATTAAGTGTGAAAATACGTCTCCCTAGAACAGGGATGGGCAAACTACGGCTCACGGGCCAACCGCGGCCCTCCAGGCCTTTTAATTTGCGGTTCGAGGCAAATTAAAAAAAATGTATATTTATATATTATATATTCATCTTCTTTCCATATCCTTATTATATATCTATCTCCTTTCAGTGCCATTCAAACAGAATTGGATACTTTTAACATGCCTTTCAACGTAAATTGTGAAGCAGTGAGGTCAGATTTGCAGGCTGAATTAATTGAGCTGAAATCTAACAATAATCTCAATCAGTAGTTGCTAACTATGCCAAAGTAAGAGTTTTACAAATCATTATCGAAAATAAGTCTTCCAAATTTAATATCTCACGCCCAGAAAATCAGTGCTATGTTTGCTTCATCATATATATGTGAACAATTGTTTTCAACTGAGAACCTTAGAAAGAATTACTTCAGAAGTAGACTGACAGATGAGCATTTAGCCTCGTTCCTTAGAATCAGTACATCTCACTTCAAACCTCAATATAAGGAACTTTCAAGAATGAAATCGCAATTTCATTCATCTCATTAACCTATTTAAATTGTAATACTTGTATATTGTTTTTAAAATTTTAGAAAAATTTACCTTGGCCCGTCAAACTTTTTCTTTTCTTCTATTTTTGGCCCGCGACCGAAAACGTTTGCCCATCCCTGCCCTAGAACATCTGAAAGAAGGTAAGTCGTTTTCTAGTCCGGAAAATGTGCCGAGCCAAGCATTCACAAACCAAAATTTGTTTGGTGGAGCAATATCTTCTAGTGGGATAAAACTGAAGACGCTTGCAGAAATCGTGAACATTTAGCGTGTTTTCGACGATTAGGCCACCAATTTCTAGTATATCGTAGTCTGACGGAAAATTACGTTTTTTACAAGCACTGCTTAATTTTTACGAGAAAGGTATTATTTATTGTTATTTTACTGATTTTTCCTTTGTTTTTGGAAGGCGACGTCTTTAATACGTGGTAAATGTTTAAAATATGGTATTGACTAATTATAGATTTATCTAACATTCACTATTAATTAAGTTAAGTATTTCATATCTACGGCTTGGTGATTTTGTAATTGTGTTGTCTGATTTGAATTTATTTTTTATATAGAAGTGCAAATTTTATACACTGCCTAATTGATTATTATGATTATGACTGCAATATCGTATATTGGTGAGATAATTTAGCGAAGATTGTGTATCTTCAATAATTGAAGTGTGACTGTGGGAAAATATATCTTTGAATTGACAATACTATTGTTTTTTTTTAACATATAATACATTTTTAATCATATCGCCATTTCAAAAAATATTGGCTACTTATTTTTATCGATGATTATATATTGTAGTATTATTTCAAAGATAAAATCTTTAAAGGTTACATTAAAACTTTGTTATTGAATAATACAATTATGTGAAATGAATGACACAAAAAGAAGATTTTTTTTATTGATAGGCAAAGCTCATAGTAGAAGTGTATTGAAATTGCTTTTATTATAATATTAAATTTACTATAACACTTTTTATTTCCTATAATATTTTTAAAAGTTTTGTAATTCTGGTATATCTAAGAAATACTTCAAACACTCAGGAATAAAAACGTTATCTGCATAGTAAGGTCTCCTGTTGATAATGTTCTTCACAATAATTTCCATTTTCTTTCCATTCATACTGTACTGTAAATTATAAAAATATAAAATTCATTTTAAACAATTCAAAAACTTTGCGATTCAGTAATTTTGTGAACAACATTAACATAAATAATTAATAGTATATAAGAAGGACAAAATGATTTTTTTTTCTTTTTGAGTTAGTTCATTTTAGTAATGGAATTAAAAAATTTTTATATGTTTTCTATGGAATAAAGTAAGAATATTTGGATTTCTATAAATTCCTAACAAAATATTTTACAAAAAATGGAATCTTTAGAAAATGAATTAAATTTTTTATATCTCTTATAACAATTTATTAATTGTACAACTGTAAATTGTGCAACTTATTTTTTTAGCTTCATATACACATATGATATTAACTTTCTTTAGATTAATTAATGCACAGACACTCACACACACACACACACACACACACACACACATATATTAATTTTCTTTTTGCAGAATAAAAATATTTGAAAACAGAAAAAAAAAAATAAAAATTCTACCAATTAACACTTTTCCTACGGTAAATTTTATTTTTTCAGTACTAATATTCAGCTTCATTTAGTTATTTTTATGCACTAAACATAACTATATTTTGAAGGAATAATTATATTTCAATTTTTAAAATAAAATAAGACAGATTTTTTTAAATCCTAATTGAAGAGAAAATAATAAAAAGTGTTCAAGTGATCTTGCTGTTCATAATAAATTCATACATAAAATGTAGGCAAATAAATATTCGTGCATAAATCGTTTATGCTATACATTCCGAGCAATGATTTTTTTTTCTTTTTACATAAAACAGGTAATATAAAAAAAAAAAATTCAAGTCAATTAATACTTTTTTTTCACTCTATTGCAGAAAGTCCTTTATAAATAATTTTCATTCATTTTTTAAGTTTATCTGGCTCCATCTATTGGTAGATATATGCAACTTAAATCTAAAAAAAAAACTAAGATTAATTATTTTAATTTAATTACTGAATTAATATGTGAAAAAAACTGTATTAACATCCAGTGTCATCCACAACAAGTTAAAAAAATGTATTTGAACTTGAGTGGATGAATAGAAAGTATTTTAAGAACGATTGAAAATTTCAACAAGATATATATAGGGAGAGTGTGAGCTAATAGAAGGAATTGGAAAAGGGTGTCTTTTTTTACGTGGCTTTTGATAGGTGATATAGTTTTTTTAAAAGACTTAATTATTAATGTAAAATTAAGATATAATGACTCACAGGAATATCTTTAGCTTCTATTATGACGTCTGGTATGTGTTCCGGTGTGAGTTCTTTTGCAATTGCTTGTCGAATGCTTCGTACGAGATCATCATTGAAATCATGACCTTCCTTCATTTTCAAAAACAGGACGGCTCTCTCGTCCATTTCTTTGTTGTACTGAGAAACACAGAGACTGTCAGACACTTCGGAGAACAGGACCACTTCAAAAAGAAAGGGTGTATTAGAAGCAATGGAATCTCTGCATGCAATTCACGAAAAAAAATTGTGGCAACTAACAAAACGCTTTACTTGGAAAATGTTATTCAATTCTTAAAAGAATTTGTAAGGTTAACATATTTAAAAGTGTTGCATGTAATATTTTGTCACCGTATTAGAATTTTATTTTATTTTATTTACCTATATTAAGAATAATATAAGGATTTCGAAAATAAGTAAAATTCTAAAGATCTTTTTACACAGTACGAGAATACTAAAAAAAAAAAAAATTATAAACAAATTGAAAATAATATAATAAAATTAACGTAGCAGCTTTAAAAATATAGTTAATTAAAAGAAAAGAAAAAGCATTAAGAGTTAGTATAAAATGCTTCTCATACAAAAACAATTAGAATTTAAAAAAAAAAACATAATACTATAAAGGAAATTACACGACTATGCTAGAAGGTACGAAGAAAGTAAAAATTGACGAACACATTAATCATAATACACTGTCCAGTCCCATTAATGTGATCCCCACATACTTTCGACGTCAACGTGAAATAACCCATCACAAAAGGCAGGTGGCAGCATATTGCAGGGGAGTGTATATAAAGTATTCCACTTAATACCACACTCCACTTAAAGCCAGAATGTACAAGAGTGTATATTCTGGCTTTTGACAGGTGGTCCCATTAATGTGATTGGACTGTGTAACATACAGCTTTTAAAGATGGCGTATATTCCATTTCCCCTTTACTGGTCACATTTTATGGTATTGCAATTGCCTAGTGTCCTTTAGGAATATTAAATGAGTATTGTATATTTTTTATAAAATTTTTTTAATGAGAAATGTCAATGATTTGGACAGATCTTAGTTTTTTGAGTTTTTTTATATATTTTTTAGGAATGTAGTTAGAAATCTTTAATTGCATGGAGTTCACGTCTAAATGTTTATTGGATGCAATCTACACGATCATACAAACAAAAGAACCCAGCGAAAATAAAAAAAAATTAAGGTTAAAAAAATTAAGGCAAAAAAAAAAATGAAAGTTTATTATTAGAATTAATTATGGAATCGTTAAATTAATTACTATGACTGAAGGAGCAGAAACATGTAAAGAAGAATATATTTTCTTTTTTATCTGGTAGTACGATGATTGTTCTTGTTGCCATTATAATTATTCTGGTAGCGGTGTCTTCATTAGGAGTCCTATTGTTAGATATAGACTTAATAGAAATAACTCCTGTTCTGTACTCAGATTGTATTTGATCGAATGTGGCCTGAGCTATGTTGAAAATATTGTTGGGTCTGAGTTTGTAGATATACGGAAACTTACTGACAGCCGATCCTCAGTTCAACATCAAAGTAACTGGACAAACATTGGAGAAAAAGCTGGTATTTCCATTCTGAAATTGCTTTCTAGATTTCAAGGTGCACATCTAATAGATTCCTTCACATGTCGCCACCAGTGGCATCGAGATTGCGGATACTCCAGCTAAGGTTCAAAGACTTCCCAGTCGGATATGCTTCGCACTTATAGCGAGGTGTTCTCCGAGTTTTGGAAGATTATTAAAGATTTCTGGAATGTCCCTCAAACACATGACTGGTACTCGACGGATCGTTCTGGTTTTGTTCATCTTTCTGGGACCATAGAAGCCAACAAACTTATTTATCGCGTTTTTCCAGTGGACACTTGGAGTCTTACCTATGAACAAGGGCAGATGATATTTAGGATCTATACCAAGTGTAGGACAGCTTCCATTTTAAACTGTTTTGATTTTACATTGTATGAGTTTTTTTCGGAACCTCTTTTATTCTGGGACTTTTTTAGACGTTTATGGACTTATGGATTTGGTCTAATAACTATGCCAAATAGGGGATCAGAAACAACAACACCTATGCAATTTTCTCTTCTGAAAGCAGTAATTGCAGCATGTGCAGTAACAATTGCAGACACCAGTTTGTCATTTAGCAATGAGGACACTGCAAATGATTAGTTGACTTTTAACCGTTCTCTACGCGCTATACAATATTTAAAAGGTTTTCTTCAATTTCTTCAAAATTCAATACGCCACACAAATATTTATAAGATAATTGTACTAAAATGAATGCGACTTGCAAAGACAACAAATGTTATTTTTTTAATTTTGAATATTTTCTTTTCTCATTCCATGAAGCAAAATAAGTACTTTTAACAATACTTACCAATGTTGTAAATTTCAGAGCATCCAAAACGTGTACCTCTTTGTTTTAAAGTGTCATCACTGAAATAGTTTGATTAGAAAAATTAATTAGCTAAAGTTGAAGTTCACATTGTTAGTTTTGCATTGTCTCAAGAAAGATACTCTTTTATGAAAATATGTCTTCTAAAATAGTAATAAATATAATATTATTTAACGGCTAATTTCATTATTTCAATCAAATATATTTTTCATAAAATAAATCACCATAAAGAAATTAAAAATAGAAGTAGTAATGTTTTTGGTACTTACGTATTAACGCCACCGCAGCTACAGATTTGGCGGTGTTTAAGTGGCGCCAACCTACACTTAAAATTTTTGTGACAAATCATAAAATATATAAAACACTTTATTTAAAATCAAAATACTTTCAAAATTCAAAAGACTTTATTTAAAAACAAAGTAGTCAATCGGATTTCAGTGGAAAATGGGCCGATGTAGAGTTTAACATAGATTCAAAACAGTCTCTATTTTGGCGCATTCTGCTGCGGTGGCGTTAATACGTAAGTACCATGGTTTTTTTTTATATTGTGTTTGATGTTAATCCGGCATTTTTAATACATAAAGAATAAATTTTTTTGAACCTGCATAATTTCGGTAGTTTAAATTTAACATATATTGTAATTTTGTAATAATGTTTTTACAGTTTATTTTATATATTAACCTAAAGATAAACCATTGTGTTTGGCTACCAATCTGAATCTTTCAAATGAAAAAATACATTGTATAAGTAATTTAACTGTCCAAATTAAATATTTTCTTATTAAAAACGAAGAAAAAAGTTATTTGAAAATGTTAAGAGCTTTAAAGTCTACTTATTTATAAATTATCAAATAATATCTGACATGTAATTTATTAGATGCAACAATCAAGCTGTACCTTCTTCCACAAATCACAAATCCTTTTGTGATCGGATTCACAACAGCAAAATCTCCGATTGCAAACTTTCCTGAAAAGATAAGGTTGCGTATTTCAAGATCAAATTTCTAATTGAAACATGTTTTTTTATTTTTTGTTATAATCAATATTTCAAAATCCATTCAACAAAATGCGTTTATAAAGATATATTTTCAAATCAATTGCGTGGACAAAATTAGTTTCTTTTGTTTAATTTTAAAATTTTAAAATTTTATTTATTTGATGCTATTTCAGTATTTTGTATTTTTGAAAATATAGAATAGTAAATATTACGGGTGACAACTCTACATTTTTCCTATTTTGTGGTGGAGTAGCATTTCTTTGTACGTAAGTAATTTTAAACAAATATGTTATATATTTTGAATGAATGGAGTAATGAATGTAAACAAATAAAAAATAAGGTATCTAGCACTGAAAACTTCAAAATTTACAGAAAATCCTTTTGGGTATCAAGAAAATACTTTTATATTTATCCTTAAAACGTAAAAGTAATTAATGTATTTACAGCTAGAACCGATTAAAGTTGATATTTGAATCATTCAAAAAAAAAAAAAAAAAAAAAAAAAAAAAATGTTAAACAGCAAATTTTAAAAACCCAAAATATTTTTAGCAACTTTAAGAGAAAGAAGAAAACATTAAATTTGAAATTACTAATTAAAAAATAAAATATGTGGAAAAACTATTTGATATAATATAACTAAACTATGACAATAAAAAACTCAAAATTGCTACTTGTAACGTAGCTCAGGAGTCCAGATTATTTGATAGGGAATGCATAGCATGCAATAATTTATTGACAAATTTATAAATGTAAGTAATGTATTAGGACTGAACTTGGACCTCAGAGCCAGTTGTAATCAATCGCAACTGAAGAAAAGTAATCGATCTCCATACCGACTGCAATTCTTTCATCATCTCTTTCATATAGTTTTTATTTTCCATATTTTTTTCACTGACGCCATATTCATACTTCGTTTCTGGTGATGTAATTAGTATAATCATTCTTTACTTCCGGGATTTAGTTTTGCTTTGATCTTGGTTTCCTAACCCTTAAGCAACCAACCAGTTACCCAAAAAAGTAGCGTATCTCGCAGATCGTCATTAATTTTCTAATTAATAATTTTAATAAATACTCCTTGAAAATGCAGGCTAAATTTTAAAAAATTCAAAATATTTATATAGCTTATATTTTCGAAGTAGATAAGTATGTTATTTACAAGTTTTGAAAGCAGATAAGTATGTTATGGACAAGTTTTGAAAGTTGATAAGTATGTTATTGACAAGTTTGAAAGTAGATAAGTATGTTATGGACAAGTTTTGAAAGTTGATAAGCATGTTATTGACAAGTTTTGAAAGTAGATAAGTATGTTATAGACAAGTTTTGAAAGTTGATAAGTATGTTATTGACAAGTTTGAAAGTTGATAAGTATGTTATTGACAAGTTTGAAAGTTGATAAGTATGTTATTAAATACCTGGATATTTGCTATAATAACTCTTCCGGCGAAGAGTACCGTCTTCATCTCCCCATAGTCCTAGTAGCAAAACTGGTGAAGGCTTAGCTACGATCAGTTCTCCATATTCACCTTCCATGGGTTTTCCTATAAATAATTCAATGAATCATCTGTAAAAATAACATCATTTAAAGCCATTTTTAAGTTTTCAGGACAAAATTTTGCTTTAATTTTTCACAATTTTCATTAATCCACTACACGCTGTGTCTAATTTACTTCTCAAAATTATAAAAAAAAGAATTTATATTTACTTAATATTCACTTTAAAGCTGTTTTAAGCAATCTGATAAGTAAATACCAAGAGTCTATTGTGATTTAATAAAGGGCCCCATAAAAATTAGAATGTCTTATATCACATATTATTTTAGATATGTATATATATTAGTAAATATTACTCGCTATTGTTCTGTTTCAGTAAACGTGACTAATAAAAATATAAGAAAAAAATAATAATATTTATCAGAAAAACTACCAGGAAAATATCTTTAACATAAAAACATGCTCAAATTTTCACCATTCGAAAAAATATGATATGAAACTTGTAAAAAGCAACAATTTGGTCTTTAATAACACTATATTGCTCATGGTATCCAAAGATAGTGTTATAAAGTAGTTAATAGTTATAAAAGATCACTCATGGTGTCAAAACATCGGTTGAAATCTAGAATACTGTATCCCGGAGGAAGTCGCCAATCTTGCAACGTGGAATATTTCGCCAATGTTCCGTCAATTTCTTTAGGGTTACAATACTGTAAAGGAATTTTTAACTTTCTGAACAATATAATGATTGTTTATTTCAACTTTGATAGTTATTTGCAGACTTTTTTAGTTATCCTAAATAAAGAACATAAATTTATATCTGTCCGTACGCACTGACGGACAGACATACATACGTACGCACTGACGGTCAGACATACATACATACGAACGCACTGACGGACGAACATAGATACCGTCAGAGCGTACTTATGTATGTCTGTCCGTCAGTGCGTACGTATGTATGTCGGTCCGTCAGTGCGTACGTATGCATTTATGTCCGTCCGTCAGTGCATACGTATGTGTGCATGCCAGTCACTTAGTGCGTACGTATGTAGTTATGTTCGTCCGTCAGTGGGTACGTATGTAGGTATGTTCGTCCGTCAATGCGTACAAATGTATGTCCGTCCGTCAATGCGTGCAAATGTATGTCCGTCCGTCAGTGCGTACGAACACACCTACATACATACGCACTGACGGACCGACATACATACGTACGGACTGACAGACGGACATACAGACATACGTACCCACTGACAGACTTACATTCATACATACGTTCGTACTGACGCGCAACCATATATACATACGCACTAACGGACGGACATACATACGTACGCACTGACGGACGGACGGATATACATACATACGCACTGACGGGCGGACATACATACGTACGCACTGACGGACGAACATACCTACATACGTTCGTACTGACGGACGAACATACCTACATACGTTCGTACTGACGGACGAACACACATACATACGTACGCACGTGTTCGTCCGTCAGTGCGTACATATGTAAGTATATCCGTCCGTCAGTGCGTACGTATGTATGTATGTATGTCCGGCACTCCGTCAGTGCGTATGTATGTATGCCCGTCCGTCAGTGCGTACGTATCTATGTCCGTCCATTAGTGCGTATGCATTTAAGTCCTACATTTGTCATTAACAAATTTCCTAATTAAAAAAAGGTTTTTTATTCTTTAAATATGTTGTCTATATTTGGCTATAAAAACATATATATTTCATTTTTCAAAGTTTTGATTAATTTATTGTGATCATAGTACAGTGACCAGGAACTGCATATCAGATAATATGTATAATATTTTCAAATCAACTTAAATTAAATAAATTTTAAATTTTAAATTAAAAACTTAAATTTTACATTAAAAATAATTTTCAAAAATGAAGTTAATTAAATATCATTAAAATTAAAAAATATTATATATATATAAATGTAATATTATATATATAAAGAATACCTGATTCGTCAACGCATTGAATGTCAAGTCCAAGGGTAGGAACGGGGGTCTCTCCTCTGTAAACAGGAAGTGTAGGGTCGACATTGAGAGCAGTTCCAATGATTTCAGTACAACCTGTATTAAAAATATTTAATAATAAGAAGAAGAAATTATAACAAAAATAATTATTATAACATTAATAATAATAATAATAATAATAGTAATAAACATTTCTTTGTGTATTCAATAATTTTAACTGGGTTAAAAAGTAAGTATTTTTTTAAACACAGCAAAATATCTAAATGATAAGCATAGTATTAATTTTATTGATTGGTAAGTTAAATTTAAAAAATTTTATGCGAAATTATGAAAAAAATTTTTATAATAATTAACAAATAGAAAATTGTTAATTATTATAAAAAATTAACATTGATTAATTTTCTTTTATTTGTATTTCTGATTACATTAAGTAATTACTCTAAATGATTTATAAATTGTTGAGGAGAACCCAGAGTAAGATATAAAAAAGGACTTGCAATGACCTATTATATAAAATATAATAAATATATTGCAAGGACCTTGCACCCATATGCAATTAATGATACTTATATGACATAGAATTGACAGATTACTATTAATATTTCGCTAATCATTCAGCTACAAAATTGCCCAGCTCATTAATTAAAACAAAATTAATTATTTAACAAAATGCCCAGCTCAGTAAATTTCTTACTTATTTGCTATGAAGTTTTAAGCTATTATAACTCTATTAAATCGTGTTCATAAAAAGAAAACGTTATTGAATAAAAAAAAATATTTTTTCTAATAATGATTGAAGAACTTGTTAGAATGATAGATGAAGATTGTTTAGTTTCCTGCAGTTTTTTAATATTTAATCCTATATGGTTTCTTGCAATAACAAATTTAAGTTACTTACACATAACATGATTTTTTAAGAAATTAATTTAATTTGTATAACTGACTTTTTTTTAATTTAAATTGGTACAGTTGATTCCATTCATTTTTAAATTAAATAATTTACATTACCATATCATATTTCAGCATAAGGCCTAGAATAAAAATTATATATTTCTTGGAAATATTTATGTTAATTTAAAAAATAAAATTATTTATATAATAAGAAAAAGTTTAAAATTTCTGCGTATGAAATGTTACAATTGTTATGCAAAAAATTATATTACCATATGTAGAACAGAATAAAATGTCTTTCTTGATCGTATTGTAAAAGAAGTCATAAGCTTGAGGTTTCACAATACTTCCCCCTGCTATACATGCTTTCAGATACTTCAAGGTATGCTCTTTTCCTGAAATGGTTTGCAAATAAAAGTTAAAATTTGATATTTATTTTATTATTTATTCCAAAAATTAATGTACAAATTTTTATAGAAACGTTTCTAGTTTTTAAAAAATGCAGGAATTTTTGTTTGTAGGGATTGATTTCAATAAAGCTTTCCGAATAAACTTAAAAAGTGATACTTATTGCACGATTTATAGAAAAAGTTATTGAACAGTTTTTCCTTTACTTATTTATTATAAATTTTTCTTAAAAAAATTATTCAAATTTAATTAATATGCGGAGAATTAATAAGTTACCCTGGACTATTTAGAAGAGTGGTTTAAAAATTACATAATGTAAGAAATTTAAAATGGGCTTTAGTTGTTTTTATCTTCACTGAGAAAGAGAATATAATATTTATATATAAATTATTTGAATCATATATTCATCTTAAAATGAATTAAAAAATAGTATTTTTAAATTTCAAATAAAAATCAATATTATTATTTTTCGGATAATAATTCTTATAATGAATAAATAATCATTATGCAATTGCTTGCAATTGGGTATGGTGTCAATCGAGGCCAACTTAAGAGAAGCCCTGTATAGTGAAGCGGCGCCATTGCTAGCGGCCGCAATCGTGAAGATTTTTGACTTGATCTAACTTTAATAATAATGTTTTAAATCCATGGACACGATAACAACAACAACAACAATCATTATGCTTATATTCTTATCAAAATATTATATGCCTTTTCCCTTATTGATGTTTCTATACACATTTAAACAATTTTTATATAATTTTAAATAATAATTCAAAGCCTTTTGTCAAAATTCAGTAAGGAATTATTTTTTATTTTATTTAAATACTTTATGAAATTTTATTTAATAATTATTAATATTTTAAGTATTATAATGTGTTCATTTGTTAGTACAAATGTAATAATAAAATTTAATAAAGGTTAAAGAAGTTATATAAATAAATTAAATAAATTAATAATTCACTTGGAAGATATCCATATTTTTCCAAGTCATCGCAGACGTTAGCTGGAAGGAATAGATTTGTTATTTTAAGTTTTTCCACTATGTCCCAAAAGTATGTCGGACTCAAAAAGTATGGGACTCCTTCGAACAGAAGTAGAGAAATGCCAGCAAAACTGAGAGAACACATCATATTCCACGACACCCATCCAACCTGCAAACGAGGAAATTGTTAACCGAAATTGTTATATTTAAAGAAATATAAAATTACTTTAACTTTGCCCTACTTTACTTTGCCTTACTTTAAGAGAAATATATCTCTTAAAGTAAGGGCAAAATCGAGCCCAAAGAGCCAGTTATAAACCTAATTCCTGCTGTTTTACACTCAAGTTATGAGAATATTTGAAAATTATGGGAATCGAGCATATATCTGTATATAGAGTATGGCTTTGCATGTGCGAAACACGTCAATAATATTCAGAAGTTCTTGTGAAATCCCCCTGATGCAATATCAAACAGCTCCTGGCAAAGAACCTCCCGCAATCTCAATGCTTTTCATAAATGTTTTCTGAATAATGAAAAGCATTTGTGTGGCTCTTCATTAAAAATAATAATTTTTAATTTCCTGTTTTGTGCTTCTCCTCTCACTCTAATACCTCTGCCCATGAGAATGGCATCACTAACATAAAATACACTATTGTGCCAAAACAGTAAGACCAATAATTTTTTTTTCAAAAACTCTTCATTTATTCTTCCAAATGTATTTCATCGCCTTCAAAGTAATCCCCTCCGGACACAATGCACGCATGCCAACTTTTATCCAATCCTCATTAAAAAGTCATAGGCAGGGATGGCCTTTAAAGTGCGTGCTGTTGGATGGCCAGATGGCGATTCACGTTGAATCTCTTCAATCGACTCAAAACGGTGTACCCGGAGGGTTCTTTTGAATTTAGAGAATAGCCAGAAGTCTCACGGTTGGAATGCGGTGCTTCTGGAACGATATGGGTTTCATTTTTGGCAAAAAAAGTCCTGAAGAATCAATGCAGTGTGAGCTGGCACATTCAGTGTTTTCGTTACCAATCGAGATTTGACGCGCTTGAGGCCCAAAATGGAATTGACCGATCCTTTTAAAATTCCAAAATCCTCAGCAAGGTCTCTAATTGTAAATCGACGGTTTGCGAGTACCAAATCTTTAATTTTTTTAGACGTGAGCTTCGTCGGTTGAGGTGGAGGGTCGAACCAGAGGGCTCTTCATCTTCAATGCGTTCCCTAGCTTCTTTGAACTGTTTATACCACTTCTAAAAATTTCTTCCCGATATAGGAATGCTCACCGTATCCCTTTTGCAGCATTCTATACGTTTCCGCAAACAGAATTTAACGCAAGTTCTTTGCTCGATGAATTCAGACATTTAAAAAATCACCAGAATGAGTTTTAGTGTCTCACAAAGCCAAGCGTAACTCAAACACTAATGAATTTTTTGGCGTCAAATTTCATACAGATGTCGAGGACAGTGCCAGCAACCTTAAGAAGGAAAAAAATTTAAATTCCATAAGCCCCGGGAATTTTAAATTGAAAATTGGTCTTAGTTTTTGGGACATAGTAGTATAGTATTCTCTTTATATCGTAACGCATCGGCTTATACTAGACACAACGGCCTCAAGAAGAGGGCATCTTTCAAGTTCATGAACAAGTCAGCAATCTAAATAAATTTCATAAATGTCAAGCATTTCCTAATTTTGTGTACTATTATACTTTAGCACCTGAGAATAGCGTCACTAAACTAAAATATATTCCCTTTATGTCAAACCTTCCTAGAAAATTGTAGTACATGCTTATTTAATACACTTGTACTCGCTTATTTGTATTTTCACGTATTTCGTACATATAAAAATGATTTATTTGTAATATTTATCATCGCCATATTTTAAAATTATATAGATTACACGATATTAGCACTTTTAAATGCGCATAAAAATTATAAAAAGAAAAGCGTACAGGGGACATAGAAAGCCAAGTGCTATCCCTGGTGCTGTCAAGTTGTATCCAAAAATCTTTAGCAGTGGGAATTAAGGCCTATAAGAAAAAAATAATTTTAGTAGTTAATTAAACATTCAAAAAACAACTTTATTTATTACAAATTCAAAAAGAATAGTTAAAGAACTAAATTTTAAAAACTAATTATTATTATTTTTTTAATTTTGAAAATATTTGTAAGATAATTTTTTATTCGACGTTTAAAATAATAATTGTCAAAAATGATGTATATATCTAGAACTTTTTGAATCATTTACCACGTGAATTCTGTGCCACTCCACTTAACTGCAACCGTACTTCGGTGTAAGAATTTTTCTCGCTGGGCTTTAGAACTTTCTTGTTGGTAGTCATCCGTAGTAGACGCGGTTTTTTTGTGTCTATATTTATATTATTTTTGTGCATCATATCGCCATTGCAATGTGCAGATAAAAGTATTTAGGAAATATTTGAATTAACTCTCTACGTCCCGTCCTTTTGAATATATCATTCCTGCAGTTCGTTTCACTAGAAAGTTAAGAGAAATTTTATAGAAAATTTTCTAGTTTAGCGGATTGTTTTGGTGACATAAAAATTAATATTATAATTTCCTCTTAAATATTTTGCAACCGTTTATAATCCAAATTTTGTTCCTATTTTTTGGGAATAATATTTTTTCTCTAGATTCTCTTTCTATGTTTTAAAAATCAATAAACAATCAGTAAATAAATATTTTTATAAGTAATTTACAATTACACTAAATTTATATTAACAATTTTCGATAACTCTTTTCACAAATTATTAATATTAATATTTAAAATTCGGAAGGAAAATATAATTGCATTGAAAATTAATAGCATTTTAATAATTTTTATTTATATAAACTTTTAAGTTTTAGTGAGCATTCCTCCTTTTTATTTACTCATACATATGAGTACAACACTATATAATTTTATATATACATTTTATTTAAATTGAATCTGTCTTTTTCAATTTAAATAAAATATATATAAAAAATAAAATATTTTCATAGACATATATATTTCTTTTGAAATATTTAAAAAACCCAATTAAGTATTTTTTTTTATAAAAAGATAGATTTTATTTATTTTATAATTAAATTAAACATTTTATTAATTTTATAATTAATTAACAGTTCATTTCAACTGTTAAAATAAATAAAAAGTACTTTATCATGCGGACTCACTTTTTTGTCATAGGGAAAAAAAATAATAATGAATATATTCTTGAGATTTTTTTCCTCTATAGTAATATTCAATTTTTTTCCTCTATAGCAATTCCTCTATACCAATATACACAGTCCAGTCAAGTTAATGTGACCAATTTGACACATTAATTGACAATATACACTCATGTATATTCTGGCTTTAAGTGGAATGTGGTATTAAGTGGAATTCTTTAGATACACACCACTGCAATGTGCTGCCACCTGCCTTTTGTGATGGGTTATTTCACGTTGACGTCGAAAGTAGGTGGTGGTCACATTAATGTGACTGGACAGTGTATATCTCTATAGGGAATATGATAAATTTTCAATAAGGCTTACTCCACATCCATGCATCATCGCTTTAGGCAGTCCCGTGGTTCCAGACGTAAAGCTAATAAAAACAGGATGAGAAAATGAAACTTGCTCAAATTCAATTTCGGGAACTGATCCAGTTTCATCGACCCCAAGTTTCAAAAAGTCATCCAAAAAGCAGCTACGATTTAAAAAGAACAAATGTTACAAATAGCACACATTTTAAATTTCAAATAAAATATATTAATAAAACCATGTCACTTTGTAAATATTTCATTTTTTTGAATTTTATTTTGATATATCATCGATTTTGTTTTTGTGACATGCATTGATCAAATTACTCATTTTTGTAACGTCTGCAGCTATTGTGCAGGAGGGCTCCAGTTCGAATCTGCAATTGGCGGCCCTTCGGTTATTGGTTTCAGAAAAAAGATGACTCGATGACGATTGTGACAGCATGTTTTAGAGTATCGGCTTCGACAGTCTTGCTACTTGTTGTAAGTTTTCTGAGATATCCTTACAGCCATTACATACCCTTAAAGTGGAAGGCATGGTCTTCCCTTATTAATCATCGGTGGGTTATTCATGGCATACAAAAATAAAACACAAGGTCCACGTTAAAAAAAAATGAAAATATTTATGTGTGATAAAAAAAAATAGGCGCCTGAATGGCCGAGTGGCTAGCGCTAGTGGTACCACAGGTTTCGGGTTCGATTATCGGCGGTTCTATGGATGGTTGGAATGGTTCAGAATCGACTTTAAACAGTAGGTCCTGAACAGGATCGTAGAGTGTTACTCTGGGTCCGTAGCTTATCTTCAAGCTACACGCGCCTCCTGGGTAGTGCTAAGTGAGTAACATCAGTGCAGCGCTTGCCTTAAGGCATCCAAAATAACCAAGTGTTTGCCAGCTGCATTAGAACAAAAAAAAAATGTGTGATAAAAAGTTTTTTCTCTTTTGATGAAATAATTCAATATAATGCGTTTCATAGCTTTTAAACGAGATTGCAGAATTTAACATGTAACTAGGATTATAATTTATCTCTTGAAAATAGGATCTCTAATCTTTAGCTCTAATAACATTCCGAAAAATGCATTTATTATTATTGAGCGTCATAAATAACTAATTCTAATAGTATCATTTCAAAAGGCATTTTATCATTCTTTCGAGCAAATTTTTAGCTTTTTATTTAAAATCTATATTTTTTTTTCAGATTTTTGGATGCATTTATATATAAAAGTAAATTATTTTTTTAGTATTATTTAAAAACATTTTTGAAATGTTAGAATTACATAAGCATGTCCTTACCTATTTCGAATTTTACTTATATCTCTCAGCTTAGAATCCGCCTTTGAAGGAATAATTAGTACCTTTTCTACTGAGGGTAAATCTAATAAAGAAATTTTCATTTATTCACATTTTAAAACTATATGAATATTTAAGTTTTATGACATCTTTATGCAAAACATAACAACGAATAAAAAATATTTATTAATAAATAATAAATATTTAATTATAAAAAATATTTTATTTATTTAATCCAATTTAAAGACATTTTTACAATATTTATTGAAAAAAATATTTTTACATATAATTTTTATTCATTGCCTACAGCTTAAGAAAATGTCTCAAAAAGTACTTTCCCGAAATATTTAATTGATTATTGCTTTAATTATTTTATCAGATATAAATTTTTATAAAATAATTTTTCAAGACAATTGTTTTTTTTAAATAATTTTTTTTATAATTTTATTTTAATAATTATTTTTTAAAAATATTTTAAATTTCAAAATAAAATAACTCCAATTAACAATCAAGAAATCATCTTCAGTTATTCAAATACCAATTATTTTCAGTTTCATCAATATTAAGATACTTTTCAAAATTCAATACTTTAGATTTTTAAGTCAAAAATAATAATAATAAAAAAAAAGGCTACAACTTACTGTCAACAATTTCTTTTACTTTTGAGAGCATATCTATTTCTTGCTTATTATTGGAAAATTTATCTATAGTAAGGAGGATTTTTGGATTCACTTGCTTTAAACGGTTTAGAACTGCCTATATGTGAAAAAATTAAGCAAAATTTTTATTAACAAGTAATATAAAAAAAATGTTTTTAAAATCAATTCCTACTTTTTTCTCACTCTATTGCAGAAAGTCTTGTATAAATAATTTTTCTTCATTTTTTTAAGTTTATCTGGCGCCATCTATTGATAGATATATGCAACCTAAATCTAAAAAAAAATCAAAATTAATTAATTAAATTTATTTACTGAATTAATATTTGAAAAAACTTTATTAACATCAATTGCCATCCACTACAAGTTCGAAAAAAAATGTATTTGAACTTGAGTGGATGAATAAAAAGTATTTTATGAACTATTGAAAATGTGAACAAGATATATATATAGGTAGAGTGTGAGCTAATAGAAGGAATTGAAAAATAGCGAACTCATATAGAGAACTCCAAGTGCTATATAGTTAACACGAGTTGTGTACTCTGTTTGATGATGAATATTATGTTCCACTTAAATATGACTGGCAATGAGGACCTCCGACAGGACAATAAGGGGAGAACATTCCCCCTGAGAGGAATTTAAGAGGTAGATGACTGTGTCATATGGGAGAAAAACCGGAAATCCTACCATTTATCCTTGTTTACGACACGAAATAGTTTTGTATATATTTTCACAATCACCATTATCTGATTGCAGTAACTCCAATGCAGTCCGAAATTGATACGAACCTCAGTCCTTTTATACGCTACCTGCTCATGTTACCACTGGATCATAAGTGGGACTTCACAGTCTAGTTCAGGAATGGACAAACGTTTTCGGTCGCGGGCCAAAAATCGAAAATAAAAAGTTTGGCGGGCGAAGATAAATTTTTCTAAAATTTTAAAAACAGTATATAAGTATTACAATTTAAATATGTTAATGAGATGAATGAAATTGCGATTTCATTTTTAAAAGTTCCTTATATTGTGGTTCGAAGTGAGATGTACCGATTCTAAGGAACGAGGCTAAATGCTCATCTGTCAGTCTACTTCTGAAATGATTCTTTCTAAGGTTCTAATTGAAAACACTTATTAACATAAAGATGAAGCAAATATAGCACTGATTTTTTGGACTTGAGATATAAATTTGGGAAACTTACTTTCGATAATGATTTCTAAAACTCTAACTTTGGCATATTTAGAAACAACAATTTCACCACTATTCATAATGATGCCATATGTCCGCAATCTTTCCATACGCAATCAATAACATTAGAACTGGCACCAAAAGGAAAGGCCGCTGGGAGGAGCTTAAAATGCGCACTCTGCAACAGCTGAGGTCTGTTTCACCTATATTGGATTCCCACATGTCTTCTGCCCCAGAAAAAAGATAACGCTTGTTGGCGCCAATCTATAGCTATAACTAACAAAGAACACCCGCTTTTAACACTTCACCGATTGAAATCTGTCTGTGCTTGCTATTTCCGTCGATTTATGCTCGTCTTTTAAAACAATCATCAGTCCTTTGAAAAAAAGGAGGAAAAAAAATTATTTAATTAAAGTAGAAAAGGAGATGGATATATAATATAGAAATATATATTTCTTTTAATTTGCCTCCGACCGGCAAATTAAAATTCTATCCGGATAGAACATTTCGGCGGACCGCAGTTGGCCCGCGGGCCATAGTTTGCCCAACCCTGGTCTAGTTGAAAATCGTGGGCGTATCGAAAGCAGGGTACAATGCACTTCGAATGGAAAGAAATGCTACCTTAAATCAATTAAAAAGTAATAAAATAAATATATTTCAAAAAGTTTTGGTGAATACAAAACTCATTTGTCACTAATAATTGCTCTCCTTACCGCTTTAAAAAGTGTGTACAATATTGATTTTCTTCTGAGAACAGTACAATGGAAATTATTAGCAAAAACAAAATATTTAATAATTATAAATTCAATTGATTTTCTTCTGAATTTTTTTTTCTCAGGTGTGTAATTTGTCAAGGCTATTCACAACAATTTTTTTAGATACTGATTGTTTAATTACGAGCGATATTTTGGATAGAGTATAAACATTTACAGGAATATGTTGCACCAAAAATTGAAAATAGTCGTCAAGCTGCTTTCATTACGTTAGGATATTTTTTTCTGAAACCTTTTCCAAAACAGAATCTTTTTCTTTTATCAGGGAAAGAGATTTGGAATGTCTTGTCTTCCTTCATTTCTATTACTTCTATTTCTGTTAAATCTGTCTATATATGTTAAGATACTTGTTTTTTTACGAGAAAAGGGTTTACTTGTTTTTTCTCTTCAGATAATTTTTGTGGCAAATTTAAAATAAAAATGTACTATTCTTCGCAGATCTATACCCTGCAGGAAAAGAGATCTGAAGAAACTAAACCAGTATTTCTAATATTATGTTAAATTAATAAATTGTTTAACAGATATACATTTAAATTGTGTTGTCAGTCTTTCTAAAGTATTTCTTTTTAAAATAAATTATAGTTTAAAAAACTAAAAAGCACGCTTTTAGAGTTAATCAAACTAAAAAGTAAAAATAATTATTAACATAAGAATAAAATGACTGACGAGAAAATTAATGTCACAGTTCTAAAACACTAAAAGCGTGTTTTTTTAGTTTTTTTAAACTATAATTTATTTTTTACTTTTTAGTTTGATTAACTCTAAAAGCGTGTTTTGAAACTATAATATTCAAATGAGGTCCCGGTACGGAGAACTGGAACTATAGTTCTTACAATAATTCAATTGTGAGTAAAACAAAAGCTAAATGCGAATATGCCGAGCCAGCCAGGATTCGAACAGGAAATCTCCTGATCCGTAGTCAGGCGCGTTATCCGTTGGGTGGGGGTTAAATTGCTATTCATAAATTAAAAAATAAAATCACTGGCGATCTTAATCCTGATGAGATAATAAACTTATCAAAATATTTTAGTGTCGTTGGTCCTTGATAAGTCTACAACGTTTAAATTGAATCTGATCGCTTAAAGTAGGGCAAAATCGAGCCCAAAGAGTCAGTTACAAACAAGCAAACATACAGGTGAAACTAATAAAAGCGTATTAATGAGCCTTAACCCTCTGGTGGACGTCGCATAAAGTTTTATGAACCATGGGAGTCTGCTTCCTGCCGTGACTACGGGCAATAGGCACGTAAAATCTGTAGGTAGGTTAATCCTTCTATTACGTTTAATGATTAGGAAATATGAGTGCTAATTATACTGTTTTATCCCCTGGTTGTATTTGTTTAATATTTAGGTGATTGAAAAGAGTTGTAATGCTCTTATCTGTTACATATTTGCCGTTTTAGGGGTAAATTAACAACAATAGTTTAACAAAGAAAAGCCTTTTAGAGGGCTGCTGTAATTTCTATTACCAGAAAGCGCACTAAGATAAAAAGGTTTGAGAGATACATCATTACGTTATTCCATATATATTACGAACCTGAGCCCCTAAAAGAGGTAAAGCTCCCGTCCAAATAGCTCCAATGCTGGTCGTTGCATGCATGGCAAACATAGGTTCCTCTCGGTTAGAAGTATAGCCTGCAAAAAGAATAATTTTTGTTTGAATAAGCACATATTAATTAAAGCTCTCAAAACTTCTTTCCTTCAATCTTCTATCTCAGATTGATAAAATCAAATTAATTTTGTTTATGCAAAAATAGTTAACTGAACGCAATTGATGAGTCTTTAAACTTTTTAATATTTATTAATATGTAAAAATCTATATTTTTTTATAGATTTTTGTTCATTAGTTGTTAATTAATGTAAATATTTGCTTCTATCATTTCAATTTTTGTACTTTGGATAAGTTTAATACAATTGATAACAATTTTAGTGTGAAAAGGAAATAGTTCAGTTGCTGTTTTGATAATTTTTTATCCTTACTTTAATTGTTCTAAAAATAATATATACATCTCTATTTAAAGCTGTAATTATTAATTTTTATTAATTTATTTATTAATTTTTATATTTTAATAATTTTTATTATTAATTTTTATATTTTCAACCAGTTTAAAATGAATAACAAAAAATGTAATATATTAAAATATTGAAACAGAAATTTACAAAAGAATTAAAGTCTTATTTCACTTATGAAAAATATTTGATATTCAATTAATTATATTCTAAAGTGATTAAAATTTCTAATCTCACCCCCACAAAAAAAGAGTATCTTTATAATTTCTGAAATAATTCATTGCATTTACCCTAAAGGAAAAACCGTGAAATGCATTTTAAAATATTCATTCATTATCCAAGATAATCACTAAAATCAGATTTGATATTTTCCCATTTATTACTCACGGTTACCATTTCACAGGACAATTAAATTTGTTTCAAATAATAGGTTTATAAAATGCTTTTAAAATAAACATTTAATTTTTAAAATGGGAAATTAATTTATTTGGCTTTCATAATTTTTTAAATTGTCTTACACGCAACTATGTCTCCCTTCTTGATTCCAAATTTTCTAAATGCAGCCGTATACAAGCAGGCTTCCTTGTACATTTCAGCAAATGTTATTTCTTTAGTCTCCTTGTCTTCCCCTGAAACAATGTAATTGCTATTAAAAATAATTTCATGAAAAATAAAAACTTTAAATATACGAAGAATCTAAGGAAAAAACAAGAAAAGCATAATTAGGGCTAGTTAATACGACATCAAGTACACACTCCAGTCACATTAATGTGACCACCACAAACTTTCGAAGCCAACGTGAAATAGTCAATCACAAAAGGCAGGCGACAGCACATTGCAGTGGAGCGTATATAAAGAATTCCAATTAATATCATTTAAATACCACGTAATACCACATTCCACTTAAAGCCAGAATATACAAGAGTGTAAATTCTGGCTTTTGACAGGTGGTCACATTAATGGCACTGGACTGTGTACATATATGCACACATGCAAAACAAATCCATAATAGTATATGACCCTCAAAGATACAGACACGGAAAGTTAGATAAGTCAAAATGATTAAAAATATCTAAATAAGGTTAAACAACATAATCATAACGGATATGCAGAACGTTAGATAAATAACATTTTAATTGATTTTTGAGAAATCCTGCAAGCAAAGTTTCCAAATTGACAATTGTGTTGCCTAACTACTGTACGTCTATTAAAATCCTGGTGTCTAATGATTGTATGTCTATTATTAATATGTTGCCTAAGGTTCTGTATATATATTAATAATATGTTGCCTGATAGGTTGTTTAATATTCCACATCTGATATTATTAATATGCTGTCTACCATTCTATATGTCTATCTAATATTACTAATATATTATCTGTACTGTATATTTATTAATTATCCAACAGGTTGTCTAACGTTCTGTATGATTATCAAATATTGCCATGTATATGACAATATTTAAATAATTTCATGTATATTTCAATATGACAATATTGTCATGTATAGTTATCTAATATATTGTCTAACATTCTATATGTATATAAAAAGCTTGTTTCATAACGTATTGTATGTCTATTAAAAACATGTCTGACTTATGTTTTGTATGTTACTGTTAATATATTATATATATATTATAGCTAATATATATAGCTAATATATTGCCTGACAGATTGCTTAAAGTTTTGCGCATTACTGCTAATATATTGTTTAATAGATTGCCTAAAGTTATATGTGTTACTGTTAATATATTTTCTGACAGATTGTCTAAAATTCTATATGTCTATTTCTGAAATGCTGTCTGATATGCTGCCTAGTACTTTGTATGTCTGTTATAATAAAGTGTTCAATGTTCTGTACGTCTATTAAACTCATGTTGTGAAATTCCCCTGTATCTGTTTAAATCTTTTTGTTTCATTTCATGCTGTAATTTTAGAACTTTAAGGCTGTACTTGCAAACCGACATTTCTATGCAAAAATTTTTTTTCGTAGTATAATCGACAATATTATTATTTTTAGGAGGAGTTCTAAATCACTTACCACATTAAATTGCACACATTTTGAATTTATTGTATCCATACCTGCTAGTATTAGAGCTACACGATTATCTCTGTATTTTAAAAGATTCTCTGCAAAATTAAGTCTGGATCCCCTGAACCATTTTGGAGCATCTGCCATTGGAACACTCAAATCAACCACCTGAAAGACATCTTATTCTGTTACAGTCATTGACATTTAGGCCATACGTATTACAGAAATAATATTGAAATAAATGTATAATTAAAAACAACAATTAACATTTTTTAATAAGTCATATTCAATAACTTTATGGAAAGAAATGTGTTTTGTATTAGAAATAAAGTTACTTTATGTATATCACCTGATCGAATTTTTTGGAGCATATCACACCAACGAAATCCCAAAATTCTGCCCAAAATTCAGCAAGATTATCGATCGACCATTTATGGAATTCAGAGTAATTATCTGTTAAAAATAAAAAAGTTGAGTGTTGATTTTGCTTTAAACAATATCAAATACTGTAATCATATCATTAAATGTAATTGTTAATACGACCATTGGTTAGTATGACCATTGGAACGTTTTTAAGCAACATGCGATATAGTTGTTATAACTCGGAATAACTAACTATAGGCGGAATTTTTGTATTATAATTTATTTATATAATATAACCAGCAATTCATAACGAG
This sequence comes from Caerostris darwini, assembly GCA_021605075.1. Classification (NCBI taxonomy): domain Eukaryota; kingdom Metazoa; phylum Arthropoda; class Arachnida; order Araneae; family Araneidae; genus Caerostris; species Caerostris darwini. Next base: position 27,017 of record BPLQ01009006.1, read on the forward strand.
ATAAAAAATTTAGAGACAATAATAAATCATTGCATTGCAAGGAATATTCAAATGAAATGATAATATGCTTTTTTTTATTTTGTTCCTTTAGCTTAATGCTTTATTTGTCTGTCTAAAATACAGACATAAAGATTAAAATATTTTATTTGTATTACTTCGCATTGCTTCTTATGTCCGGAAATAAATATTAATTACTAGACTGACTACAAGATGTTTAACCAAATGTTAACCTTCGTTAACCAAATGTAACAGTCGATACAAGAATACTAGAATCAATAAGAAATATTAAATGATCTAGTTTTCTATTAAATAATATCTTATATGCATCATTTAATCACTCTTCCGGATAACTCGACTACCAATGCAAAATACCAGCACAACCGTATTTGTCGATTTCACTTACTTGGAATTCAACAAAATGCATAAAATAAAGTCACATAAGATAAAATGCAATAGTGCATAAAATAAAATCAATTCACGCAGTTTTTTTTTTTTTTCGTATCTCATTTTCATCGCTCTCAGAATTTCATACAGAGATGTTTTACATCATGACAAAAAATAAAGACATACAAATGTCATGAGCTATCTTAAGTTAAAGGCGAAGATTTCCCATATTCAGAGCAGAATGTTGTATTTTTGAAATAGTTTATTATTCTTTAACATACAATTTATTATATATATATGTTTTGCCATTGAATTTCAAAAGACTTTTGAATCTCATCACCTAACTTAATTTCACGATGAATTTTTCCACTTCTAAAGAATTTCTTAGCCGTGGCCAAAACTGAAAAATAATGTCGAATGTTCGACTATCCTCACTCGTTGGAGTTTGAACTCGTAAAACAAGCACCGTTATCTCCACTCACTTGTACTAGAGACAAGCGTTTTCGGTAGGCAGTAAATCTCTTAGCTGGAACCACATAATCGACTGAAAGTTATGATAATTACACACCCCAACAGTTGGTTTAATTTGAAGGGGAAGATTCATTTGCCATCTTTCAAGGGTGTAGAATTTCCACACGTACTGGTGTCGGCTTTTGGTCATAGGTTGAAGAATTTATACCGTCCGAAGTCTTTACGGGAGGCTCGCTTGTAAGAGAAAATACTGAGGGTAGTTTTTATGTCAACTTAGCAATCATTTGACGAATTTTCGATCAAATGTTTCATTTCTGGACGCTGTTTTGATATGGGACAAAAAATAACAGTTAGAAAGTAACAATATTTCATCTGCAATGATTACAAACAAGTGAAATTATATGCCTTTTGACTTTCATCCACGATACATTTTATTTCACCCATTTAGAACATACGAATCTAAGTGTCGATTTAGGTGTTTTCAAGTAGTTAAGTTGGATTTCTACCAGATGTTAAGATCTCACAACACAGAACAACGGTTAATAAGAAACCTGATTCGAAAATCTTGGAATTAGAATCGGAAATCTTCTGAATTTTAATTGAGAAATACTCTTCTACTTGCGATCCTAGTATCTGATGTGAATCCAACTTTAGCTGGAGGCATCATTAATCTATTTTATTAATTTAATTGTTGATCATTTTTATAGCTTAGTGTTTTCCAGCATATTTCAGTTTCAAATTTTAATTTAAAAACAATCGCACAGATTTGGGTCAATGACCTAAATAAATTAAATATTGTTTACAAATCTAAGAATTTAAGTCTTATGTTTAATTTATATTTTATTTAGACGTTACAATTAAAATTTTTGATGTCGTCAAATGTTCGATTCGATGCAAACGTGTATGCAGAATGTTAATAGATGGAAGATAAATGGAATCTAATGTGATATATGTAACATATACAAAAAAAAAAAATTATAACATGAACTCACTGAACTTTTTTCCATATTTCTCCTCGATTATTGCTTTCAGACGTTTCAGTGGAGTTAATCCATTTTCATCGGGTTTTCTCATAACTGGAATTTGACTGAAATCCCTGTGACTCATTTCAAAGGTTACTCTTGGGAGGAAGTTTAGAAGTAATTTTTTTACTGATGATAAGGTAATCCGAAGGATTCTGCACTGATGAATACGTAGAATGAAAACAGTGTACTGATCGTTTTTGAAGTGACTTCTGTTGAGCAAAACAGTAATACAATTAATTAAGTTAATAAAACATTGCATGTGAATTATATCTACAAAAAAAAACTACCTTATATTGTAATTGCACTGGAATCATCTGGTAAACATGTAAATAAGAATTACAAAGAGTCATTTTGTGCTAGAAGGATGAAGAAAACATGCTAAAGCAATTTTGAATCGAATGCATGCAATATGGAATCAAACAAAACAAATAATATAAAAAAAAAATTTTTAAATCAATTCCTACTTTTTCCCCCTATATTGCAGAAAGTCCTTTATTAATAATTTTCATTCATCTTTTTAAGTTTATCTGGCGCCATCTACTGGTAGATATATGCAACTTAAATCTAAATTAAAACTAAAATTAATGAATTAAATTTAATGACTGCATTAATATTTGAAAAGACTGTATTGACATTCAGTGTCATCCACTACAAGTTCAAAAAATGTATTTGAACTCGAGTGGAAGAATAAAAGTGTTTCATTAACGATTGAAATTGTGAACAAGATATATATATATAGGGAGAGTGTGTGCTAATTGAAGGAATTGAAAAATATATATAAAAAGAGTTTTGTCGGTAAAATTGCTTATGTTTCACAGAGAAAGAACAACTAATAGCAATAATTGTTTGGCACTTCATTCTTTCTAATTGTCTCTATATACCCGACAGCAGATTTTCCAACAGTTGTTGTGGTAATAGTGTCTATTTATCAATGAACATCTGTTTTAGTCCTTTTAGTTGCCAAGTTATTTCTGTTAGTTAGTTTCCATGTGTTTAATTACAGAAAGACATATTCCTAAAGTATTCAACATATGTTCCAGACGAATTAAATTGGGAGAGAAATGCTGGCCACTCCATTTCAGTGACATCTTCGCTTTCGAGAAGCCTTTCAATCGCCCATTTCGATGTGAATTTTGGCATTATCCATAAATATCAAATGTAAATCAATGACACCTCAGAATAGGCACATATAAGTGAACATCACTTGCTGACAATATTGGTAAAAATGAAGTTTGGAGTTCAATTCATAATGTTTCCCCAAATGAATTCTCCAAGCAAATTATCAATACAGATCATCTGCTAAATAACGATCTCCTCCATAACCGCATGATTACGTTCTCTTTCTTTGATGCTATTTAGTTAGAAAAAGTGTCTTGGAGTTGAAAATCGCTTGTACCAATGAAACAATATTCATTTGTAAATAGGGTAAGTTTACATTGATAAGCTGTCCTTATATGTGTAAAAGGTGTCTGACAGGTCTAAAGGTGACAACTGATAACGGAATGTTACTTTCAGGACAGAGGAAGAATAGACTACGTTTTATGAACGGGTCTGGACTCATGAAAGTCACTTGACATCTACTCTGATGGCCAATAGGCTAGTGCTCTGGCCGTTGGTACTACTAGCTTCAGGTCCGTATCCTGACGGTGGCATGGATGTGTGTGAGTGGTTCGGAATCCACGTTAAACTGTAGGTGTCTAATTAGCCTAAAGTGAGCACAAAATGACAGTAGAGCGACAAACCAAACCAAACTTGACCTTGCCTTGCCCAAAGTACAGTTACAAAGTGATGATCCTGTTGGTATAGATCTCTTTTAGGACAAAATTCAATCATCCATTATAGTTGTTTTTCTTGAATGGTGATTCTTACCGCTGTATCTGTGTTTAGAAGACTTCCAGGATCGTAAAGCGACACTTTTGTTTGTTCCAATCTCTCTGTTTCGTCTATTTGAACATTATCATTCTACCACCTCCGCAAGCCTGTCGCTCATTTTTATCATGTATAAAGTCATCCAGATAGTTTCTTCTACCCCCAACAAACTCACATCAGTTTGTAGAGAAAGTCGTAATATCGCCTTTCATCTCTGCTATTATTGTAAGATGGTACTGTGTTTTGAATTCATGCCTTCAATCATCAGTGACATTTTATTCCAAAGATTTGAATAGGATTTATCTTTTTACTGAATGTAAGCCTTTCTTCTACAATCGTCTGTTGCTTAATTAAGTTGTGCAAGATCTTTGTTTTATATAATAACATTTTGAAATTATTCTTATGTTACAAATTTATAACCGTGGACTTTCTTCTAAATTTATAAACTTCCATAAACTCGTTGGATACTTATTAGTTCTAATAGGAGTCTTAGGATTATTATTATTATTTAAAGTGCGCTGATTAAAAAACCAGCTAAATCCATGGCCTAAGAATTGAAAATAATAGTGTCCAACAATTTAAAAAATTCTTTCCTGAAAATTAAATTTGATACCGACATTTATATTCGTGAGAAACTTTAGAATGTCTGAATACCTACTATAAATTTCTGCTTAAATATAAAGATAAAATTTGCTACATTTAGAATCAGACAATTTAAAATATTAAGTTTTCGGATTGTTTTTTTTAAATTGATATCTGTATCGCTACTTATAAGTAAACTTTTTTTATTGCAGATTTACTTCTGTTTTTTTTTTTTAGTATGTTTTATATTGATACAATTGTAAAGAAATCTGTATTATTTTTAAAGCATTATATTGAAATTGAAAAGGCTCTTTGTTTGAAAATTTTAATATTAATATTGAATCCACTAATTTTGATACAAATTTTTTTTATAGTAACAAGGAGAGAAACAGATTGTCCGCATACTAAACATATTTTTTTATATTTGAAAATTCATACTATAAAGACAATTACGACGTATTAAAATTGCGCAAAGACATTATTTACATTTCATTGAATACTAAAGAAAAAAATTAATATTCTAAGCTTAGATGAGCATTAAATATGTGAAAAGTTACAATAATTTGTTGGGTGTTTTTAATTTTAGAATTAGATCTAATAGTTAGAAAGAAATATTAAAACTCTTTATTTACCTTCGTATAAACTTTGAGGAATGAATTTTTTTTTCGTTGTGTGTTGCTCTATTGGCAAAGACAAGTTGTTCTATTGCCAAAATATGATTACGTGACAAAATAAATGCAGATAAACAGGAGGAAATTTTTTTTTATCTATGTTAACTCAAAGTATTTCTTCCGAACTATCACTAGTGTATCTAAAACGTAGATAATCAAAATGAACAGCATTCATTTTTATAGACAATCTTAGCTATTGATAAAAGGAAAATCTTGACCTGTTTTTCTAGATAAGAAGTATAATAACGATTGTGTATTTTTTTTTTTTTATTCTCTCAAAAATTTTAATTTTGTCCCTTTGTTTGTAATATTTGTAAAAAAAATTCAGTTTAATAATAAATTATATTTATGATTTACAATGTTTTCATAAATGACAAAAATTCAGTCTCGAGTTAACATAATTGTCCTCCAGTTATACATTTTATAAATGATACAGAATTTTAATCAAATATGTTCTTGTTCTTGTACCATTGATTCAATGATATTCATTCAAGTACAGTATTACAGTAAGAAAAATTCTGCAATATTATTATTCTTTAGGTAATATAACTTCTTCTTCCTCATTGGCGCAACAGCCCTATGTTCGACCAAGATCGTCAACCAACTTGGAGATTTCGAGACAGGAGATGTTTTCTTTTAACGAGGTAGGGTCCAGTGTCAGTCCTACGTCCAACACTTTGTAGTCACCTTAGAGCGGGACCTACGGTATAAAGCGGATTTCGAAAGACTGCAACATCCTTGGCATCACTAGGACTCAAAACATAAACTAAATAATAATTAAAAATATTGTTCTTCAAAAAATTGGAGTGTATTTTCTTAAAAATAAAAAAATAGCTTGTTTCGTTTTAACTTTATAAAATATCTATTTAATGAACTTTTTTAATTTATAAACAAGTGTCATGAAAGAACATTTATATTAAAGTAACTTACAGAGATTTTAAAAAGCGTTATTGGTTGCGTTATTTAATGTTGATTTTTAACAAGTTAAAAAGCAGCATTTTAAAAAGCAAATACGCTCAATGTAAACAAAAACCTCCTGGTGTGGAAATTTGAGAAATAGTCATTGAACTCGATTTAAGGTGTAATGTTTTCTGGTGTATGGTGTGATGCTCAAAGGCATGTCCTCAAAGCATCCCACATATTTTCTGCGAAATTTAACTCAGGTAAGAGCATTTATCGATTCATTAAACTGAAGTATTTTACAGAAATTTCTGGACAACACGACCTACAAGAAGCGATTATATAGACGATATAACATCTATATGGTTTGTTTGATGTTTCTTTGCATAAAAACCAAGTCTGGTCCAATAGCATCTCGAAACAAAACTGTGAGGATAAATTTTGTACAGTTTCGGTGTTGTAAGAGGTTTGGTTTGGTTTGCCGCTCTACGGTCATCTGGGGCACACTATAGGCTAAACAGAACGGGACCTACAGTTTAAAGTGGATTCCGAACCACTAACAAGCATTCATGCCACCGCCAGGATTCGAACCTGAAGTCAGGGATACCAAAGGGCGAGCGCTAGCTACTTGGCCACCAGGCCTCATGTGTTGTAACAGGAGAAAGGTCAACAAGAATATGCCGCACGTTAGGAAAAACAACCACGACGGTACCGCAAGGGATAACGCTTAATAGATAGGAGGAGTGAGTTAGGCAGAAAAGATCAAAGTGGTGGACACAGATGAAATAGGACCAGAGAGCTCGAGAGGAGGTTGACAAGACTAAAGAGAACCGAGGAGGTTTCAGAGGATCTATGAGGTTTCAGATGACATACTGGTGCTTCCGCTGGTTTTCTTTTAAAGTATATCCTATTCTAAATATTCCTCAATCATATCCTATTGTAAATATTCAACAATCATATCCTATTGTAAATATTCATCAATCATATCCTATTGTAAATATTCATCAATCATATGGTAAATATTCATCAATCATATGGTAAATATTCATCAATCATATCCTATTGTAAATATTCATCAATCATATTGTAAATATTTATTCGCACGATTAATAGAGACGTTAAGACTACCCATATGCTTGTTATGTTAATAACTTTGTGGTCAACACCCTTTGACTAATTTAATTCAGAGGGCAGCAGCTATTCTTTACAATAGACTAATGATACTCCCAAAAAATTATTCCTGGCGAGACTACGAATGTCGTGAGGCACATAATCTAAAGACACAGAGGGACTTCATCCAATGCGATTAGTGAGAATATCTAATATAATGTTATTAATGATGTGACTCATGAATTTTGGTAGCCCATTGGGGTATATTGTACATGATGAGTGATTAGACTTGGTCTTCAGCGTGAGAAAACATGATATATTTCATTTGCCCTAAAAGCTAAAAATATGTTTTTATAGGTTAAATCAATACATAATTTTATTTGTCTACGCAATTGTTTAAGTATTAAATAATATTTTTAGAATGCATAATTTGGTTTCTAAGGAATTCCATATCTTTATGCTGATTGCCACCTTGTGACATTATATATCCGTGAAACAAGAGAATTAATTCATATTTAGTCAATTGTAATAGAATAGCCCTCTAGCCATCAGATGCAAGTTTGTGCTCTATAGGTCGATCCTATGACAAATTTCTTGTATTACAGTCCTGTATGAGCTTCGACTTCCTTTGTTAGTGGCAAGTATTTCAGAACTGTCAGTTAACCAATATTGTTAATGCCTCATGGTTTGTACGTAGAGAGCAAGTCCACAGCGATCTTTTTATAGATTCTGTCATGGATTTCATTTTCAAAATTTCCAAACATTTGCAAGTGAAATGTCCTCAAATTCGTAAAGAAGGTAACTAAAATATTCCTGTTTACCATCCTGGGGGTGAAAGTTCCAAAAAAGGAGCGTTGTGAATATATGAAACTGCTAAAAGAGTCCTTTCCACGGCTCAAACAGGTATGTGGACTGCATACACAACCGAATAGTTCAAATTACCTATTTGAGAAGTTATCTTTGACTTTTAATTTTTAAATTTTTGATTTCTTAGTTTCATTGTTTTAAATTTGTTTTTCATATTACAATTGCATATTCAGTGTTTTTAATTTTAAATCCAATATTTTAAGTTGTTTAATTGTATATTTTTCTAGATTAATTTCTTTTAATTAACAATCGTCAGTAAATAAGATTTTCGAATTGGATTCCGCGTCTTGTTTCCTTAAGGCTCGTTCCCACCGAGGCGAGAGACGTGAAGATGCAAGAGGCAAGGGACCAAATTTTTTCGACCCCTTCACAGCGAAACGTCAGAAATAGCATTACGCATAGTGAAAAACCGCTTGAAGTTGAAAGTTGGGCTACTCCACGCGGCGAAATGCAAACCGGTTTCAGGCGACCGCGGTGAGGTCAAATTTTGGTCGCTTGCATCTTGTCGCCTTGGTGAGCACGAGCCTTTACTCTTACTTTAATTCTTTAAACATTCTGGTGTGACTGGTGGCGCCATCTAGTGCATTTTGCCACAAAAAAATTATGAATAAAGAAATTTTGAGAGATTTTACCATCGCAAGAGTTATTTTAATTTTTGTAGCAGTCATGAAGAGGGCTAATTATTGTACCATCTTAATTTACTTTCATTTTTTAACTTTAAAAACTTTCGTTTTTAACCGTTATTAATACAACTTCCTTTTTTTTGCTAATTATTTCAATTCAGTTATGCAGATGGTGCAATTTTGTGCTTTATTTTACCCCACTGGTTACTCCATTACTGGTATGTCAATTTCCATTTTAAAATGAAATACCTTTCAACCTGATATCAGTAAAATAGTTTCTACATATTTTGTTAATTAATGAATTTTTACATTGTCTGAATAATTATTAAGTAAAGAACGTCTGAAATTATTCTTATTACCTCTTTCTCATATTTCATAATTAATTGTACTTTAGTTACAAATGGAATAGTTTATTTGGAAATACAAGTGTAAAGAGATTTTTTACAATTGCTTACATTCTACCGATTTAAAATTTAAATGATAATATGTATGGTTTAAATTGCATAGTACCAATTTAAAATTCATAATATAAAACATGACGTTTATTTAGCAGATTAAGGGAGTAAGAAATGTTTTTTTTATATTCATTAATATATATATAATAACTTACAATAATTATATATATAATAACTTTTATCTAAAGTAAAAATTTCATTAGAAATAATTTTTAATAAAACTCGTCGTTTTATTTTAATCTTAATCTTTTTTTTTTGTATTATATATATTTATCAATAATGCTAAGTATAACTTTGCTTGTTATATGGATAAATAAAATTGGATAATCATTTACGTGATTTTGATTGCAACAAAACAATTTTCAAAGCAATTGGTATTTTAAATTAAATGTTTATTATAAATTGACCTTGCTAAACGACAAAAAAAAAACCCTTTCTCTCTAATTTCCCAAATGTGTCAGGCTATTTGCTTTTATAATTTATTTTATGACTCTTCGTTGCAAATTGCTGACATTTAAATGTAAAATCGAAATATTTATCACGTAATTGAGCAGAATGTGTAATTAATGTCAATGTCAATAAAATATCTCACAAATAGATCATGCTTCTGTCACCAATTTCAGAACAAGAAGCAGCCTCTCTCGAATTTACTCTAAATTTATTACTAAATTTGCGATCAGAACAATATTTTGAATACAAAATACTATATATCTTCCACAAACCGAAATATGTATTTTTTTAACTCCCAGAAACTGCAAAAGCTTAGCCAGTTTTCAACTATTAGTCCCTTAATTATTTGCATATCATTTAATGGGACAAAACTTTTGTTACAAGCACTGCGTAATTTTTAGAAAAAAGTAATTATTTACTGTTATTTTTCTGATTTTTCCTTAGGTTTTGGAAACTAGCGTGTTTAATATTTTGCAAATGTTTAAAATATGTTTAATTTACTTTCGGGTATTGTTTCATTATAGATTTAGATAAATCTATAACTCATTACCATTTACAATTAATTTACTAATAGCATTACCATCATTAATAACTACCATTTACTAAAACGTTTAATAATAATACATTTACTATTAATTAAATTTAGCATTTTATTTGTACTCATTGCATATTTTGAAATTCTGTTGCCTAGTTTCAATTTGTTTTTATTATAAAACAGTGCAAATATTTATGCCGTCTATTATGATTATGACTGAAAGATCTCTTATTGATGAGATACTTCTGAAAAAACTAAATTTTTACTATAAATGTTGTTGTAACATAGAATCAGTTTTCAATCATATCACCTTTTCAAAAAAGATTGTTTTTTTTTTTTTAACGATGATTGTAAAGTGTCAAAGATCAAATCTTTAACGACTACAATGAAACTTTGTTGTCGAATGCAATTATATGAAATACAAAATACACAAAAAGTAATAAAAATTTTATGATTAGACGAAGTTTATAGAAGTACATCGGAATTGCTTTTAATATAAAATTAAATTTCCTATAATATTTTTAAAAGTCATGTAATTCTGGTATATCTACGAAACACTTCAAACACTCAGAATTAAAAACGTTATCTGCATTGTAAGGTCTCCTGTTGATAATGTTCTTCACAATAATTTCCATTTTCTTTCCATTCATACTGTACTGTAAAATATAAAGTATAAAATTCATTTAAAAAAATTTAAAACTTTGCTGTTCGATAATTTAGTGAATTTTATTAACAAAAACAATTAGTAACATAGAAGAAACACAATGGAATTTTTTTCTTTTTGCGGTAATTCATATAACATTTAATTTTAAACTTTTTTCATCAATTTTTCCATTAAATATAGTAAGAAAATTCAGATATTTACAAATTCCTAATGAATTATTTTACACACAATTTCATGTTTAGAAAATGAATTAAAATTTTTTTTGTCTCTTTTAACAATATATTACTTGTACTTAAAACTGTAAACTGCACGACGTATTTTCTAATTTCTATATTAGGTTACGTTGGATTTGTGATTCATTAATGTATGTATATATATATATACAGTTCAGTCACATTAATGTGACCACCTGTCAAAAGCCAGAAAGTACACTCTTGTATATTCTGGCTTTAAGTGGAGTGTGGTATAAGTGGCATTAAGTGGAATTCTTTATATACACTGCACTGCAATGTGCTGCCACCTGCCTTTTGTGATGGGTTATTTCACGTTGACGTCGAAAGTAGGTGGTGGTCACATTAATGTGACTGGAGTGTGTGTATACATACATTAATTTTCTTTTTATATAATAAAGATATTTGAAGATAAAAACCTAGCGATTCTACAAATTAACATTTTTCCTATTATAATTATGTTTCTAATTTCAGTAATAATGTAAGAAAATGATTTTGATTTAGTTTTATGTACTATATTCCCAAAAAATGAGTAACTATGTTTTTGTTGTTGACGTCCAATCCCCTGAAGTGTACAAGAAAATTAAATATCGTGTTGCCCCGAGCAATATTGGCCATGTTGATTGCCAGCTCAGAGAATAAATCCTACTACGAGGGATGGTCCGGACAATGCATGGCAGCTGCAACAGCTGGGCAATCAAAGACATGATGAGGAGTGACCTCGATATCAGGGCAGCTACCACATTTTTCGTATTTTTTAACGCCATCATCAAAATTTTTTATATTTTTGTGGTGCGTCAGCCTTAATCTTGTGAGGGTAGTAGCTGTTTATCTGTCGACAATTAGTTCTGTAATTTGGTATTAATTTTAATCTTAAAAAGACTTATAAGTTTAGATTTTGCCAAGACATTCGCATTTGCAAGGAAAGTAGGAATGGCAGTCTGATGCAGACTTGATTCCCCCTAGGGTTTATTAACATTTCAATTTTTAAAATAAAATAAGACATGTTGTTAAAAATATTTTAATAGAAGATAACAGAATAAAATGTATTCAAGTGGTCTTGCTGTCCATGATAAATTCGTCAAAAAAATTTAACTTTTATTTTATACATTCCGCGCAACGATCTTTTTATTTTTATTTATCATTTTTTTACATAACATTAAATTTTTTTTGTCTATTTCGACGTGGCTTTTGATAGGTGAAATAGTTTTTTAAAAGACTTAAATATTAATGCAAAATTAAGATATACTGACTCACAGGAATATCTTTAGCTTGTATTATGACACTTGGTACGTGTTTCAGTGTGAGTTCCTCTGCAATTGCTTGTTGAATTCTTCTTACGAGATCATCGTTGAAGTCATGACCTTCCTTCATTTTCAAAAACAGGACGGCTCTCTCGTCCAGTTCTTTGTTGTACTGAGAAACACAGAGACTGTCACACACTTCGGAGAACAGGACCACTTCAAAAAGGAAAGGTGTATTATAAGCAACTGAATCTCTGAAGTGACAACTCATTTTGAATATTATATGCAATTCTCAAAAATATTTGGCAAGTGTTTACTTGGAAAATTATATTCATTTCTTAAAAGGATTAGTAAGGTCTACAAATTTAAAGGGGTTGCATGTAAAATTTTGCCAATGCATTATAATTTTATTTTATTTGTCTACAATGTAAGTTAAAAAAAAGTAATATTAAAAAAAAAACCTTTTTAAACAGTACAAGATTGCTAAAAGAATAGATAAACAGATTGAAAAGAATGTAATGAAATTAACGTAACGACGTTAACAAAATAGATAATTAAAAAGAAAAGAAAATTAGTAAGTGTAGCATATAAAGATCTCATACATTGACAATTAGAATGAAATAAAGTATAATTATAAAAAGGAATTGCACAACTATGCTAGAATTTACAAAGAATTGACATGCGCATTAATCATATTGACATACAACTTTTAAAAATGGAATATAATCCCTTTTCACTTTTCATATATTTTTGGTATCGTAACTGCTTAGTATTTTTTAGGAATATTAACATGATCACTAATTGTTTATCATATATTTTTCTCAATAAAAGTTTTTTTGTAAAATTTGAGTCATTTGGCCAGATTTTAGTTTTCAATTTTTTTTCATAACGTAGTTAGATATCATTAATTGCGCGGAGATCATAACTAAATGTTTACTGGATGCAAACAACATGATCACACAAAAAAAGAACCGCGAAAAATCATAAAATTAAGGTTTACTATAAAATTCTGAAAAAGCGGAAGTTTCTTCCTTTGATCCATTTGTAAAAAAGAAAACATCTTCTTTTTAATTTTGTAGTACAATAATTGTTTTTATTACCTTTGCATTTATTTTGATAGTGGTGCCTACATTAGGATTCCTACTGCTATATTTAGACTTAGAAATAAAAATTCTAACATCTGCTCTGTTTTCAGATCCAAACTGATCGCATACAAAAGAGACCTGAGCTATATTGAGAATATTGATTTTCTGGAATATGGATACGATTATACTACTGATTATTACTTACTGTCAGCCTTACTTACTTACTTACTGATTATTTATTACTTACTGACAGTCGATCGTCAGTTCACCATCTAAGTAAAGGGATAAACTTTGGAACCAGGGCTGACAAATCCATCCTGAAAAGTCTTTCTGGATTTTAAGTTAATTCAGAGGTGCACATCCAATGGATTGTTTCACATGTAGGCATTAGTGATAATGATGTTCCGCATTTTTTAGCAAAGGTTTCCAGTCCGATATACTTCGCACTTATAGTAAGATGTTCTCCGAGTTTGGGAAGACAATTAAGGACGTCTGGAAATGACTCCAACACATGACTTGTACTCGAGAGATGGTGCCCTGCTTTTAGCGGCCATAGAAGCCAACAAAAGTATTTATCGCGTTTTGCCAGTGTGCACTTGGAGTCTTATCTATGAATAAGGGGCTTACCTATGAATGATTACATATGAGCAAGGGCATACCTATGAACTGATATAGCCAGTTAAAATATATTACCTATTTTTTAACTGGCTTGATTTTACATTGGATGAGGTTTTTCTGAACCTCTTCTATTCTTGGACTTCTTAGAGGTTTAGGATTTATGGATTTGGTCTAACAGCTAGACAGCATCAGGGATCAGAAACGACAACAATAACACATTTGAAATTCGCTTTTAAGAAGTAATTGCAACCTAAACCGCCAGGAACAATTTCAGACACCAGTTTGTGATTTAGCAATGAGGACACTGAAAATGATTGGTTGACTTTTTTACCGTTCTCTATGCGCTATACAATAACTGAAAGATTTTTTCTAATTTAAAATAAATTATTAATGCAGATTTCAATGTGTCACTTAAATATTTATAAATTAAATATGCTAAAATGAATACGATTTACAAAGGCAACAAACATTATTATTATTATTTTTTTTAATTTTGAATATTTTCTTTCTATAGAGCCTTTTTTGTCGTCAATAAAGAAAAATAAATACTTTTAACAACACTTACCAACGTTGTAAATATCAGAACTCCCAAAACGTGTTCCTCTTTGTTTTAACGTGTCATCACTGAAATATTAGATTAGAAAAAAATTAGCTAAAATTAATCAAGTTTTACATTGTCCCAAGAAGTGAAAATGAAAATACGTCTTCTAAAATATTAATAAATATACGATTCTTTAGTGACTAATTTATTATTGTATTGGATGTCTGTGTTCTCTTTATTTAGTCAAATATATTTATCATATAAAAATTAATTAAGAAAGTACAATTCCTCATAAAGAACTTGAAAGTTGATGTCATACTGTTATTCTTTATATTCTTATTATTCCGGCATTTGTAACACAGAAAGAAGAATAAAAGGGTTTGTTTGTTTATTTGTTTGCTTTTGAACTGAATGATATGTGTAATTTACATATTTTGATGCATTTTGCAAATTTGCAACTATTTTTTGGCAGGTATATTTTTTATCATTAACCTAGAGATAAATATTTGTGTTTCGCTACCAATGTGAATTTTTTAAATGAAAAATACATTCTATTAGGAATTTAACAGTTTAAATTAAATATTTTCCTATTAAAATTGGAGAAAAAAAGTTATATGAAAATATTACGAGTTTAAAGTCTACTTATTTATAAATTATTAAATAGCTAACATGTAATTATTGGATGCAACAATCAAACTGTACCTTCTACCACAAATCACAAATCCTTTTGTGATCGGATTCACAACAGCAAAATCTCCGATTGTAAACTTTCCTGAAAAGATAAGATTGCATATTTGAAGATCAACTTTTTAATTGAAATATTTTTTTATTTTTTATTTTTTTTTTATAATCAATCCCCAATTTCTGTTATAATCACTTACCACTACCAATGGAAGTTGGTAATTGAATCGTGGTAAAAAAACTGTTGAACAAAAAATTTTTAAAAAAATTCTCAATCCAAAATATTTTTAGCAACAGTTACAACAATTTCGTTTGTTACAAGATTTCATTTGTTAATTATTCTAATTAAAATATGTAATCTGTTGAAGAATTACTTAGTATAATATAACTGAACTATGAAAAAAAAAAACCCTAAAATTAGTACTAGTAACGTAGCTCTACCGTCCAGATTATTTGATCAGAAATGCATAGTACACAATAATTTATTGACAAATGTAAATAAAAATTTAGCACTGAACTTAGACCTCAGAACCGATCTCAGCACCAATTGCAATTAATCGCATCACCTTTTTTTTCATATTATTTATATTTTCCATACTTTTTTTCCTGACACAATATTCATACTTCGCGCCGCGAAAAATCGCGCATTAAAGTCCGCGCTCAAGAAGACCTTCTATAACCGTGTTTCCCAAAAGTCCTGGAAGAATGCCATCCCAAATCTATGTAATGTTCCAAGGCGTAGAGCAGTCGCTCATTTCCGACTAGCCACTGGACATGACTGCCTGCGTAAACATCTTTACAGACTCAAAATTGTTCCTTCCCCGATATGCACTCTGTGCAGCTCTGGAGAGGCCACGCATCTACTTCACTGTCCTGCTCTGAGCAAGACTTTTCTCGCCGAGCGATATTGGGAGCCTAAAGATATGTTAGATTAATGAACTCTGTTGCAGCATGTTTTGTTTTTTCCCTGTTCTTTTTTATTTTTCGTTGTTCTGTAACTGTTCATAATCTACCACTGGAAATAAAAAAAAATATATTCATACTTCGCTTCAGGTGATGTAATTAGTGCACTTATCCTTTCTTTCCCACGTTTTATTTTTATCCTGACCTTAGTTCTCCAATCTTTCTCCAACCTGTTGTCTAAACCTTTCGTGTTAAGATTATAGTTGATATATGAGATCATGACAGACATCATATAGCAGGATGCTATATGATGTCTATCGGAAAGCTAGACACGATATTGGAGCCCTGGAACTTTGCTGATGAGAATTTGACTTTTTTCTCTTATTGTTTTCTTTCTTTCATGTGTGTGTTTTACACTGTTTTGATATCGTAAGAGTTTGCCATTTCCTTTTTCCATTGAAAATAAAACAAATATTTATATAGTTGATATTTTTGATACGATATTGGAGATATAGGAACCCTGGAACTTTGCTGATGAGACTTTGCTAAAACTTTTTTCTCTTATTGTTTTCTTTTTTCTTGTGTGCGTTTCACACTGTTCTGATATCGTAAGAGTTTGTCATTTCCTTTTGCCATTCAAACTAAAAACGAATATTTATATAGTTGATATTATTGATACGATATTGGCGATATATCGTATCAATAACTTGTTGATACGATATAGGACTTTGTTGAAGATTTTTCCTCTTATTGTTTTCTTTTTTCTTGTATGCGTTTTACACTGTTTTGATATCGTAAGAGTTTAATTTCCTTTTGACATTGAAAATAAAAAAAAATACTTATATAGTTGATATTTTTGATACGATATTGGAGATATAGGAGCCCTGAAACTCTGCTGATGAGGCTTTGTTGAAGAGTTTTTCTCTTATTGTTTTCTTCTTTCTTGTGTGCGTTTCACACTGTTCTGATATCGTAAGAGTTTTTCATTTCCTTTTGCCATTCAAAATAAAAAAAAATATTTATATAGTTGATATTTTTGATACGATATTGGAGATATAGCAGCCCTGGAACTCTGCTCATGAGACTTTGTTGAAGATTTTTTCTCTTATTGTTTTCTTTTTTCTTGTGTGCGTTTTTACACTGTTTTGATATCGTAACAGTTTAATTTCCTTTCACCATTGAAAATAAAAAAATATTTATATACTTGATATTTTTGATACGATATTGAGATATAGGAGCCCTGGAACTCTGCTGATGAGACTTTGTTGAAGATTTTTTCTCTTATTGTTTTCTTTTTTCTTGTGTGCGTTTTACACTGTTTTGATATCGTAAGAGTTTAATTTCCTTTCGCCATTGAAAAAAAAAAAAAATATTTATATAGTTGATATTTTTGATACGATATTGGAGATATAGGAGCCCTGGAACTCTGCTGATGAGACTTTGTTGAAGATTTTTTCTCTTATTGTTTTCTTTTTTCTTGTGTGCGTTTTACACTGTTTTGATATCGTAAGAGTTTAATTTCCTTTCGCCATTGAAAATAAAAAAAATATTTATATACTTGATATTTTTGATACGATATTGGAGATATAGGAGCCCTGGAACTCTGCTGATAGATTTTTTCTCTTATTGTTTTTCTTTTTTCTTGTGTGCGTTTTACACTGTTTTGATATCGTAAGAGTTTAATTTCCTTTCGCCATTGAAAATAAAAAAAATATTTATATAGTTGATATTTTTGATACGATATTGGAGCCCTGGAACTCTGCTGATGAGAACTGTTCTGATATCTAAGAGATGCCATTCAAACTAAAAACGAATATTTATATAGTTGATATTTTTGATACGATATTTTGTTGTTGATACGATATAGGACTTTGTTGAAGATTTTTCCTCTTATTGTTTTCTTTTTTCTTGTATGCGTTTTACACTGTTTTGATATCGTAAGAGTTTAATTTCCTTTGACATTGAAAATAAAAAAAACACTTATATAGTTGATATTTTTGATACGATATTGGAGATATAGGAGCCCTGAAACTCTGCTGATGAGGCTTTGTTGAAGAGTTTTTCTCTTATTGTTTTCTTTTTTCTTGTGTGCGTTTCACACTGTTCTGATATCGTAAGAGTTTTTCATTTCCTTTTGCCATTCAAAATAAAATGAAATATATATATAGTTGATATTTTTGATACGATATTAGAGATATAGGAGCCCTGGAACTCTGCTGATGAAACTTTGTTGAAGATTTTTTCTCTTATTGTTTTCTTTATTCTTGTGTGCGTTTTACACTGTTTTGATATCGTAAGAGTTTAATTTCCTTTCGCAATTGAAAATAAAAAAAATATTTATATAGTTGATATTTTTGATACGATATTGGAGATATAGGAGCCCTGGAACTCTGCTGATGAGAGTTTGTAGAAGATTTTTCTCTTATTGTTTTCTTTTTTTCTTGTGCGCGTTTTACACTGTTTTGATATCGTAAGATTTTAATTTCCTTTTCATTGAAAAAATTGAAAAAAAAAAATATTTATATAGTTGATATTTTTGATACGATATTGGAGATATAGGAGCCCTGGAACTCTGCTGATGAGACTTTGTTGAAGATTTTTTCTCTTATTGTTTTCTTTTTTCTTGTGTGCGTTTTACACTGTTTTGATATCGTAACAGTTTAATTTCCTTTCACCAGTGAAAAAAAAAAAAAAATA
Organism: Caerostris darwini; assembly: GCA_021605075.1. Lineage (NCBI taxonomy): Eukaryota > Metazoa > Arthropoda > Arachnida > Araneae > Araneidae > Caerostris > Caerostris darwini. The sequence goes on from BPLQ01009006.1 coordinate 45,622, forward strand.
TTTATATAGTTGATATTTTTGATACGATATTGGAGATATAGGAGCCCTGGAACTCTGCTGATGAGAGTTTGTTGAAGATTTTTTCTCTTATTGTTTTTTTTTTTTCTTGTGTGCGTTTTACACTGTTTTGATATCGTAAGAGTTTAATTTCCTTTCGCCATTGAAAATAAAAAAAAATATTTATATAGTTGATATTTTTGATACGATATTGGAGATATAGGAGCCCTGGAACTCTGCTGATGAGACTTTGTTGAAGATTTTTTCTCTTATTGTTTTCTTTTTTTCTTGTGTGCGTTTTACACTGTTTTGATATCGTAAGAGTTTAATTTCCTTTCGCCATTGAAAATAAAAAATATATTTATATACTTGATATTTTTGATACGATATTGGAGATATAGGAGCCCTGGAACTCTGCTGATGAGACTTTGTTGAAGATTTTTTCTCTTATTGTTTTCTTTTTTTCTTGTGTGCGTTTTACACTGTTTTGATATCGTAAGAGTTTAATTTCCTTTCGCCATTGAAAAAAAAAAAAATATTTATATACTTGATATTTTTGATACGATATTGGAGATATAGGAGCCCTGGAACTCTGCTGATGAGACTTTGTTGAAGATTTTTTCTCTTATTGTTTTCTTTTTTTTTCTTGTGTGCGTTTTACACTGTTTTGATATCGTAAGAGTTTAATTTCCTTTCGCCATTGAAAATAAAAAAAATATTTATATACTTGATATTTTTGATACGATATTGAGATATAGGAGCCCTGGAACTCTGCTGATGAGACTTTGTTGAAGATTTTTCTCTTATTGTTTTCTTTTTTGTGTGCGTTTTACACTGTTTTGATATCGTAAGAGTTTAATTTCCTTTCGCCATTGAAAATAAAAAAAATATTTATATACTTGATATTTTTGATACGATATTGGAGATATAGGAGCCCTGGCACTCTGCTGATGAGACTTTGTTGAAAATTTTTTCTCTTATTGTTTTTTTTTTCTTGTGTGCGTTTTACACTGTTTTGATATCGTAAGAGTTTAATTTCCTTTCGCCATTGAAAATAAAAAAAATATTTATATAGTTGATATTTTTGATACGATATTGGAGATATAGGAGCCCTGGAACTCTGCTGATGAGACTTTGTTGAAGATTTTTTCTCTTATTGTTTTCTTTTTTTTCTTGTGTGCGTTTTACACTGTTTTGATATCGTAAGAGTTTAATTTCCTTTCGCCATTGAAAATAAAAAAAATATTTATATACTTGATATTTTTGATACGATATTGGAGATATAGGAGCCCTGGAACTCTGCTGATGAGACTTTGTTGAAGATTTTTTCTCTTATTGTTTTCTTTTTTCTTGTGTGCGTTTTACACTGTTTTGATATCGTAAGAGTTTAATTTCCTTTCGCCATTGAAAATAAAAAAATATTTATATAGTTGATATTTTTGATACGATATTGGAGATATAGGAGCCCTGGAACTCTGCTGATGAGACTTTGTTGAAGATTTTTTCTCTTATTGTTTTCTTTTTTTTCTTGTGTGCGTTTTACACTGTTTTGATATCGTAAGAGTTTAATTTCCTTTCGCCATTGAAAATGAAAATAAAAAAATATTTATATACTTGATATTTTTGATACGATATTGGAGATATAGGAGCCCTGGAACTCTGCTGATGAGACTTTGTTGAAGATTTTTTCTCTTATTGTTTTCTTTTTTCTTGTGTGCGTTTTACACTGTTTTGATATCGTAAGAGTTTAATTTCCTTTCGCCATTGAAAATAAAAAAAATATTTATATAGTTGATATTTTTGATACGATATTGGAGATATAGGAGCCCTGGAACTCTGCTGATGAGACTTTGTTGAAGATTTTTTCTCTTATTGTTTTTTTTTTTCTTGTGTGCGTTTTACACTGTTTTGATATCGTAAGAGTTTAATTTCCTTTCGCCATTGAAAATAAAAAAAAATATTTATATACTTGATATTTTTGATACGATATTGGAGATATAGGAGCCCTGGAACTCTGCTGATGAGACTTTGTTGAAGATTTTTTCTCTTATTGTTTTCTTTTTTCTTGTGTGCGTTTTACACTGTTTTGATATCGTAAGAGTTTAATTTCCTTTCACCATTGAAAATAAAAAAAAAAAAAATATTTATATAGTTGATATTTTTGATACGATATTGGAGATATAGGAGCCCTGGAACTCTGCTGATGAGACTTTGTTGAAGATTTTTCTCTTATTGTTTTCTTTTTTTCTTGTGTGCGTTTTACACTGTTTTGATATCGTAAGAGTTTAATTTCCTTTCGCCATTGAAAATAAAAAAAAATATTTATATACTTGATATTTTTGATACGATATTGGAGATATAGGAGCCCTGGAACTCTGCTGATGAGACTTTGTTGAAGATTTTTTCTCTTATTGTTTTCTTTTTTCTTGTGTGCGTTTTACACTGTTTTGATATCGTAAGAGTTTAATTTCCTTTCGCCATTGAAAAAAAAAAAAAATATTTATATACTTGATATTTTTGATACGATATTGGAGATATAGGAGCCCTGGAACTCTGCTGATGAGACTTTGTTGAAGATTTTTCTCTTATTGTTTTCTTTTTTTCTTGTGTGCGTTTTACACTGTTTTGATATCGTAAGAGTTTAATTTCCTTTCGCCATTGAAAATAAAAAAATATTTATATACTTGATATTTTTGATACGATATTGGAGATATAGGAGCCCTGGAACTCTGCTGATGAGACTTTGTTGAAGATTTTTTTCTCTTATTGTTTTCTTTTTTCTTGTGTGCGTTTTACACTGTTTTGATATCGTAAGAGTTTAATTTCCTTTCGCCATTGAAAATAAAAAAAAAAATATTTATATACTTGATATTTTTGATACGATATTGGAGATATAGGAGCCCTGGAACTCTGCTGATGAGACTTTGTTGAAGATTTTTTCTCTTATTGTTTTCTTTTTTCTTGTGTGCGTTTTACACTGTTTTGATATCGTAAGAGTTTAATTTCCTTTCGCCATTGAAAATAAAAAAAATATTTATATACTTGATATTTTTGATACGATATTGGAGATATAGGAGCCCTGGAACTCTGCTGATGAGACTTTGTTGAAGATTTTTTCTCTTATTGTTTTCTTTTTTTCTTGTGTGCGTTTTACACTGTTTTGATATCGTAAGAGTTTAATTTCCTTTCGCCATTGAAAATAAAAAAAAATATTTATATAGTTGATATTTTTGATACGATATTGGAGATATAGGAGCCCTGGAACTCTGCTGATGAGACTTTGTTGAAGATTTTTCTCTTATTGTTTTCTTTTTTTCTTGTGTGCGTTTTACACTGTTTTGATATCGTAAGAGTTTAATTTCCTTTCGCCATTGAAAATAAAAAAAATATTTATATACTTGATATTTTTGATACGATATTGAGATATAGGAGCCCTGGAACTCTGCTGATGAGACTTTGTTGAAGATTTTTTCTCTTATTGTTTTCTTTTTTTCTTGTGTGCGTTTTACACTGTTTTGATATCGTAAGAGTTTAATTTCCTTTCGCCATTGAAAATAAAAAAAAATTTATATACTTGATATTTTTGATACGATATTGGAGATATAGGAGCCCTGGAACTCTGCTGATGAGACTTTGTTGAAGATTTTTTCTCTTATTGTTTTCTTTTTCTTGTGTGCGTTTTACACTGTTTTGATATCGTAAGAGTTTAATTTCCTTTCGCCATTGAAAATAAAAAAATATTTATATAGTTGATATTTTTGATACGATATTGGAGATATAGGAGCCCTGGAACTCTGCTGATGAGACTTTGTTGAAGATTTTTTCTCTTATTGTTTTCTTTTTTCTTGTGTGCGTTTTACACTGTTTTGATATCGTAAGAGTTTAATTTCCTTTCGGCATTGAAAATGAAAAAAAAAAATATTTATATACTTGATATTTTTGATACGATATTGGAGATATAGGAGCCCTGGAACTCTGCTGATGAGACTTTGTTGAAGATTTTTCTCTTATTGTTTTTTTTTTTCTTGTGTGCGTTTTACACTGTTTTGATATCGTAAGAGTTTAATTTCCTTTCGCCATTGAAAATAAAAAATATTTATATACTTGATATTTTTGATACGATATTGGAGATATAGGAGCCCTGGAACTCTGCTGATGAGACTTTGTTGAAGATTTTTTCTCTTATTGTTTTCTTTTTTTCTTGTGTGCGTTTTACACTGTTTTGATATCGTAAGAGTTTAATTTCCTTTCGCCATTGAAAATAAAAAAAAAATATTTATATAGTTGATATTTTTGATACGATATTGGAGATATAGGAGCCCTGGAACTCTGCTGATGAGACTTTGTTGAAGATTTTTTTCTCTTATTGTTTTCTTTTTTTTTCTTGTGTGCGTTTTACACTGTTTTGATATCGTAAGAGTTTAATTTCCTTTCGCCATTGAAAATAAAAAAAAAATATTTATATACTTGATATTTTTGATACGATATTGGAGATATAGGAGCCCTGGAACTCTGCTGATGAGACTTTGTTGAAGATTTTTTCTCTTATTGTTTTCTTTTTTCTTGTGTGCGTTTTACACTGTTTTGATATCGTAAGAGTTTAATTTCCTTTCGCCATTGAAAATAAAAAAAAATATTTATATACTTGATATTTTTGATACGATATTGGAGATATAGGAGCCCTGGAACTCTGCTGATGAGATTTTGTTGAAGATTTTTCTCTTATTGTTTTCTTTTTTTCTTGTGTGCGTTTTACACTGTTTTGATATCGTAAGAGTTTAATTTCCTTTCGCCATTGAAAATAAAAAAAAAAAATATTTATATACTTGATATTTTTGATACGATATTGGAGATATAGGAGCCCTGGAACTCTGCTGATGAGACTTTGTTGAAGATTTTTTCTCTTATTGTTTTCTTTTTTCTTGTGTGCGTTTTACACTGTTTTGATATCGTAAGAGTTTAATTTCCTTTCGCCATTGAAAATAAAAAAAATATTTATATAGTTGATATTTTTGATACGATATTGGAGATATAGGAGCCCTGGAACTCTGCTGATGAGACTTTGTTGAAGATTTTTTTCTCTTATTGTTTTCTTTTTTCTTGTGTGCGTTTTACACTGTTTTGATATCGTAAGAGTTTAATTTCCTTTCGCCATTGAAAATAAAAAAAAATATTTATATAGTTGATATTTTTGATACGATATTGGAGATATAGGAGCCCTGGAACTCTGCTGATGAGACTTTGTTGAAGATTTTTTCTCTTATTGTTTTCTTTTTTCTTGTGTGCGTTTTACACTGTTTTGATATCGTAAGAGTTTAATTTCCTTTCGCCATTGAAAATAAAAAAAAATATTTATATACTTGATATTTTTGATACGATATTGGAGATATAGGAGCCCTGGAACTCTGCTGATGAGACTTTGTTGAAGATTTTTCTCTTATTGTTTTCTTTTTTTCTTGTGTGCGTTTTACACTGTTTTGATATCGTAAGAGTTTAATTTCCTTTCGCCATTGAAAATAAAAAAAATATTTATATACTTGATATTTTTGATACGATATTGGAGATATAGGAGCCCTGGAACTCTGCTGATGAGACTTTGTTGAAGATTTTTTCTCTTATTGTTTTCTTTTTTCTTGTGTGCGTTTTACACTGTTTTGATATCGTAAGAGTTTAATTTCCTTTCGCCATTGAAAATAAAAAAAAAAAATATTTATATACTTGATATTTTTGATACGATATTGGAGATATAGGAGCCCTGGAACTCTGCTGATGAGACTTTGTTGAAGATTTTTTTCTCTTATTGTTTTCTTTTTTCTTGTGTGCGTTTTACACTGTTTTGATATCGTAAGAGTTTAATTTCCTTTCGCCATTGAAAATAAAAAAAATATTTATATACTTGATATTTTTGATACGATATTGAGATATAGGAGCCCTGGAACTCTGCTGATGAGACTTTGTTGAAGATTTTTTCTCTTATTGTTTTTTTTTTTCTTGTGTGCGTTTTACACTGTTTTGATATCGTAAGAGTTTAATTTCCTTTCGCCATTGAAAATAAAAAAAAAAATATTTATATAGTTGATATTTTTGATACGATATTGGAGATATAGGAGCCCTGGAACTCTGCTGATGAGACTTTGTTGAAGATTTTTTCTCTTATTGTTTTCTTTTTTCTTGTGTGCGTTTTTTACACTGTTTTGATATCGTAAGAGTTTAATTTCCTTTCGCCATTGAAAATAAAAAAAAAATATTTATATAGTTGATATTTTTGATACGATATTGGAGATATAGGAGCCCTGGAACTCTGCTGATGAGACTTTGTTGAAGATTTTTTCTCTTATTGTTTTCTTTTTTCTTGTGTGCGTTTTACACTGTTTTGATATCGTAAGAGTTTAATTTCCTTTCGCCATTGAAAAAAAAAAAAAAATTTATATACTTGATATTTTTGATACGATATTGGAGATATAGGAGCCCTGGAACTCTGCTGATGAGACTTTGTTGAAGATTTTTTCTCTTATTGTTTTCTTTTTCTTGTGTGCGTTTTACACTGTTTTGATATCGTAAGAGTTTAATTTCCTTTCACCATTGAAAATAAAAAAAATATTTATATAGTTGATATTTTTGATACGATATTGAGATATAGGAGCCCTGGAACTCTGCTGATGAGACTTTGTTGAAGATTTTTTCTCTTATTGTTTTCTTTTTTTCTTGTGTGCGTTTTACACTGTTTTGATATCGTAAGAGTTTAATTTCCTTTCGCCATTGAAAATAAAAAAAAAATATTTATATACTTGATATTTTTGATACGATATTGGAGATATAGGAGCCCTGGAACTCTGCTGATGAGACTTTGTTGAAGATTTTTTCTCTTATTGTTTTTCTTTTTTCTTGTGTGCGTTTTACACTGTTTTGATATCGTAAGAGTTTAATTTCCTTTCGCCATTGAAAATAAAAAAAATATTTATATACTTGATATTTTTGATACGATATTGGAGATATAGGAGCCCTGGAACTCTGCTGATGAGACTTTGTTGAAGATTTTTTCTCTTATTGTTTTTTTTTTTCTTGTGTGCGTTTTACACTGTTTTGATATCGTAAGAGTTTAATTTCCTTTCGCCATTGAAAATAAAAAAAAAATATTTATATACTTGATATTTTTGATACGATATTGGAGATATAGGAGCCCTGATGAATTTGTTGAACTCTGCTGTTTTGATGAGACTTTGTTGAAGATTTTTTTTTGTTCTTATTGTTTTCTTTTTTCTTGTGTGCGTTTTACACTGTTTTGATATCGTAAGAGTTTAATTTCCTTTCGCCATTGAAAATAAAAAAAAAATATTTATATAGTTGATATTTTTGATACGATATTGAGATATAGGAGCCCTGGAACTCTGCTGATGAGACTTTGTTGAAGATTTTTTCTCTTATTGTTTTCTTTTTTTCTTGTGTGCGTTTTACACTGTTTTGATATCGTAAGAGTTTAATTTCCTTTCGCCATTGAAAATAAAAAA
>BPLQ01009008.1:0-11720 GCA_021605075.1 Caerostris darwini
CATGATGAGGAGTGAGCATTAAATCGAAAATATCTTATTAACAAAATAAATTAATCAAATTTAACCATGGAAAGAAAAACTAATATAGGTGAAAGACTTCCATCTGGCTAATGCAACAGCTATCTGATCGATCTAGAAATGCCATCAAGGCGTGAGAGAGCTGGTTCGAAAGAATGTGATATCTTATCATGATCTATAACAATTCGCTACCATCTATCTATCCGTCTTTTTCTCATGAATTCGAGCTTGAAATTTGGTTTCTTGAAAATAGTTGTGAAAGTTTTTCATGTAATCGCACCTTATAATTTCGAATCTAATTTTATTCTGTCGTGTGTTTTATACTTGTCGTCCTTTCTTTTTCTTAGTTGCGTTGAATCAGCTGTCACTTTACAATTGATAATCCAACACAGCGTGGCAATTCTTAACTTAAACTTTTCCTTAAAGAAATAAATTATGATGTAAATCTCCAATTGCAAAATGGGAAAAAGGGTTTTATTTAAAATTAAACTTTTAATATGGTAAGAATAGTTTTTTTACTATCTACTTTTAAGAATGTTTCAATCTTATTTTTTTTTAATGTTGTATAGTATAAAACACTTTCAACTGATTTTTAATCGAGTTCAAATGAAACACGTAAAGACTATTATAAACAAACACATAAAGACTATTATAAATAAACATAAAGGCTATTATAAATAAACATAAAGGCTATTATAAATAAACATAAAGGCTTTTTTAAATGCATAATGTATTTTATGTTCTGCAAAGAATATAATTAAAACTGATTTTTATATTATTCCAATTTTTAATATACTTGTATGTACTTGCAATAAGCTATTCTCATTACAATGATAACCTATAATTGATCTCGATTTTTTTTATTTTGTTTATTGGTAAACAATTATTTGTAATTGTTGTTTTGTTGTCGTATTCCCTGAAGAATACAAGAAAAATCAAATGTTTTCTTGCTCTCGAATAATATTGGATATGTTGATTACCAGCTCGAAGTGTAAATCCTCTAACGAGGTATGGTACAGACAATACATGGCGGCTGCAACAGCTATCTGATCGATCTAGAAATGCCATCAGTGCGTGAGAGATCTGGTTCGAAAGAATGTGATATCTTATCATGATCTATAACAATTCGTTTCTATCTATCTATCCGTCTTTTTCTCATAAATTCGAGCTTGAAATTTGGTTTCTTGAAAATAGTTGTGAAAGTTTTTCGTGTAATCGCACCTTATAATTTCGAATTCTAATTTTATTCTGTCGTGTTTTATACTTGCCGTCCTTTTCTTCTCAGTTTTGTTGACTCATCTATCGACTTTACAATTGATAATCCAACAGAGCGTGACAATTCTTAACTTACACTTTTTCTTAAAGAAATAAATTATGATGTAAATCTCCAAATGCAAAATGGGAAGAGGTTTTATTTAAATTAAACTTTTAATATGATAAGAATGGATTTTTACTATGTAGTTTTAAGAATCTAGTAGATTTTTTTAAATGCATAATGTGTTTTTTTTATGTTCCGCAAAATGTAAAAACTGTTTTAAATACTGTTTTTTTTTCAGGATTTCAACTTTTTATATCCTTGTGTATACTTGCAATAAGCTATACTCATTACAATACTAAGCTATAATGGGTATCGAATATTTTTATTTTGTTTATCATTAAACAATTATTTGTAATTGTTAATTTATTGGTTACTAAAATATATTTTCATTCTAATAGGATTTATTTAGGCATATTTAGTACTTAATGTGGGGCCTGATGGCCGAGTTTCTACTGCCCGGTTTCGGGTTCGAGTCCCCACTTTAAACTCTAGGTCCCGATCTAATATGACTGTAGAGTGTAGGGCTGATAACCCTATCCCGTAAAAAGAAAGCATAACCTGTCTCGAAATCTGCTAATAGGCAGACGGCCTTGGCCACCCGTGGGACTGTTGTGCCAATAAGATGTATTTAATGTAGGATATTTAAATTTTCTAATATAGTCTGAAATGAATTATTTGAATTATAAAAGTTATACATTTGATAATAGTTATTATTTTATATGAAACATTTTTTTTGTAATTAATTCTTAAAATATATATATTTTAATTAACTGACCTATTCAAATTAAATTTTTTCAATTATTGAAGTTTAATATTATGCAGTTTCTTATGATTAGGAATTGCGTATAAAAAAAACCCTCGTATTTAATAAAAAAATTTCATCTTGATGAATATTTAAATTAAACTGTTTGTATCACATTACTATATGAACAATTTCATGTAAAATTACAGTACATATCCTCAATAAATTAATATACACTGCTTGCTTTAATTTCTTTTACAAGTTATGTAATTCAAATCTTAGTTTTTATGATATTGCTCTTAAAACCGACAGAATTATTTAAATTTGCTTATTTTAACTTAATTATTATTATTTTTAAATCTAAACATATTGTCTAAATTTTAAACATTCTATTAACAAATCCTGAGATAATTCAATACTGGAATGATTGATTTGTAATAGAATCAGGGTTAACCTCATTAAAAGCAGACTGATATATAACTGCATGGTTTAACAACTGAAATATTTACTGTCAGTGGTCGGATCTGGGAGATTCATTGCATTTACCCACCCCTGAATCCCATGAAAAGGCTTCCCAGCTTATAGATGCAGGTACAGGAACTTTTAATTCATTCTCTTTTGACAGACGTCTTCCTTAATTTGTAAGCCAAAGCGTTTTCCACCAGACGAATAATTATCCTATCCTTTAAAAATTCTAAGGATTTTTTGCAGGATTTTTAACATATTATTTTATTAAATTGTTTAAGCAAGCATCAGTCATTTTTATCATGCGTGAACATAATGTTGTCCTGGTTGGGGATCCGTGACATTATCCTAAAATGATGGGTCAAGCAAATAAAACCCCATTTCATCATTTGGCAGAAAATGGTACTTTGGGCCCCTTAACTATTGAAATGTTTCATGAATAATGTTAGTCTTCAGGAATTTTCTAGAGAATTTGGCGTTTGCTTGAAGTGTTTTGTAGTATGGTTTTGATATATTCTTTTGGCTATTGAATGTGGTAACGTTTCTTGTAGAATTGGGAATACTTCATTCTTCATTTACGACTACATTTATCTTGCTTTTTTTAGAGATTCTTGAACCATTCATTCTTCATGAAGTTCTTGATCTATTCAACATTGCTATATTCATGTGGCTGTTGAATTTGGCCATTCTTGTAGCATTCCAATCAATTGCTTCATATATCTCTTGCATTATTAAACATTGGCACATTAATGAGTTTATTATCGGTTCTCTAATGTTCACGCATGGTAAGTTGAAATTTGCCAAGCAGATTTCAGTTTTTTAATTTGTTTATTATCCACAAATCATTATAATAAAATAATAATATTAAATTGACTGTAAAGAAACCTAGGGATAAAATTTTAGATTCTTTTCTAAATATAAGTTCTTTCAAAATATTATATAAAAAAAAAACGTTTCAAATATTCTAAGGAAATCCTTTTGAAATGCAATACAGTTATTTTCGTTTAAAGATGTATGCTATACAATTTTTATTTAATAAAAGTATAAAGTTTAAACGTTGAAAATTTATGCCTTCGGATACCTAAACTTTCGTGGATTATTTGAACTTTTTTTATTAAGTTTATATTTCATAAACCTTTGAACTTTTATTTTTGAATTGCCATTCATGCTTTAATAAAAATGCCTTTCTTCCCTATGACTGCAAAAAAAGAATCTTTATGTATCTTTTTTTTCCTAACTCTTCAAAACATTTTGAACTTTATATTTAAATATTTTATTAAGTGGAAAAATTATAGTAATATTTTTTTATTCTTTGATTCAATTGGAGAGAAAGCGAGGAAATTGTTATTTAAAACAATTTTTAACTTGCCAAAATCAATTTTTATCGTTTGAATCGCCATTTTGAATTCAGATATTGGGGCAACTTAAAAATACTGTAAGAGAATTCCATAAAATAATATTTGGATTTAATATATTTCTATGGTTTTTTTTATTGAAATTCTATTAGTTTAAAGATTTGTGTGCGATAAAGATTAAATTTTTATATTTTATATAAACATTTTTGAAATGTTTGAAGCAGAAATATTTAAAACAACTTTTGAAATTTTTATCAATTCTTTCATAAATAAATATATAGGGATCTACATAAAACTCAAAAGCTGAGTATGTATAACAAAAAATATATAAATTTCTTTTAATTTGTAGTTTTATTGTGGATGTTTTATTTTTATATTATTTTATTTTATTTATTATTTTTTTAAAGTTTTTTTATTATTTTATTTTTCACTAAAAGGAAAACATTTGGAAGTCAATAGTTTTTTTTTTCTAAGATTACTATTATGTGTTTTTTTTTATATTAAATTTTTAATTTTATAGGACCTGCCAATTATTCTTTTTAATACTTTTATGTTTTTAAAGTTTTTCTAAAACTATGTCAGGAAGTAATTTTTTATAAAACATTGCCATTAAAAGGAATTCAGAATATAGACCATTGTCAGAATATACATGTAATATTCCCCCTCAAATTTGTTTGACAAATCGGAAGAATCATAAATTTATTCTTAAGATTTAAATCTCGCATCGACAGTCAGGTTGCCTAGAGAGACTTTTTCCATGTTTTCTCTCGTACAACATGCAAATGAGGGGCAGTTGTCCTTAAGAGTGTAAATGAAATTCAAGGAAGGACATTATCTTAACAGTCTTCTGTTAAAATAATGTCCTTCGCTCATCACCAGTCAGTGGGCTGTTCGTGCAATAAACGCGAGATTTGCTGATGCTCAACAACAACAAAAAATTTATGAATATTTAATGTGTAATTATGAAATTTATTTATTTTGTATCATTTGTTTAAACAATCACCAGTGATATTCTTATTTTTAAACTCGGAATCGAACCCCTTTTTATTTTCATCTCTTACATAACACTCAAATTACCAACTCACTTTTTTTTTACTCCCATCAAAACGCATACCACATCATCACTTTATCCATTCCTAACTACACAATTTCCTGCAAGGTTCAATAACTCCTTCTGTAACTTAGCGAAGAAAAAAAAAAGGTGAGAAAATGAAACAACACCCATTCAAACGAATTTTTTTCCCTCCTCCTCATTTGTTCCGGTCTGCCAGCAAAACCCCAACCCCTAAATGGAATGTAAGAATTCACACCCCACCGCCTTCCACTCAGAAGAAGGCAACAAAAGTGCTCTTGCCATTTCCGGCAGGAGAAAGTTTACACATTCAGTGAGCATGTCTTTTCTGCTGTAGCTGCAAAAGAGTTGGGTAAACAGTTGCTATTATGTCAACTTGAAGCCGCTCTTGCGTTCGTAGTTTAGAAAGCTACTTGGTATACACTGTAGCAGTTTGTTATACTTTTTTTGAGTATAGTTCTGGTTAAAAAATTAGATTTCATTTTTTTTTTATGCGTAGATTTGTGTTCTTAAATGAAGGATTATTTTTTATTGCACTGAGTTGTTTAAAATTCCAAATCAGAAATCGTTTTCGGGGTGAGCAGATATTTTTTAAAGAAAGCTTTAAAAACTGTTGCAGTTAATTAAATATTTGCAATCCATGAGCATATTTTTAGATGATGCAAGTAATAAACTGTTATTAACTGCAATTAAGAATTTTTTTTATTTATAACATTTTGAAAAAAAAAAAAATCATTATTTTTATTTATTTTTTTGCTGGTTTATATTTTATGGCATTATTTGAACATAACAATAGTAAGCATATGTTTAATAATGTTAAAGACGAAATAAAGATCTGATTGATTTATTAATACTATGTCAACTGAAGCCGCTCTTGCGTTAGCAGTGTAGTAACTAGTTTAGAAGGCTACTTGGTTTACACTGTAGCAGTTCGTTATATTATTTTTAGTATACTTCTGGTTAAAAAATTGGATTTCTTTTTTTTTTTTATGCGTAGATTTGTATTTTCAAATAAAGGAATATTTTTTATTGTAAAGAGTAGATTAAAATTTATGGAATAAACATGTCACTACGTGATTTGCTTCGATTCTCGTTGTTTTTTTCATGTCCCTTGTGTTTGTTCTTTTTATTTTATTGCTTATTGTAGCCTGCCATTGGAAATAAAAAAAAGAAGTTTAAAATTCCAAATCAGAAATCGTTTTCACAGTGAGCAGATGTTTTACGAGTGAGCAGATATTTTTTTGTGAATGTTTTTTTTTTAAAGTTAAACTGTTAAGGTTTTTAAGATAGCTTTAAAAATCCAGTCGATTAAATATTTAAAATCCATGAATATATTTTCAGATGATGCCAGTAATAAAACTATTATGAATTGCAATTAAGAATTTTTTTATTTATAATATTTTGAAATAAAATCATTATTTTTATTTTTTTGCCAAAATTTTTTTATTTTTTTGCTTGTTTATAATTTATAGCATTATTTGAGCATAACGTTAGTAAGCATATGTTTAATGTTACAGATGAAATAAATAGTTGATTGATTTATGAATAACATTAAAACATAAATCAAAATATCTTTAAAATAAATTTATCAAAATTTCATTCAAAATATTTAATCTAAAATATTTAAATGTTGGAATTTTTGTTATTACATCAAAACAAATTATATTAAATATCTAAAGAGGGGGATTTTAGATGACAATAGTTTGATAATTTTTTAAGAATTTCCAGTCTGTTATTTGCTGACTTAAATTGTTTTTCTTTCTTTTTATAGAGATACTATAATATTTTCTTCTCTCATATTATTACATTGTTATTTTCAATTATTACATTCTTATAAACTTGCCATATACTAGATATGTACATGATACAACGATACTAGGTGTTTTGGTTTTGATTGTCGCTCTACTGTCATTTTGTGCACACTTTAGGTTAATTTGACCTTGACCTACAGTTTAACGTTATTCGGAACCACTAATAAACATCCATGCCACCAGCCAGCGCTAGCCAATTGGCCATCAAGTCGCCAAGGATACGAGGGGAGAACCTGATATATAACATCTATATTGTGTTAACAAAATGAATGGTTATATTTCAGCTTATATTGTCGTGTATGGAACTGAATGGCCGAGTGGCTAACACTCTGGCGCTCGGTACCACAGGTTTCGGGTTCGAGTCCCGGCGGTGCCATGGATGTTGTAGTGGTTCGGAATCCACTTTAAACTGTAGGTCCCGATCGAATATGATCGTAGAGCGTTGCGGGGGCATTATTACTCCGCGTCCGTGGCTTATCTTCAAGTTACACGCACCCCCTGGGTCATGCAAAGTGAGTAACGTTTGTGCAGAGCTTGCCTTAAGGCATCCAAAACCAAGTGTCTCAGTGTTTGCCATCTGCATTAGAAGAAAAAATATATTGTTGAGTATTGAGCTGAGGTTCCTTTACTTACCTGTCTGGAATCTTTGCTGTCTATCAGGCAACTACAGATTTTTTGCTTTCTCTTATATTTCTCTTATTTATTCAACTGAAATCACTTCCAAAAAAATATTTCCTTTCGAAATGAAAGATTCATTAAGGTTCAGAAAACTACTGACGCATAACATTTTCTATCAATAACTTGAGTTCTTATATAAATTTCCTGTCAAAACACCTATAATTTTCACTTTGACGGGACCTATGGATCATTGATTTCCATAATGACTTTGAACCTAAACCTACAGGACACTAAAATAAAAAAATAAAAAGAAGATCTAAAGTATCTTTCTTCATTTACTTGTTTACCATAACGTGCACTTTTCCTTATTGCCAAAGAAGAACTCGGAATGGTGGTATTCCGCACAACATGTAATGGATCGGTTAACCTCAGATGGATGTTTGTAGTGGTTCGGAATCCACTTTAAGCTGTAGGTTCTGGTCTAATATAGCCGTTGGGCGTAGGGCTCACAACCCTACCATGTAAAAAAGATAACATTTCCTGCTTCGAAATTTGCCAGTAGGCAGACAGCCTTAATCCCCGTCGGAGCTGACGCGCCGCTGATGATAAGAGATCATGTAATATTTTTCCTCTCATATTATTACATTGATATTTTCAACCACATTAATCGCATAGTTGATATGAGGAACTAGCCACTGAAATAGAGATATGTACCCGATTCCACGTTATTAAGATGCATTACAGAACGAAATCTATGGAAGTACCTGACGACTTATAGCTTTATTGTGCTAATAATAGCATATACATGGAGTGATTATATTTCAGCTTATTTTATCGAGTATTGAACTGAGCTTCCTTTGCTAAGAAATCCCGCTAGCTATCTATCAAATAATTACAGATTTTTCGCTTTCTCTCGCATTTCTCTTATTTACTCAACGAAACACACACTTCCAAAAAAAAAAAAATTTCCTTTCGAAATCTAAGATTCATTAAAGTTCAGAAAACTACTGACGCATAACACTTTCTATCAATAACTTGTTATGCGTCAGTAGTATAAATTTCCGTCAAAACACCTATAATTTTCACTTTGACAGATGGATCATTGATTTCCATAATGTCTTTGAACCTAAACTAAAAGAAAAAAAGAAGATCTAAAGTATCCTTCTCCATTTACTTGTTTACCAAAACGTGTACTTTTCCTTATTGCCAAAGAAGAATCTAGAATGGTTGTATTCCGCACAACATGTAATGGATCGGTTAACCTCAGATGCTGCAGCAAGGAAGTGAAGCTTATTTTACCATTGAACATTTCCATCTCCTGGGTTCTTTCTCGTTCTTTTTTATTCTTTTATTCTTGTTTTAGGCTTTGAGAAAGAAAAAAAAAGAACATTTTCTTGATGTAATTCGATTTTCTTCATCCCCACCCCCTTCGCATTTTCTCAGAGAGTTCTTCTACTGCATAATCTGTTTTTCCGCGTGTGAAAAATTGGACGAGAAATTTGAGCAGAAACATTTTCACCCTTCTTTATGATGGTGGAAGTTCTTTTTTTTTTATTTCTGTAGAGTGTTCTACTCTTCTGGAGTGTGTTCAAAATGTTGAGAAAAGGGAAACATTGAGAAAATTCAATGTATGTGTCTACGTAGAATGTTAGTGTAGAATTTTTTTAATTGGTTTTAAATCCTTTTGCTAACAAGGATTTATTTATGCATGGGATGAGATTTTTTTATTAAGAAGATTTTCCATTTTTGTATGTACTATCGCATCAAATATTGTGTTTTTTTCGTTATGTGTATATATATATATATATATATATATATATATAATTTCGAGATTATGATATAGATCAAAAGCTACCGTGCAAACTTATACTATGTTACAAAAAAAATAAATTCTTCATAAAAGCTATTTAATCTGGAATTCTAATTACAAATTATTTAATTAGTAACTATTAAAAATTAATGTTTCAAACATTTTTTTCGTTTTTCTTTGTATCCAAATAGTCTAATTATTGATGAAGGATAATTCTTATTTTCTTTTCACTGACTACTTTTTACAATATTATTTTCAAAAAGTAGAATTACCATTTATATTAAACTTTTAAAACACAGTTTTTTAATATAGTTTTGTTGTGGAACGTTTTTTTTTAAATAAAATTCAAGAAATTCTTTGTTAGAACCCTGTATATCCTATAGAAATGTCAATGTAAATTTATCCATGCGGTTTTCACATTAAAATCTGAATTATAATCTTTTGATTCATCGACAGAGCTTTTGATATCTTTCCCTCTTATCAATAAATATATCTTCATTTTTATTTATTTTGGAAAAAAAATAACGAAAGTAAATCCAAACGGATCCATGAGTAATAGACAACACGTAGCTCTTTGCCATTCTTTTGAGTATGGAAGAACCTCGTTAATAAGAAGAATATGTTATATGTAAGAAGAAGAATATGTTATATATAAGAAGAAGAAGATGTTATATATAAGAAGAAGAAGATGTTATATATAAGAAGAAGAAGATGTTATATATAAGAAGAAGAAGATGTTATATATAAGAAGAAGAAGATGTTATATATAAGAAGAAGAAGATGTTATATATAAGAAGAAGAAGATGTTATATATAAGAAGAAAGAAGATGTTATATATAAGAAGAAGAAGATGTTATATATAAGAAGAAGAAGATGTTACATATAAAGAAGAAGAAGAAGATGTTTACATATAAGAAGAAGAATATGTTACATATAAGAAGAAGAATATGTTATATATAAGAAGAAGAAGATGTTATATATAAGAAGAAGAAGATGTTATATATAAGAAGAAGAAGATGTTATATATAAAAAGAAGAAGATGTTATATATAAGAAGAAGAAGATGTTATATATAAGAAGAAGAAGATGTTACATATAAGAAGAAGAAGATGTTATATATAAGAAGAAGAAGATGTTACATATAAGAAGAAGAAGATGTTACATATAAGAAGAAGAAGATGTTACATATAAGAAGAAGAAGATGTTACATATAAGAAGAAGAATATGTTATATATAAGAAGAAGAAGATGTTACATATAAGAAGAAGAAGATGTTATATATAAGAAGAAGAAGATGTTATATATAAGAAGAAGAAGATGTTATATAAGAAGAAGAAGATGTTATATATAAGAAGAAGAAGATGTTACATATAAGAAGAAGAAGATGTTACATATAAGAAGAAGAATATGTTACATATAAGAAGAAGAAGATGTTATATATAAGAAGAAGAAGAAGATGTTATATATAAGAAGAAGAAGATGTTATATATAAGAAGAAGATGTTATATATAAGAAGAAGAAGATGTTATATATAAGAAGAAGAAGATGTTACATATAAGAAGAAGAAGATGTTACATATAAGAAGAAGAATATGTTACATATAAGAAGAAGAAGATGTTATATATAAGAAGAAGAAGATGTTATATATAAGAAGAAGAAGATGTTATATATAAGAAGAAGAAGATGTTACATATAAGAAGAAGATGTTACATATAAGAAGAAGAATATGTTATATATAAGAAGAAGAAGATGTTATATATAAGAAGAAGAAGATGTTATATATAAGAAGAAGAAGATGTTATATATAAGAAGAAGAAGATGTTATATATAAGAAGAAGAAGATGTTATATATAAGAAGAAGAAGATGTTATATATAAGAAGAAGAAGATGTTACATATAAGAAGAAGAATATGTTATATATAAGAAGAAGAAGATGTTACATATAAGAAGAAGAAGATGTTACATATAAGAAGAAGAAGATGTTATATATAAGAAGAAGAATATGTTATATATAAGAAGAAGAATATGTTATATATAAGAAGAAGAAGATGTTATATATAAGAAGAAGAAGATGTTATATATAAGAAGAAGATGTTATGTATAAGAAGAAGAAGATTATATATAAGAAGAAGAATATGTTATATATAAGAAGAAGAAGATGTTACATATAAGAAGAAGAAGATGTTATATATAAGAAGAAGAAGATGTTATATATAAGAAGAAGAAGATGTTATATATAAGAAGAAGAATATGTTATATATAAGAAGAAGAAGATGTTATATATAAGAAGAAGAAGATGTTATATATAAGAAGAAGAAGATTATATATAAGAAGAAGAATATGTTATATATAAGAAGGAGAATATGCTCGAAGAAGAAATGTCTGTAAGCACGAATAGTCTCCAGATATACGATCTAACTAGCGAATTATTGCTAGAAGAGTACAAAACTACTTAGAGTAGTACAAACTAACTAACTCCCCGACCCTACAGTTCATGTTGGGCAATGCCCGTC
>BPLQ01009011.1:0-99289 GCA_021605075.1 Caerostris darwini
TATTCTCTAAACCAGGGATGGCCAACCCAAATGATTTTGCGAGCCGCTTTGGAAATGCATCATAACTCCGCGTGCAGCATATAAAATTATATATCCCCATATTAGATTTTTTTGGAGTGAAAAATTGAAACATAATGAGTTATTATTATTGTGTTTACTATCATTCTTACTTGTAAATGTAGATAATATAATAATAATGAACGTTTGATTAATTAAAGTCAAAAGAAATATTATCGAAAATTGTCACGTATATTGTATGCATAGCTTTTATCACTTTTACTATGTTGCTTTTTCAGAATGCCAGACAATTTGATCTGTGTATTTACCACTAGGAGATCCTGATGACTGAATGACTAGCGCTCGTTGTCGCGACTAGCTGTTTGTAGACGTTCAGAATCCACTTTAAACTTTATAAATATGATTGAGCGTAGGTTAGCTAACCCATAAAAAGAAAGCCTCTCATGTTTCGTAATCTGTCAGTAGACAGGCGGCCTTGGCCCACCATAGGGATTTTGTTCCATTGAAGAATTTACCACTAGAATGACAGGTATACAGGAGATTCAATGTTCTCCAGCGTACAAACAAGTAGGCTCGGAAACATACCATCCCCATTTCGCCATCACAGTTTTGAATAAACACCTCCAGCGATGCCTTTTGGAAGATTCAAATCTCTCAAAGGAGCTGTCCGCAAGGATTCCCAAAGTCTTACACATTAATATTTTTTTTTTTTTTAAGTTTTAGTCACTCACTACTGGATTTTCTTGAGTCAATCTCACAAAAAAAAAACTTGAGATGAAAGTTTTTTTTTTTTTTTTTTTTTTTTTTTTTTTTTTAGACAATATTGAAGTTTGTAAGAAATTTAGTTACAGTATTTATAAAATAGAAAGAAAAATATTTGAACGGATAAAAAAATTAGCTAGATTAATAGTTTTAATCATTTGGAACGATACGATATCAAAAAAAGAAATGGATCCATCGGCTGCCATTTTTTTTCTATTCTTAAAAAGATTACATATTTTAAATAAAACTTACTCTTAGTGGTGAAAAATTATTGAAAAAACTTAGTTAAATTGTCGTAGGATGACTCATAAAAGTCTTCAGTATGAAATGTTTTATTGAAACAAGTAGAACTACAATTGATGGAGAAATATCAATATGTCATGTCACTTATATTTCCAAGCAGAGGACCACTGATTTAGAATTTCAATTAGGAGATAAAATCAATGTTTTGCATCCAGTTAATGAGATGCCAACTTAACACTATAAATCATGTTCTCATTTAAATAAACTCATGCTCAGTGAAGAATAAGATTTCAAATTTATCATTTGTATCATGGTATATCGTAAAATTCCTTTACTATGCTGCATTCAAGCTTATAATGCATTTAAGATATCAAGTTAATGCACGTATATATTATCAGATAAGATAGAAATCCAATATTTAACTTTGTTTAAAATAAAATATGCTAAATATATCGCCAAATTTGGCATAAAATGTTTTTCATGACTTTCGATATTTTATTTTACAAGTAATGTAAATGCCTATTTTACAAGTGAAGGATAAGATTTCAAATTTATCATTTGCATCATGATATGGTTGTAAAATTTCTTTACTATGCTGCATTTCAGCTTATAATGCGTTTGAGGTATCAAGTTAATGCACGTATATGTTATCAGGTATGATAGAAATCCAATATTTAACAATGTTTTAAATAAAATATGCCAATATATCACCAATTTTGGCATCAAATGTTTTTCCAAAATTTTCGATATTTTATTAAAAACCTATTTTACAAATAATGTTTCACAGAGATTTTAAATGCTGATTTAATATTTTGTACCTGATTAAGATTTATTTAATATGAATTTTGTATTTTAACATAAATTTCCTTTGCAACACATATTTATTATTTTTTGTGTGACAGACGTTTGCCTGCTGTTAGTGGCTGAAAGTGCCGGCGATGCCAAGACACGAGGGCATAAAGAGTTGGGAGCAGAAAATGTCCGAAATGCCACCAACATAGTGTTCTCCCAACAAATGGCTCTGCATGCTGTAGCGAGAGGTGGAAATGTAGTAATGAACAATGCCAACGACATAATTTGATGAGTCCCTCCAAGAGAAAAGCATTCATTTGAGCCTCTTTTTAAGGTATTAATTTTATGCAACGACTGCAAGTAAGATCATACTTATGACTACATTGATTATTGAATTACTTGGACATATGTTGTGTAAAAAATGGTTTTACACTCATGTCCATAAATTAAGGATAATGAAGTTCAGGCAAAGAAAGAGACAGAAGCAAAACAAATTTGACTTATTTGTAAAGTCTATTTATTAAACAAAATGTAAAAGCAAAAAAAGATGCTATATGTTTGACATAATTAAAAATTGCGATTTTTACTCCTTGGAGCAAATTTTAAAAGAACCTATTTACTAAAAACAGTATAACATGGTTAGTATGATGGTTAATAAATATGGAGTATGTCTCCTGGACGATGCAATACAGGCCTTACAACGCCTAGGCATGCTGAGTATCAAATTATCAATCTGATCTTGGGAATATTACACCACTCATCAAGCAATGCCCTCCGAAGTTCCGGTTGACAGGTGGGAGGGTTGACGGGCTGCAATTCATCGGCCAAGCACATATCCCCCACATGCTCTATTGGATTCAAGTCCGGTGAGTATGCTGGCCAATCCATACGGGTGATATCCTCCAATTGAAGGCATTCGTCTACAATGTTTGCACGGTGAGGACGGGCGTTGTCAATCCATAAACAGAAAATCAGCACCCATGGCGCCCCGAAACAAACGTACATGTTGTTCCAGAATGACATCCCGATAGATGTGGCCTGTCATCGTTACACTCTGAACATGCAGGTCAGTTCTGGAACCAAGAATAATTCCTCCCCAAACGAGCCACCCTGCACCACCGTAACGGTGTCGTTCAATGGTGTTCTCTTGGTGGTAACGGGTACCTGGCACTCTCCATATGAAAGTCCGGCGAGAATCAGACTGCAAACTAAACCTGGACTCGTCGGAAAACATCACACCAGACCACTGTTGCGGTTTCCACATTGCATGCTATCTACTCCAGGTTAATCGCACGCGACAGTGAGTTACGGTAAGTGGAACACATCTGACAGGCCTACGAGCATATAGACCAATGTGCCCTAAGCGTCTGTACACGGTCTGCCTTGAAACTGTCGTACCGGTAGCTGAAGAGAGCTGACGAGACAGGTCTGATGCTGTGCTCCATCTGTTTCTTTTGGCAGTAACTGCTAAATACCGGTCCTCATTCGGCGTTGTAACTCGGGGGCGACCTGTGCTGTAACATCTACTCACATTACCATCATCTTGGAATCGTTGCCAAAGCCTGGAGATGACACTCTCGGCGATTCCAAGTTCCTCGGATACTTCCAGCTGGGTACGTCCACATTCCAGTCGTCCGATATCATCCAAATCATCCAAATGCTTCCTTTGTGACATAACTATGCGGTTATTACACTGAACGGCTTTTAAAGCGCTTGTGAACAATTTTACTTCTTTGCCACCATTCCTTATATACGCCTCTCTTACACTCTCGTCATTGTGACGTACTATCCGCACCATCTGGTGGTTTCCTGTAATTTGCATATTCTTCTTCAAGATGTGTGTGATAATTCTACAGGTGAAATTTTTATTTTAGAGTTCAATTTCTGTGTGATTCTGAATTATCCTTAATTTATGGGCATGAGTGTATTATTGGGTGGCGATAAATCTCTATGTATGACGCCAATTAGATGATAGTCCTAACCATGGTCACTAATATTCTGCTTTTTAAGAGAACACCTAGGATGAGTCACTTCTAGAGAAAAGCATTCATTTAAGTCTCTTTTTTAAGTTGCGATTTATGGCGGTTATTTACGGTACGATTATTTTATGAGCCTATTTTTATGCAACGATTACAAGTAAAATCATATGACTATATTGATCATTGAATTGCATGAAGATATGTTATGTAAAGTATGATTTTATTATTCTGTATTTTCTCCTTATTATTATGACTTGGCGATAAATCACTATGTATGACGCCAAATAGATTACATTACTAACCATTGTCACTAATATTCTGCTTTTTAAGAGAATATCTTGGCACTATTTAAATAACGAGAGCTGTAGTTATGAGGAAGTATCTACTGTTTCCCAATTTTTTTTTTATAAAAGTAACTGTAACGAGTAAAATAATTATATTACCTTTCTTATATCGTTATATCTTTTCTTAAAGAAACTTTACAATTTTATTAGTTTTTTCTTCTTTTATTTTTCTTCCAAATAAAATTCTTTTATTTCTTTTACTAATAATACGCGTATAATTTTTTAATAATGAAAAAAGTATTAAAAATATTGTTTGAAATGAAAAAAAAAATTAAATTAATGTTTAAAATAAAATAAACCAAATAACGATAAAATACCTCTATCATGTCTTATTTTTCTAAAACATCTCTTTAAAGTAAAAGTTTTAATAACTGTAAAATCTTAATAAAGCAGCAGAATATCTTTCAAAAAAATGATAATATTGTTTAATAATGTAAAGTAAAAAACTTATTTTCATTAAATCCGCTTACTTAAAAACAAAATTAAATTCCACATGAAAAGATATTTTATAAGATTGAATTCTACGAATATTAAAAAAAATAAAGAATCTAATGTCCAGTGTTTAAACAATAAAATTCTTTCTTAATTATTTACTGAAAACGATTAAGATTAAATTCATTCCAGAAATTACTTATGTTAACTTCATAGAAGTAACGCATATATGAATTCAAATTTTATTAATGAACATTTTTTTTCAAATTCAAAGCTAAATGTTATTTTAAACTTCGTTAATCCACAAAATTATCTATGAATTTACTTTAACACCATTATTTATGCGATTACATATTTAAAAAAAATGTTTTAACAGTGATGAAAAGTATCGAATTGTTCAATCGAATAAGATTACGGGGTTTAATTGAACCGTTCATAAGTCTGGTTCAACAATTCTTTGGAATCGAGATACGTATATATAAATTTAAGAGGAATTTCTCTAAAACAAACTTAAACGCTTTTTATCAAGCTTAAAATTTTTTAAATATTTAAATTAAACTTAGCAGCTACTTTAATTACATTTCTAAAGTTTTGGTAAATCTAGATTATGGTAATAATAATTTTAGAGATTAAGTGCATTGTATAATAAATATCCAAAGCATTGTATAATAAATATCCAAAGCATTGTATAATAAATATCCAAAGCATTGTATAATAAATATCCCAAGCATTGTATAACAAATATCCATATTTATTAATCAATGTCTATATTGAATAATTGACACCTTTAATTTTTTCTGATTTTATAATAATGTTTGTAATGTGAGAAATTTATACTATACTAGGCAATATATAAATGAAATTATTTTTTATCTTTAGCCTAGCCTTAAAAATATCATCAGATCGAAGACGTCTCTATAATAATTTTAGTGATTAAGTGCATTGTATAATAAATATCCAGAACATTGTATAACAAATATGGATATTTATTAATCATTGTCGATATTGAATGAATGACATGAATTTTAATTTTTTCAGATTTTATATCAATGTTTGTAATCTGAGAGAATTATACAGATGAAAACATATAATTAAACTTCTTTTTAAACTTTAACCTAGCCTTAAAAATGTCGTCAGATCGAGGAAGTCTCAATAATAATTTTAGTGATTAATGCCTTGTACAATAAATATCCAGAGCATTGTATAGCAACTATCCATATTTATTAATCAGTGTCTATATTGAATGATTGACACGAATTTTATTATTTTTTTTTCAGATTTTATAACAATGTTTGTAATCTGAGAGAAGACAATACATATTTGAACTTTTTTTACCTTTAGCCAAGACTTAAAAATGTCTTCGAATAGAAGAAGTCTCGGATGAAGGAAAATATAGAACTTAGAAGAATTTTATACAATTCCTTTTTTAAAAAATAAAAACTATATTTTCTGAATAACCTTTTAATTTAAGCGAATTTATTAAATTTCGCAGATTTCTTTACAGTTCTTTTTAAAATATTCAAAGATGACAAAATAAGTCATAATTAAATAAGTGCTTCACAATTATTTAAAACAGATTTTATTAAAAATGATATCGAAATGTATCGTATATGTTCTACATATATCGATACACATTTAGCAATTTATTAATGTTTTATATTAATCAATAAACTTCTTGATTTGTTCTTAATTCGATAGTCATTTTATGAAAAATTAACAGGTCATAAAAAGTGAATTAAAACATTAATAAAAAAATTAGCCTTTGCCAAGTGTAAGATTTTCTATAATTTTTAGAATGTAATTTATTTATTTATTTTTTCATATTATTTCATTGTTTCGTAAAACATAAATTGGCATGGCACGGAACCAAACGATAACGTTATACTTAGTATATGGTGACAGTGAAGTTATTTTTTAATTATTCTATATTATTATTACGAATCTGTTGTAAGTTCAAAAAGGACTTGCATGTGTGTTTAAGACTTAAAGAAAATCTGCAGCTCTTTTAAATATAGATTTAAAATAAAAATTTTGTAAAGAAAGAATTTCAAATATTTCTTCCTAGTGTTTGGTTTTCTACAAATAATTCATCTAAAAAAACTCCCCATGTCATTTATAAAGGGAAAAAAATTCAAGATAAATTAATTCATAAAATTAGTATTGGAAAAATAAAAGACAACAGGAAATAAGCCGGAGTTTAAAATTCGCCAAGAAGAGCAAGAGTAACCTTATGAGCGATAGGCGATTTCAGTTGAACATTATCAACAATGGCCTAAAAGTCCTACCCGTTTTTGAAAACAGATTGTATTCAAAAGCTTGTGAAAGTCAACAAAAAAAAATACCCTTCGAAATTTAAATTTTATATGTTTATATCATTTATATAAAAGATAATATAATATAATATAGTAAAATATTAATTAATTAATGTATAAAAAGTATAATAAATGTAATTTTTGGTTAAATTTTTATGCTAACCATACGCAAAAGTACTAATCAAATGATTCATATTCATCAATTTCTTAATATTCATGCCCGTATGTGCTTGTTAACAAATGTGTGTGTTGTTGATTCAAATGTGTCTGTGTTGTTGAAACAATGTGTATCTGTTGTTGATACAAATGTGTATGTTGTTGAAACATATGTGTGTGATGTTGATTCAAATGTGTCTGTATTGTTGAAACAAAAGTGTGTTTGTTGTTGATACAAATGTGTATGTTGTTGAAACAAATGTGTGTGTATTGTTGATACATATGTGTTTGTTGTTGAAACAAATGTGTGTGTTGTTGATGCAAATGTGTATATTAACCATATAAGTCGTGTAGTTGACCCAAAACACGCATCTAATCTCAAATAGATTTAAATTTCTAGTAACAAAGGATACTTTTTTTGAGTGTAATTGCATAAGAAGCATAAAGAAGCCTATAAAATGCATAAAGAAGTCTTGAAACCTTTGGCTAATGTCCAGAAAGGCAACACAGTTTATTCTAGTGTTAGAATAATAAAAGTACAGTAGATATTAAGATCTAGAGTCCAGCTTAGAGCATCATATTTATAAGCTGAACATCTGTTGACATTGTTGAAAAGTAACTAAGATAGGGAAGGACTGTCTTTATCTATCATTGTCTTTTAGGAGTAACTGCCCACATTTGCATGTCGTATGAGAAAAAAACACGATAACTTCTTCCAACGCTACCGATAATTCTCGTCTCTGAAAGCAGCGATTGCAACTGATTCGAATTTGAATGCGCATCCAGCTGTGCAACATTTTCACTGGGTCACGAGTCGAACTAGAGCCTGATTAGTAAAAGTTCTGATCACCTAATTTGAATTAAATTAGATAAAATTAATTAAAATATTTTTTTCCATATCAAATGATTTCAATAATTTCAATTTATCGATTTTTTAATACCTATGCCTGAAAATGTTTGTTTACTAATATATGTTGGCCCAATTAAGCTGGTATGTTTTATTATTTTTCTTAGCAAACAACAGCAGCTTCATTACCGAACTAATCGTTTTATATATATTTTTAGCAATTTGTTAAATATGTGACGAATTCTGTACATTTGTTGATGTTTTACATTTTGTCGATGCCTAATAATAATAATGTAGAATGAGACATTGTATTCAGGCTAGATGGCTTTATATATATATATATATATATATATATATATATATATATGCATCTTATATTTAATCTTTCTTCGAAGTCTGGAAATCCTTTGTAAGAAAAACTAAATGATGATGTGACCACTAAAGTGGCATTTAAATTGATGAGAGTGGCCACATTGTTGAGGGTGACAATTTAAAATCATGAAGGAGGCCACAATAAGAAGGGTGAAACTTTATAAAATGACGAGAGTGGCCACAATGATGAAGGCGGTAATTTAAAATGATGTGGGTGGCGATGGCCTGCAACTAGCATTCTGGAGCTCTGCGCCACAGTTCTCAGGTTCCCTGGATGTCTGTAATGGTTCGAAATCCACTTTAAAACTGTAAACTTATATGAGTGTAGAGAGTTTAGCATAGGGTTGACAACACTGCCCTGTAAAAAGAAAACAGGAGATGTCTCGAAATCTGCCAATAGGCAGAAAGCCTTGACCCACCATGGAGTTGTTCAGCCAATGATGATGATGACGACGGGAGGTTAAATTGATGGAGATGGGCAAAATTAGAATGGTGGAATTTTAAAATGATGAGAGTGGACACAATAATGAAGGCGACTATTTAAAATGATGTGGGGGACAATTTAAAATGAGGAGGGTGGCCATAATGAGCAGAGTAGAACTTTAAAATGAGGAGGATGGTCACAATGAGATAGATGGAATTTTAAAATGATGAGAGTGGACACAATAATGAAGGCGACTATTTAAAATGATGTGGGGGACAATTTAAAATGAGGAGGGTGGCCATAATGAGTAGAGTAGAACTTTAAAATGAAGAGGATGGTCACAATGAGATAGATGGAATTTTAAAATGATGAGAGTGGACACAATAATGAAGGCGACTATTTAAAATGATGTGGGGGACAATTTAAAATGAGGGTGGCCATAATGAGTAGAGTAGAACTTTAAAATGAAGAGGATGGTCACAATGAGATAGATGGAATTTTAAAATGATGAGAGTGGACACAATAATGAAGGCGACTATTTAAAATGATGTGGAGGGGGACAATTTAAAATGAGGAGGGTGGCCATAATGAGTGGACACAATAAGAGTAAAAGAACTTTAAAATGAAGAGGAGGGTCACAATGAGATAGATGGAATTTTAAAATGATGAGAGTGGACACAATAATGAAGGCGACTATTTAAAATGATGTGGAGGACAATTTAAAATGAGGAGGTTGGCCGTAATGAGTAGAGTAGAACTTT
Organism: Caerostris darwini; assembly: GCA_021605075.1. Lineage (NCBI taxonomy): Eukaryota > Metazoa > Arthropoda > Arachnida > Araneae > Araneidae > Caerostris > Caerostris darwini. Next base: position 9,443 of record BPLQ01009011.1, read on the forward strand.
AAAATGAGGAGGATCGTCACAATGAGATAGATGGAATTTTAAAATGATGAGAGAGTGGACACAATAATGAAGGCGACTATTTAAAATGATGTGTGGGACAATTTTAAAATGAGAACTTTTAAAATGGAGAGGTGGTCCATAGATAGATGGAATTTTAAAATGATGAGAGTGGACACAATAATGAAGACTATTTAAAGAACTTTAAAATGAAGAGGATGGTCACAATGAGATAGATGGAATTTTAAAATGATGAGAGTGGACACAATAATGAAGGCGACTATTTAAAATGATGTGGGGGACAATTTAAAATGAGGAGGGTGGCCATAATGAGTAAGAGAACTTTAAAATAGAACAATGAGATAGATGGAATTTTAAAATGAAGAGGATGGTCACAATGAGATAGATGGAATTTTAAAATGATGAGAGTGGACACAATAATGAAGGCGACTATTTAAAATGATGTGGGGACAATTTAAAATGAGGAGGGTGGCCATAATGAGTAGAGTAGAACTTTAAAATGAAGAGGATGGTCACAATGAGATAGATGGAATTTTAAAATGATGAGAGTGGACACAATTATGAAGGCGACTATTTAAAATGATGTGGGGGACAATTTAAAATGAGGAGGGTGGCCATAATGAGAAGAGTAGAACTTTAAAATGAAGAGGATGATCACAATGAGATAGATGGAATTTTAAAATGATGAGAGTGGACACAATAATGAAGGCGACTATTTAAAATGATGTGGGGACAATTTAAAATGAGGAGGGTGGCCATAATGAGAAGAGTAGAACTTTTAAAATGAAGAGGATGGTCACAATGAGATAGATGGAATTTTAAAATGATGAGAGTGGACACAATAATGAAGGCGACTATTTAAAATGATGTGGGGACAATTTAAAATGAGGGTGGCCATAATGAGAAGAGTAGAACTTTAAAATGAAGAGGATGGTCACAATGAGATAGATGGAATTTTAAAATGATGAGAGTGGCCACATTGATGTGGGTGGCAATTTTAAATGATGAGGGGGGCGACGTGCGGTTCATGTAACACGGTCTGTTGAAATCTGTAGTAGATCAATATTGTCACAATAATATCAAAAGAAAAAATTATTACTTTTAAAAGGAAGATATCGGGAAAAAATAGGTGGGTAAATAAAACGAAGAGACTCGCATTCAATATTTGTTATTAAAAAACGTTATAATGGACAAAAAACTCTAGCATATTCTACAATGAATCAGTAAGTAATTTTTTTTTCTTTACGTATATTTCCAAATAAGGCATCGGATATGACTCAGTTCTAGCTAGAAACGATTAGCTTGAAATTTTTTTAAGAAGGCTCTCAACAAAAAGGAAAGTCAAAAGATAAAGCAGAAGTATCATCGAGTTCTGGGAATATCAAAAACCACAAATGCCTGAAGCTGCAACTCACATCGTCATCTAAATATTTTGATTCTTTTTTTCCTTCACGCTCGTGTGCACACACTCTCAGCCATATATTGTTTGGCAATGAATCTTTCTTTTGATGGTTTTAGGAAGAAAAAAGTTCTGGGTTTTCTGAACCTTATTAAGTGTTTAACCGCAACAGAATTAAGATTAATTAATCGGCTCTCTGAATTATGGTGAAATCAAAATTACTCTAGCAAACTGATAGGAAATGATTGCAAAATGTTAGATGTGATTTAAAGCATTTGCTTAGAACTGACGAAAATAAAGTATACTTTTGAATTTTTTTTTTTTTATATATGTTTAACAAACAGTTATTTTTTCCAAAAAACTTCCAATGCCATCAATTTGTGTCTTTGCATGTATTGATACAAACTGCTATCATAAAACTTTTTAATCTAATTTTATTTATAATTATTCTGTCAATGTTTTATTACTTTAGCACAATAATAGGAAATTATTACAAAATATTTACTTTGTGATTTAAAACATTTGCTTACAACTTAAGAAAAATAAAGTATACATTTGATTTTTTATATATATTAAACAAGCAATTATTTTTTTGAATACATTCAATGCCATCAATTCGTGTCTTTACATGTATTGATATAAATTCCTGTCATAAACTTTTTTTAATCTAATTTTATTTGTGTTTGTTCTGTCAATGTTTTAGCAGTAAAGAATTATGTTAATTTCCTTAAATAGTTTGATAACTTCATTTTATTCACTTTCATTTAGATTGTAAACTTTTTTTTTTTTTTTTTTTTTTTTGAGATGTGGGAAGGCCTAGATTTTTTTGCATAACTGTAGAATTTTGTTAAAACTTCTATTTATTTATAATAATGTAATTGAACGGAGTGATGTTAACTTACCATTGGATGAGATAAAATTATAAAAATTCTGCAACAATTATTTTGTGCAAAATTGTGACAATTAGAACAAAATTTCAACAATTCTGCAACAATTATTTTGTGAAAAATTATAACAATTCTCCAACAATTATTTTCTGCAAAATTATAACAATTACAACAAAACTACAAGAATTCTGCAACAATTATTTTGTGAAAAATTATAATAATTATAACAAAATTACAACAATTCTGCATGTTAATACTTCAACAATTGGTATGATTTCTGTTTAACAATATTTCAAGATAAAATAGAGAATTAAAACCTAGACCTGTTTGAAAAATTGATACAAATGAGTAAACTTCACGATATTTCATCGGTCTTGTTCCGTTTCACTCGTAGACAAGTTACAAATTGATTTATACCTAATAACAAAAACTCATGTTTTGTGAAAAATCCAAAAGATTTTATAAATAGTTTACGAGAATGATAATTTGCCATTGTAGATTAATCTGGATTGAAAACTAAGTATTAGGCAGTTTAAATCCTATCACGAAAGATTTAAAAGTAGATAAATAGTAATAAAAATGTTAGGCAGTTTATATCTGTGAGTAAGAATAATAAATTATTTTAGCTGTTCATGTAAATTATTGAGCAGCTTTAGATATTGACCTTGAAACTTTACCAAGGTATTAAATAGGATTATATATATAAGCATTTATCTTGGAAAAAACATATTGCTGTTTAGTGTTACGTATTAATTAACGTTAATACATACACCCAATTTTTTAACGTATGAGCCAGTTGAATTGTTATTGTTTGAATGCCACGTAAAATAGCTATCACGAAAAATTTAAAACTATAAATCAGGGGTGGCCAACCCAAATGATTTTGCGGGCCATTTTGGAAATGCATCCTAACTCTGCTGGCCGCATATAAAATTATATATCCCGATATCAGATTTAGACCCACTATAAACCTTTTTTGGGGGTGAAAAATTGAAACATAAGGAGTTATTATTTTTGTGTTTACTATTATTCTTAAATGTAAACATAGATAATATAATAATAATAATGATACTAAACGTACGTTGTAAAGAAATATATAACACTAAAAATGAAATATAAAAAGTATATAAATATAAATGAAATAAAAAGATGAAATCATTAAAATATATTTATTTTACTTTTGCGATGATTGTTTCTCCACTCTTTCACTTAGCTTTTGCAAATAGACCTCAATTTGGGCATTTGCACATCGTAATGGGTGTTGCAGGTTAGCGTCCGTTATGTTTGAGCGTGTTTTGTGTTGAGTCAATTTCATTTTAGAAAAAAACGATTCGCAGGTGTAAGTTGAACAAAAAGTGCTGACAACTTCAACTAAGGGTCTGGTTTACTCTGTTATCAACATTCAACTGTGCTTATCAATGAGTCAAGGATGTGACTTAAAGTGAAACATAGAACTTGTTGTATTAGACGTTCCAGCAGAATATAATTTAATTATTCTGCGAACTCATAACTGTAAACTCATAAATAAATGTCATATATCTGTCATAGGCAATATCTGTCATATATTCGCAAGAATATTATTTTAAAATCAAAGTTAATTTTATCTCATCATTTCAACAGTTAATTTTTGAATATATGGAATCACACATAATACATTTTTAGTACATTGGTTTTCGCTACTTTGGCCATTATAAAATGAATATATTTTGTAAAAGTATGATAAATCACACGGGCAGTAAAAATATTGAAGGCGGGCCGCGGGTTGGCCTCTTCTGCTATAAATGATATATAACTGAGAAGTTTAGTAAACATTCAATAAAGCATTAAGCAAAGAATGTTAAAAATATCCATTGACCTCGCGCTGGAATAATCGGCTGATACAGTCACAGCCCAAAACTGAGTCACGAAAATATGCTTTAAGAAAACTAAATACGGCCTTCTTTTTGAGAGCAGGATGCTTAGGATTGTTAGTTGTTTTTTATGTTTGCGTCTTAAAAATAATTATAAAAATGTTGTTGTTGTTTTCGAATGCCGGGCATTTTAAAATGAGTCACTCTCTTTTTGAAAAATACACATATAATGTATTCCAGAGGAATTATAGAATATGTAATACACAGAGAGATAAAGAGATCAGAAAGGTAATACTATTCAAATATCCCAAAGATCAAATGATACATGGCATAAACATTTCAAGGTGAAGTTCAACCGATAGAAATCGATAATCTAAATCACTACATGAACAGCACACTTAAAGCATGATGCATGAGCTGAGAGATCAATATACAGGGTCAAATCTACAATTAATTATATTTTCTTAAAAAATGTTGTTATTCCATTCTTTAATGGAATGGAATAAGTACAACATTGCTTCAACATTCAATGTTGTACTTATCAATGTACTTATTCAATGTGGTACTTATCAATGTACTTATTCAGTGTGATACTTATCAATGTACTTATCAACATTCAATGTTGTACTGATCAATGTACTTATTCAATGTGGTACTTATCAATGTACTTATTCAGTGTGATACTTATCAATGTACTTATCAACATTCAATGTTGTACTTATTCCATTAAATTTCTTTTGTTCCCATTCTCCATGTCCCCACACTGGAGTAATTTATACCTCGTACCCGGCATTACTCCTTATACTCAGCATTTATTTAAATTAAAATGTTTTTACACCAAGCTAGAAGACTAGTGATAACGTGAGCAGCTTGCGTACATGAGGGCTGAAGTTCGAATCCGCAGGCGGAGTTCGCTGGTTTCAGAAACGAAGAGACTCGTTGGCAAATGTGACAGTAATCATCTAGCATCGGTAATCAAACTGCTTGGTGGGACTTCTTCGGGTCTTTTCTAATATTCTGGGTAATTACCCCTAAAAGTCTTCTGAAAACAATAACCTACCCTCATCTCGCATTGGTGGGCTGTTCGTGACAAGAGAGCCTCCAGAGGGGGGCTGGGGTACTTGAGCTTCCCCCTTCCATTCTCCAGCCCACAAGAGAAATGTGTGACCACTTCTCACTTATTCCCAGTTGTTTTTTGTTTAATATTTAGTATTTCAAATAATCAATGTTTTTTTTTATCCGTGTCAATTTTATCAAATGCGCCGGGATTTATCGATTGAGACGGCGTTTTTCCTGATTTAACTTTATTAAATATTCATTGAAATATTGAAGCTGACACAAAAGATGTGACCGATAAGTCAGCGAAAGAAAAAAGATAAAAATTTACTTGTATATATATATATATATTAGAAATTAATTTTTTACTTTTTGTTCAATACTTAATTTTAATATCCTCTTTTGAACCAAATTAATACAACATAAAAATTATTAATAAAATAATTAATATACGGAATTTCATCAGATTAATATACGGAATCTATTCTATTCCTTATAGCTTAATATGACCTAAAGGGTTTTCATATACGGTTATGCTTAATTTTGTTGAGCCAACCCCCTCCCCCAAGATAAATTCCTGGGTACTCGTGCCTGGTTCGTGGCAGACATAATTGGAACATGTAACCAACCGATACTCAACAAAAAAAATGCTCTTTTATAATGAATAAAAAAAATCAGTAAATATACCAGTTTTAAATCTAAAAAATAAAATGGATAGATAAATTAATATTCAAGATTCATCGTTTTTTTTTTTTTTTTTTTTTTTTATTGTCAAATATATTTGCAAGCAAATAGAAATTTAATTTTAGAATTTTTTGTTATAATTTTAAATATTAGAATTTCATTAATTCTTTTCTGCTTAAATTACTTGCAGTCTGATGGCCATTCGGCAACGTTCTGTCCTTTGGTGCTTCAGGTTCGAATCCTAGCGGTAGTATGGATGTTTGTTAGTGGTTCGGAATCACGTTAAACTGTAGGTCCCGGTCTAATTAGCCCACAGTGTACAAAAATGAGCGTAGAACTACAAACCAAACCAAACTTTAAATTTCTTAGAAAGAAATCCATAAAAGTAGGAAATGAAAATAGATATTTTTTATTTAAATTTAGAAAACAATATTGTAGTATAAAATTATTATTTTAAATAATTATAATAGCTTTGCAACTCTATTTGAAAATTTTTCAAAATTACTGCAACATAAAATGCTTGTTTAAAAAATTTGCTATCAATTTTTAATGGAGAACACAATATTATATAGCCTTTTATAATGAAACGCTTGTGGACAATTGTAATAATATTTGATTTTTTTTATTTACTTCATAAAATACTGTAAATTCCTTTATAGAAAATTTCTTTAGAATTAATGAATTTGAAGTTGATTGTAATGCTATTTCCATATTTTTAAATATTTTCTTAAACCACCTTAGAAAATGTTCTTAAATTAGTTTCCACTTTAGTTATTTTAAATATCCATGTAAAATATTTTTATACATCCTTTACAGGAATAGCTATTTTTTAGTAAAACATTTTGTCATAATTTACAAAATTAAAGTCAAAATTTAAAAAAAAAATTAAATTCTTCATAATCAAATATTTTAGAAAAGTCCTTTGCTTTGTTTAATAGATATATTTAGATAAAACAATTTTTGTTTCTGAAATTCTTTTCCTATTTACAAAGAATGCTTTTTAATGGCATTCAAAAGAAGATTTAAGCAACTATTCATACGAATAGCTGCTGCTTCATATAAATAGCGAACACTATTTTAGAAAAAGCAACAATGATACAGAATTGTGCATCAAGTCATAAAAAAACGATCGTAAATTTTGTCAACACATTTTCTAATAAATATGTATTGCCTAAACAAAAACAAAAGCGCAACAACGAAAAATATGCTTTTATTTTTAGATATTGTTTTTATGAGAATTATGAATCAAAGTGTATAATTATTTTGTCTAGAACTCATTTAAATACAGATAATGTTTTTATAAATCTCTGCAAATGTTCTTCTTATATTGGTAGGGAAGTTATGATATTTTTCCAGCAAAATCTTATTTTAATCTTAAAATAATGTTAATTGTTTAAAACAATACACTACAATCAAATCTTATAACTATTACGAAGAAAAACAATATCCTAAAATTATTACAAAAACATTCCCAATAGTTGGGGTTGATTATTTATATATTTTGAATGGCATCATTAGTCAAATGCCACTTCTGCGCAATAAATAGCAGACATCTATCGTTTGCGCACGAGATACGATTACAGTCATCAATCGACCTGATGGCAGCGAGTTATAATAGCTACCATAATGCAAAAAAAGCCTGACTAATATGAGTAATTTGTTTTCTCCAATGAATCAATCTCCACCCCATATTGTTGTTGTTGTTGTCGCTACCTGTGGCTTTATTGGAACTCAATCCATACAAATTTGGCCACTTGCCATACAAACAAAAAGAATATATAAATAAATCAAAATTACAAGGGGAAAAGACCAGACATTTTTAAAAAAACAGCTAAAAGGCCTTAAAAACAATTAAAAACAAGTTAAATGTTCTAAGGATAAAAATTTAAATAGCTAGAAGCACCATAATAAAAGTCCGTGTGAGCAGGACATGTTTTCTCTGGCTCTCCAGTAAAGAGTACACAAATCACCATTCTGTTTAAGTTAAAGTCCAATGGCGAGCAAACAAGTAGATCGGCCTTATTCATTTTCTCTGTCTTAAACAAAATACATGGATTGTGCAGGGATTGTGAACTCTCATATGAGTTCACAATCCCTGGCAAGATGTTCGGCCAGACAGACGTGTTCACTTCATAATCTAAAATTGGCAACAGTTTCTTTAGTTTTTCACACTAAATTTCTTCCAGTCATCCCTGATTATCTCCCAGATTTTTCCTTTGGTGTTTGATAATAATCCACTAACATACAATGACTTAATTTGGTCCCGTATAGATCTCCTAAGAGAATCGAGAGGGATAATACACTTTCCAAGAATTTCTTCTGTTCCTCTTTTTTGCCAGAAGTTCTACGTTCGTTTTCATCCATTCCAGAATGTGATGGAATTCACTTTAAAGAGATGTATTTATCATTTCCATTAAGGAACTTGATATCTCGTTTTATTTTGGTTACAATTGCAGACTCAGACTGTCTTATATTCAATGCACAATTGTCTTTTCGGGGCAAATAGCCATCGACTTACTCATTTAGCACCATCCAAAAGGCGAGTAATTTAAAGTTGTCACGAGTAACGTTACCTCCCAATAACCTAATATTGAAGCATAAATTTTGAGCCATTTATACAAAAGTGGTAAAATTTTACAACATAGTCGTAGCATGGCAGCATACTTACAACTCCATATACGAATCTAATGATGTTAGTACACAAATTGTTTCTTGATAGTTTTGGAAAATAAATTTATAAGCTGATCATTCCTTTTGATTAGTTATGGATGGCCAATTTTATTCTTGAATAAAATTTTCGGATATAGTGGTAAAATGTTACGACACAGTCGCATGGCAGCATACTTCTATAACTCCATATACGAATCTAATGATGCTAATACACAAATGTTTTCTTTAATCATTCCTTTTTTCTTGATATTTTTTGAAAACAAATTTATCAGATTAACATTCCCTTTTATCTATTTTAGATTCCTGGGTTAAATATCTAATTACACGTCGATAAATATGCCAAAACTGCTTAACAAATATTCCAATAATTTCTGTATTTATCTCAGAAAATACAGTGTACTTTAGAAAAATGATTTAAAAAAGAGGATTTCAGCCTAATGTTTTTTTAACGATGTTAAACCCCATCAAAACAGCTTTTCTTTTTGACTACCTCGTTTTTCGGTTCGATTCCCATGACATTGGGAGTTTTTAGAAAAATTCGAAACTGGCTCAGTCAAGGTCTAGCGCAATCTTCTATTTCCATTCATGTAACAAAATACGTCGTACTTATGAGCGGAACGGCTATATATTTTTTTAAATATACAACCAAATTACGAAAAACTATTGTAATTGGTACTTACCAGTAAATATATTGATACTTAATGAATATAATATAATTTAATATAATATAATTAGTTTTTTGATAAGTTTAATTGAAAAAATATCAATAGATTGAATCGAATTGAAAATAAGCTTCAATACATTTAAAAACCGAAATTCATGAGAAATGGAAGACGATGTTCAGTCTATTATACAATCTCAATCTTTATATTTATTAGCAATATAAATATTGGCATTGTTATAAAATATAAATATTGATTTAATTGTAAAGATTGCAGTATTTTTTTTTATAATAAAAGATAAATTCATTTTTAAAAATAAACACATAGCCCAAGCAGCTGGTAAACAGAGCTAGAGTTTTTTAATCCAAACTCCACAATCGATGCTAAACCAAAGGATTATTATTATTTATTCAAGGAATAGACAAGATAAATCTATAGGCTGGCATGTCCTTCCATTGGGATAGGTAAGAAGTGTGCCAACCACCAGATGTCACCTTTGGAAATGTTCATTCATAGAGGTAGTGGAAAATATGAATGCAATATATCAGTTCCCTCATGGTGCACCCAGAATCCCAAGATAAATCTATATCCTTCCATTGGGGTCGAAAAGAAATGTGTCATTCACCTTATCTTACCTTTGGAAATGTTCATTCAAAGAGGTACTGTCAAAATGTGGATTCAGTGCATCAGTTCTCTCACGGTGCACCCATAATCACAAGTTAAATCTATAGGTTGGAATATCCTTCCATTGGGGTGGGGAAAAAATATGTCCTTCACCAGATGTTTCCTTTGAAAATGTTCATTCAGAGAGGTAGTGGCAAAATCCATCCCTGCCATACTAGAGAGGGAAACCTTAGGTTAAAGTGCCTCCCGATTAAGGCAACTCCCAACACACCTAATATGCAGGAGAGCTGAGTTTCAAATCCGCTGTCGACATTGTTGTAGTCACTGCTTTCAGAAAAGTGGAGACCCGATGGCGATTGTGACGATTTGTTTAAAGTAACTCGCATTTTCAGTCAAACTGTCTGGTGGCAGATTTTCTAATTTTCTCTCATACGACATGCAAATGCAAGCAGTTCGTGGTATACATGAAGCCCATCTATGTTCCACTATCTGTTAGGGGCTGCATAACCCTACTACATAGGTATGGGAGGGAGAGTTGGAGAAAAAAGAAGAGGTAAAATTATCTGTGATTTGAAAACCATCTTAAGATACAAACTACTATTTTATCTTGTTATACATTTGTTATAAAAATATAATACTACACGACATTGATTTTTAAAAGATATTGCTGAATTATTAAGAATTTTATATTTTTCAATGGACCCGACTTGTGGCTCAGTGACATGCGACGTTGGTGAGCATTAGGGCTGCGGTTCAATACGCTGGCGGCTTTGTTATACACCCTATTTCAAAAAACGAGGAGGCCCAATGGCGTTTGTGATGTTCAGCATCTTTCTTCGTTGGTCAGACTACCTGATGGGAGTATTCAGGATTTTCTCCTATGCGATTCGCAAATGAAGATGATTTCCCCAAAAATGTTCTCCAAGACTTCTACCTACGGATGCTTCCTCACAACAGAAGCTGCTTACCCCTTTCCTTCTTCCATGAGAACACACGAGTTCACGGATTTGGTCTAGATGTTGCTGTCGACCAAATAGGATAAGAAACAACAGCAACATATTTTTTACTTAATTAAAATTAAACTAATAAAAGTTTTCCGTGAATTTATTGTGACTCAAACACAAATACCAAAGTATGCAGTAAAAAATCAGTCTGACCGTTTATAAATAACAAAAATCATACAGCAGTAATCAAGCAAATATTCATTTTTGTATACTGCATCACAATATAAAAACAAGATATTAATGGATTATTTCAGTAGCGTGAAGAAATAATCTTCAGAAATATGAAAGGTAGTTGATTGAAGGACACATTATTACACGGCCATATGCTACAAAATGACCACTTTTTTTTCTTTACTACACTGATTTTAAATATTTTGCAATACTTACATCATGTTATGTCAATATTTTATGGTTCCATGTGAAATTATCTTTCGTTTAAACGAATTTATAGAATATGATGATTAAATTTACAAGAAAAAAATTGCCAAAGTTATTGATGGAGTGATTTATTTATAATATAACCAGCATATTGATTGTTATTTTAAATGCTTCTTTCAGAATAAAGATTATTTCTTATCATTTATTCATATACATCGTGAAGAAATTAATTTTCTGATATATTTTAGATAGAATAAATGTACAGCAAAATTGATACTTAAATTTACATCCATCATCATCATCATCTACAACACGATAGCCCAGGCTGGGCCAAGGCGTTTCTTGGAAGAGATTTCCATACATTCCTCTGGGTGACAATGGTCCTCCAATTCTTAACCTTTAGTACAGAAAATTCTTTTTAAACCGCGTCTATACATCGCAACTTGGGTCGTTCTCTTCCTCTTTGTCCCTGTGGCTTTACCAAAACGAGCCTTTTAATAGCGTTTAATAGCTTTTTATACCATTCATTTAAATTTACATCCAGTATTATTTTATAAACTAAAGTGAATAACTGAGCATTTAAATCTTATAATTCAGCCAATTACCATATAAAATATATATATCGAGATGAAAATTCTTATCTGAGTACCTAAGATACAGTTGCAAGACAATCCCATAAAATTTCGAATAATAATAATTTCTTCCTTTATGCTATGATGGAAATTGTTTAACGAATATGTTAAATTATATATTGACAACTAATTTAAAGAAATAATGGATTGACTAAGTATACATTAATGATTAATCAGTTAAATGGATCATTCACCCAAATTACTGGGTTGTGTTTTATAGTTTCAATGTGGATGCAGTGCTTTCTTTATCAGCATTTGATTTATAAACACATTTACCTATTGATAACTTTAATATGAAAACACCCTTTTAGTGCATCAGCTTTCGTTAAATGATTAGAACATCATTCAGCTTAGAGAAAAGGTTCTACAAAACTATGCAGAACATCATCTGATCTGAAGCAGTTTGGTTCCAAAATGGACAAGTGAATCTGAATGGAAAGTTTCGTTATTTTTACCAGACATGGGTATTATAAATCACTAAGCTGAAAAGTATTTCTGTTGATATTGAGGAAAAGAAAGGGTTGAAAGGGTCGAAATAGAAATTGTAGTTTGGAAATGTAGCGGCGTCAAGAATACAGATTGTATAACTAGCATTACTTCAATGAAGCAATAACAATTCTTATGATGAATCTACCTGACTGAAGGATTATCTGCAACATCATTAAATTCCATCATGATGGCATTCTTAAGAATTGTTATTAAAACATGACCATTATCATCAATATAAATAACAATACAATACACACACACATATATATATATATATATATATATGTATGTGTGTATTGTATTGTAGATATATATATATATATAAATATATACGTATATATATAAATATTTGTGTGTGTGTGTGCGCAAAACTCATGGTCTGGGAAGTCATTTGCGCTAAAATAAAATGTATATGGTGGTTTATGCCTGAAGGGACATCAATCATTGAAACTATCTGTCACTATCTTTTAAAAGAGAATTATCACTTTTTGTGGAAATCAATCCTGCTCTTACACCAGAAGCAATATGATAAGGTTCCCTGCCAATAGACAAAACCTGTGAAGAAATGGCTTGAAAAGATGCTTTAGATTAATGAACCTCGGAGTGGAAATTCGCCAGATCTTAATCTATAGAGAACTGTTGGATAAAATTTTGCTGATAAAATTTGTTGATATAAAATTTTTCCAATTGGTTACAATATTTAAAATTTTGTTATAGTAGAATGAAGTTAATACATCCAATAAGATAAAAACTAGATTTATTATTTCCATCAACTTTATATATATATATATATACGTAAAACACATATACAGTTATAGCCAATTAACAAACGATTGCATACATCATGAAATAACCATGGCACATGGGCGTAACCAATTATTATGTTATTCATAACATAATAAACATAGCACATTATTAATTATCTTATGAATCCGACGACTTCTCGAATGAATCCAATTGCTGGCACTAGAATGGGAACGAGTCACAGACATTTAGAGAGGAGTGATACAGCATACATGAAGCTTTAAATGTATGTAATCTCATTACTTTTAAAGTGCCAACTCCACTATCAAACAAGTGTATATTACATAAATTTCACCAGAATACTGAGAAAAGTGTACATCTCCCTTCTGCATCATAACCAAGCTGTCATGCAAGACAAAGCTTTCCACGTACAGTATTGAACTTATTCTCAATTGTGTACGCAAACTGAGGTTTTATGACTAAAATGAATAATTTCTATCATATAAATACGCAGGTTAAATGAATAAGTGCTAGGAAAAAACATCCATTTCCTAGTCGGGAAGGTGCACAATAAGCCAGAAATTTCTTCCATTATGCTTAAATAGGTAAGGAAAGGAAAAGAAATGTCACCCAAAATTGTGTCGGCAACATGTGGACACTGTGCAGCCCATCCGCATGGTGCTCCCTGGATAACTCAACATATTATCGGAGAATAACCTCATATTAGAATGACCGGCATTTTAAAAACCAAAAATATTTTTTTCTAAAAATAAGAGATTCATTTGAGTTCATAATTGCTGTAGATAAAGACAATCCATATTTTTTAAGAATGCTCCAGGGAAACAAGGATAATAAATACCATGCCTCCTATACCCAGCAAGACAAAGTTTTCCACGCCTAGTATTGAACTCATTCCCAAATGTACACATATACTGAAATTTTATGTCTAAAAGGAATGATTTCTATCATATAAATAAGCAGTTAAATGAATAAGCGGTTGGAAAAGCTTCAATTTCTTGGTCGAGAAGACACACAATAAGCCAGAAATCCCTTCCATTTTGCTTAAATTCTGAAGAAAGGGATATAACCCCCATATACCACTATGGAAATGTCCCACAAAAATGCAACATGTGGACACTGTGTGGCAGATCTCCCTGGATAACTCAACATATTATCGGGGAATAACCTCACATTAATATGACCGGCATCTTAAAAACAAAAAAAATTTCTAAAAATAAGAGATTCATTTAAGTTCATCATCGCTGTAGATAAAGACAACATGCTTCTAAAAAAAAAAAGATAATAAATACCCTGTCCAAAAGCAAATTATATAAAATATTTTTTCAAGAAGCGCATGCCATGTTTCAAGAAAAGAAGAATTAAAAAAACCATCGGTATTCGGCCTGTCCCCTGGTAACTTGTACAGAGATCTCCCCGAAATCTCCTCGGATGAGAGAGAGGGAAAGTGATCAACAACCTTGGAAGGAAGAAAAAGCAAAAGGCAGGGGAGGGGGTGAACCTGCTTCGAGATTTCGCTCAGACAGGTTCTCCGGCCGACTGGAACCCTTATAAAACTACGACGGCTCACCTGGCGCAGCTCATTGCAGTGAAAGTGGCTTTTCTTTGACCTGCTTCTTCCTCTCCTCAGAACAGGTGAGTGCTTCTTTCCTCCCCAGGAAATCTTCACATCATTTGTTTTTGCTCAATACCACTTGTTGTACAATTGGTATTGGGCTTGTGTAAATTTGGTATAATAGTATCGATAAAAACAATAGTGTCGATTAAAATACCAGTTGTACTTGTTGTACAATTGGTATTTTAATTGATACTGTTGTTCGGCTTTTTATTTGTTAAAGTGATGTGCCCATTTATTCATACTATATACATAGATTTTTAAGGTTGATATCAATACATATTTTGGCAAAACTAAAACTAAAATATTTCTAACGTTTCTAAAACATTTCGATCAGTGGTATTATTATTATTGTACAATTGGTATAATAGTATCAATAAAAACAATAGTGTCGATTAAAATACCAGTTGTACTTGTTGTACAATTGGTATTTTAATCGATACTATTGTTCGATTTTTTATCTGTTAAAGTTCTATGCCCATTTATTCAATTTTTTACAATTGGTATACAATTGTACAATTGATATTGTACTTGTATACAATTGGTGTAATAGTCTCGATGAAAACAATAGTGTCGATTAAAATGCCAATAGTACTTGTTGTGCAATTGGTATTTTAAACGATATTATTGTTCGAATTTCTATTTGTTAAAGTGATGTACCCTTTTATTCATATATAGTTTTTAAGGTTCCATATGTATTGGAATCAACTAAAACATTTTGGCAAAATAAAACTAAATTATCTCTAACTTTTCTAAAACATTTCGTTCAATGATATTGTATTATTTTACAAATATGAAATATGTGTGTGCATAAATATGAATGAATATAATATATTAATAAAAATATTTAAAAAGTATAAAATTTAGACAATTGTATTTTAATCGATACTATTGTTCCACATTTTATCTGTTAAAGTGATGTGCCCATTTATTCATATATAGAATTATACAAAATATGTACTTATTCATATACCTATTTTTAAGGTTTCATATGCATTGGAATCAACTGAAAAATTTTGGCAAAACGAAAACTAAAGTACTTTTAACGTTTTTAAAATGTGTGTTCAATAGCATTGTATACCATTGACTACATTATTATTTTAAAAATAGGAAATATATACTCTATACGCATAAATATGAAATGGATATATCTATAAACATCAAGATATTTTTCTTAAATTTTCAAATATTATATAAATACAACTCAAGCATATATTAAAATTTTTAAGTTTTTAAAAATTAATAATTTTAATTAAAAAAAATTTTTAATTTGTAGTTTAAAATTTTGTCTGTGTTGGAATCAGCTAAAATATTTTTGCAATGCAAAACTAAAACATTTCGTTACATTGTTTTCAAAAAATTACGTTCAATCGTATTGTATGTCATTGGCTACATTCTTATTTTTATTCTACATTCTTATTTTAGAAATAGGAAATACATATATAAATAAATATGAAAAGAATATATCTATGAACATCAAGATATCTTTCTTAAATTTTCAAAGATGGTATAACTCAAGCATTAATTAAAAAAATTTAATATTTGATATAATTTTTAAGTTTTTAAAACTTAATAATTTTAATAAAAAATATTTTAAAACTTGTGTTTGTTAGAATCAACTAAAATATTTTAGCAAAATTTAAAAAATACCAATACGATTAATTACGTTATTGAACATTGAAGAAAAATTATATCTTGACTAAAATACCCATGAAATTATTTTTTTGGCTTAAATTTTAGCCAAAACTTTTTAATTCATTCTTTTATCATCTCTTCAACTTGCTGAATCTTGCATCTAAAACTTATTAACAATCTTATTAATTATCTTGGATTAAACTTATTAACTGCTACATCATTCAATACATAGTATTTTGCAACAGCTAATAGTTATTTATTTTATTTAAAGTAGTTACGCTCATATTTTAATGTTTGTACGCTTAGAAAATGTCTCTGATAGTATATATTACCGGTTATCCAAATGATTTCCATTAACCTCCATACCTCCGATGCCATGAATTTCGGTTAGCATGTAGTCTATCGTATATTGATAGCTGGCAATATTTATTAAGATGGAATAATATTGAAATTTCTCTGATAGCATATATTGCCGGTTATCAAAAGATTTCCATTAACTTCTATACATCCGGTGCCATGAATTTCGGTTGACATATAGTCTATCGTATATTGGTACTTGGCAATATTTTTTAAAATATAATAATGTTGAAATTTCGCAGATAGCAAATATTGCCTGTTATCCAAATGATTTCCATTAACCTCCATACCTCCGATGCCATGAATTTCGGTTAGCATGTAGTCTATCGTATATTGATAGCTGGCAATATTTATTAAGATGGAATAATATGAAATTTCTCTGATAGCATATATTGCCGGTTATCCGAAAGATTTCCGTTAACCTCTATACATCCGGTGCCATGAATTTCGGTTGACATATAGTCTATCGTATATTGGTACTTGGCAATATTTTTTAAAATATAATAATGTTGAAATTTCGCAGATAGCAAATATTGCCTGTTATCCAAATGATTTCCGTTAACCTCCATACATCCGGTGCCATGAATTTCGGTTAGCATGTAGTCTATCGTATATTGATAAATGTAAATGAAATAATGTTGAAATTTTTTTCTACATTATCTGTATCAAGTCTGTAAAACATTTTTTAAAAATTCGAATCAAAAGTATTTGAGAACCATATCACGCCTTTTGTTTGTATAGACATTTGCAAGATAAGAGAAAACAAAGTTTAGAAATGTGATACCACAAAGAAATGTTTCAGTAATTTAAATAAATTAATTAATATCTATATTTCGACAAATTAGCTTTTAGAACTATTTTTAGATTTAATGCGGGATATAAAAGGATTGATCATTGTTAATTATGTAACTAATTTGTAATTTTTTCTTAATCGTTATGGTTTCGAATTTTTTAAAAAAATACAGATTCCCAAAGATCTAACTGCAAAAGAAAAATAAAATATTATTTAATTTCAAAAAATACTGTTGTAATCTATTGATATAAAAGGTGCTACTGTTAAAAATTAAAAAATATAATACTGTTTATAAGGTGGTATAAATAAAATTCAAGCATATGTTAAAAAAAATTTAAGTTCTTAAAAATTAATAATTCTAATAAAAATATTAAAAATTTAATATTTTGTCTGCGTTGGAATCAACTACAGTATTTTGCCAAAATTGAAAAAATTTCAAATGACGGTGTGTACTACTGTGCCCTAAAAGTAAGACCAATTATTTTTTTTTCAAAAACTCTTTATTTATTTTTCCAAATTTATTTCATCGCCTTCAAAGTAATCCCCTCCGAACACAATGCACTTATGCCAACTTTTTTTCCAATCCTCAATGCATGCTAAAAAGTCATCGACAGGGATGGCCTTCAAAGTGAGAGGCGATTCACGGTGAATCTCTTCAATCGACTCAAAACAGTGTCCCCGGAGTGGTCTTTTGAGTTTAGGGAATAGCCAGAAGTCGCACGGTGTAAATACAGTAGTTGGGGAACGATATGGGTTTCATTTTTGGCGAAAAAGTCACGAAGAATCAATGCAGTGTGAGCTGGCGCATTCAGTGATTTCGGTACCAATCGAGATTGGACGCGTTTGAGGCCCAAAATGGAATAGACCGATCCTTTTGAAATTCCAACATCATTAGCAAGGTCTCTAATTGTAAATCGACGGTTTGAAAGCACCAAATCTTTAATTTTTTGGACGTGAGCATCATCGGTTGAGGTTGATGGTCGACCAGAAGGCTCTTCGTCTTCAATGCGTTCTCTGACTTCTTCGAACTGTTTATACCACTTCTAAACATTTCTTTCTCATATCTGCAACATTCTACGTATCGTATTTGTTATATCATATTTGAACGTCTTATGGTAAAAAATGTATTAAAAAGTACAGCTCAGGCTCAAATAAAGTAAACATATATTACTTGTTATAAGGAATATTGAATTATAATAGCTTTTGTAACTTATAAAAAGAATTATTGGGTTGACAAAAAATAATTTTAATTTTCACCATTTAAGTACGTAGTAAAAACAAAATGTACTTTAATATTAATGTACCTTAATAATTGTATAATAATTCGTATAATAATTCGCTTCATAATTGAAATCAACATACTTAAGTATTAAATACATGTATTAATTTCAGTTTTAAAACTTAAAACATCTAAGTATTCTAGAATACAATTATATGTATTTTGACAAAAACAATAACTTTAAAGAAATATCATATATCCATAATGAGTTAGATAGCAACATAAATATTTAATTATGTGAAAGTTTTCGAATTATGAAATGTAGAAATGGCACAGAATGTGTACTTGGATATTTTTAGATTGTTATATCACAGTAACAATTGTATCTATATAAGTATAATCATTGTAATAACTATTCGTAAAGGTAGACCAAAGAAATTCATAATTTGCAAAACTGACTTATATTAGACAAATAATAATGAAATAACAATTGTAATATCATTCTAGTTGGTGAGCCTTATGTAATGACTTTTATTTTTTTTAATTATGCAAGTTTCATTTTTATTTATTTATTTTACTTTTACCATTTTATTTATTATTGAAACTTTTTACCATAAAACTTTTTTTGGCGAAATTTGGCGAAAAACTTAATATTGACAACTTATTATTTGGTGGAAAAAAATGACATTTTGCCATAGTGACAGCAAATTATCATCAATGTCATGGCTTGCTTTTTATTATTTTGATTCAAGTTTCATTTTTATTTATAGAATTTTGGCAATAAAACTTTTTTTGTCGATATTACTGGCAAAATTTGGCGAAAGAATTATTATTATTGACTTGACTTATTATTTGGCGAAAAAAACAGTGACATTTTCCATAATGACCACAAATTATCATCAAAATTCAAACATTTGGCGTCATTTTTTTTTTTTTTTTTTTTAGATTAGAAGCACTATTAACGATATGTAAGTAGTAGTTTAGCTTTATAACAAGTAGTTAGACACCGTGAAGTTTTATTAAATTAAAATTTTAAAAATTGTTATTGATCAAACAACCTGCCTTACAACATTTATTCGTCGCCAAGCGCAATTGCCATATTCATAAAATAACCGAGACGTTTTAATGTATAAACACAGTAATATATCATTCGAAATATCATTACAGCTCATAAAGTGAATAACATTAATTACGGTTCTTCTTGATAAATAAGCCTTTAACCTTCAGATAAAATTTCATATGTTATTTAATGACTAAGACCAATTATTGCATCAGCCCACTGTGCTATTGTTCCTTAGACAATAGATATAGAAATGTCTGCGGTTACATTTTTGCAGGGCTTACGGTTACGGAGATTGGATGGATTTACAAGGCAGATTGTAGCTATAACTTGGGAGAGCGTCATAAGTTTGGCTTTAGCACATGCTATATACCGAAATAACAAATGTTGTGAAAGTGAAGTGTTTTCGGGTTGTTTTCTCATTGTGTTACTGAGGTTTTAGTATTTCAAAATATACATAAACCGAATAATTTTGTGAAATATCATTTTCAGGAAACACATTGTAAAGTGGTCAGTTTAGTTCTAAAGCAGAGTGGTGCTTCTAGAACTGAATATTTTAATACGAACTCCGGTCTAAAAAACAGTGTTTTGATAAGTATTACTAATTTTTTCACAATTTAATATTTGGTTAATTTCAAACGCCGTTATAGATTTGTTGAAATGGTGAAATGCTATGCATGTATAGTCCATTATATTTATAACCTTCACATTTTCTAAATAGAAAATTGTTTCTAATTTATGTCAATGGTTATGTAGTCTTCTTTAATTATTAGCAATAATATTTTTTTAAATATAACTAGTAGAATATTCTGAAGATAGTTCAAATAAATTGTATCGCCATCTTCATCAGACACCCTTTAAAAGTTTATTGGCATCTATTGAAATACAGGAGCCTGTTGGCCGAGTGAATAGCGGTCGGTGTCACAAGTTTCGGATTCGAGTCCCGACTGTGTCATGGATGTTTGTAGTGGTTTAGAATCCTTTTTTAAATCGTAGGTCCCGATCTAATATGACTGTAGAGCGTTGGGCGTTGGCAGACAACCCTACCCCGTAAAAATAAAATCTTACGGGTGCTACTTACGTACTGAAAACCCTAACCTGTAAAATAAAATCTTAAAATCTAATCCCATCTCCTGTCTCAAAATCTGCCAGTAAGCAGACAGCCTTGGTCCATCATGAGGTTGTTGCGCCACTGATGATGATGATTGGAATATAATATTACGTGCCTATAATTTTTAGAGAAACATGTGTTTTTATTGTTAATAATCTAAGAATATTGACCTCATACCATTCATTAACAATTTCTTTCATTTTATTTATCACTATATTTTTAATTGTGTCTTTTTTTTGCGTTTTCTTACTTATACCATGCATTTTTCAACATAGTAATTCTTTGGACTTAGTTACATATTAGTAAATGCATTTGCGCAGGAAAATCCTTGCATTTTATCCTTTTCGGACAGTTATATTTGTGAGACGTAGAAATATTAACATGTGTACTAATGAATGTGTAAATTATATGTGTACTAATAAATCATTATTTACTTTTTTATAGAGATAAATATGAAACTCTTCGTCGTTCCAGTAGTACTTCTTATTGTCTTTAAACTCAGCGAAGGAGGTAAGTCCACGGGAATATATACATTCTACATTTCCTTTTTTTCTGGGAAAGAGTTACTAAAAATTAAAATCATTAATGAATAAATTAGATCAACAAGTAATATCTTTCTTTTCCACGTTATCCTGAAATTGATATTTGTTTTGACTGAAAAGACTATTTGATAATAGTTTGATGGTAACTTAATGAACTTGAAGTACATTTAATCAAACAGAGATTAGGCAAAACAATCCCGTCTTAAAGTCATTCTCAATAATAAATTAGTACACAAGAAAAGGTTTAATGCATAAAACATCTGTTGGATTTATAAGCAAAAAGTTTATGTGAAATTTATTTAAAATTAACCGCAAAAATATATTTATCTTATTTCTTATTTTGATTTCGGCACAGAATTAATAACAAAAGAAAAAAAAATTTAATAAGTATGAGCAATCCTAAGTTAAGCAGGTTGAAAGTCTTACACATATATACTTACCGATTCTTCCGCAATTAAAATCTATTGTTGTTGTTGTTGCATCCTTTAAAGAGTACAAGAGAAACAAATATCATGGTGCTCTCGAATAATATTAACTAAGTTGATTGCCAGCTGGGAGTATACTTAAATTCTCTTCTGAGGGATGGTCCAGACAATGCATGACGGCAACAGCTGGGCAATCAAAGATATGATGAGGATAAGATCGACATCAGGGCAGTTGTCACATTTTTGGTATTTTTTAACGCCATCATCAGAAATGTTCATATTTTTGTGGTGCTTCATCCTTAATCTTATAAGAGTAATAGCTGTTTTCCTGTCGACATTTAGTTCCGTAATTCAGTATTTAGTTTTAATCTTAGAAGGAATCATAAGTTTAGATTTTTCCAAGGCATTTGCAAGGATCTTTTATTGAATGAAATCAAAAATAATATATCCTTTACTTGAATGAAATCAAAAATAAATATTGTTATACATCACTTACTTGCTTTTCCTAAAATTAATCTATACTTTATCTCAGAAAGGTGTTCTCAAATACCGGTCACTCTGACATTAAATCCTTTGCACCTTGAACAATAAGCGAGTAACAGATTCAACATTATCCAGAATGCCCCATATTGAACCCATAGCCCCCCAATTTTGAAAGAGCACTACCAGAGAGGGCATCTGGTAAAATTCAGACCTCTCCTCTACACCCAATGGGAGGATAGATATTCTATAGCTTTACTGAGTCCAGCATAGATACAAAATTTTTTTATTAAACCAGACCATTCCACCAGACCACTCCAAACCACACGGCACCCATAGTTTTCCACCCCAGTTTTGAAAGAGCACTATCGGAAATGGCATCTGGTGCAATTCAGACCTCTCCTCTAGACCCAATGGGAAGATAGATATTCTATAGATTTATTGAGTCCAGTATAGGTACATAAACTTTCAATTACGCCAGACCATTCCACTAGGTCACTCCAACCCATACTCAATTACCAACCCCAACGTAGTTTTCCGCCCCAATTTTAAAAGAGCACGCCAGACATGGCATTTGGGGCACTTCAGACCTCTCCTCTAGACCCAATGGAAGGATAGATATTCTGCAGATTTATTGAGTCCAGCATAGGTACATAAACTTTCAATTACGCCAGACCATTCCACCAGGCCACGCCAACCCATACTGCGCCCATAGTTTACACCCCAATTTTGAAAGAGCACTATCGGGGATGGCATCTGGGGCAATTCAGACTTCTTCTCTAGATCCCCTGGGAGGATAGGTATTCACAGATATATTGGCCGTATGATGCCAACTGGCTAGCGCTCTGGCTGTTGGTACCACAAGCTTCAGGTTCGAATTCTGGCGGTGGTATGGATGTTTGTGAGTGGTTCGAAATCCACGTTAAACTGTAGGTTCCGATCTAATTAACCTAAAAATGTGCACAAAATGGCCGTAGAGCGACAAACCAAACCAAATCTACGGATTTATTGAATCAAGCATAGATACATAAACTTTCAGATACCCCAGATCATTCCACCAGGCCACTCCAACACAACTTTATCGTTAGAATAACTATAGTTTTAGCATTACATATCACTCGTTTAGAGTACGTCTCCTTAAACTGAAGAAGTCGCCATTGAACGTCCTGTGAAAGAAGACTTTGTCCATAGATTGTTTGCCCTTTTAAGTATTACTATTATTTTACAAACTGGCCAATAATTATTATAATATAATTGCTTTAGACAAGCAGATCCATTAAATTTGGCACTGAGTTTTAAGCAGTATTTAATGCAGTTGTTCATCTAAAGTTCTAGAAATTAAAGTTCGTGATCGCCCAGAATTAAAGCCCAAATTATTTTTTAAATCGCATAGATTCAGTAATCTGTCAAAACATTAGTAGAATTACCGCTCATTAAAATCAAGGCCAAAGAAAGTAGATGATTCAACTGTAAAGCTCTCATGTTATTGCGAAGGTCGAACTTTTCATGATACCGCTTATTTATTAATCTCTTTTCACGCTGAAGTTGGGAAATGCACCACCAGCGAAGCATCGCAATTTTCGTTGCAAATAACTGCTTATCAAACTGCAACGTAAACAACAACATGTCTAATTTATGGTAAATGCTTATTACTTTTGAAGTCGGATATGTATTAAGTTTGCTAATTACTGTTTTAGTTTTAAGTGAAATTTTCCTTGTGTTTCCCATTTCATTCTCCTCATCATTTTTATTATACCAAAATTGTTTGTGGTTAAATCCGTGCTACATTGTTGAATGTGAATGATTTCGTTCCAATGAAATATCTTATTAACTGGTTGCTTTTTTATGATAATTTAACAGTGTAGTTAGATTCGTGAAAACAAAAAATTGTCAGTTACTTTTTGCCAGAATCATGCAAAGCAAAAATGAAAAATATAATAAGCATTTACCATAAATTAGACGTGTATTAATAATTAATACACGTCTAATTTATGGTAAATACTTATTAGTAAACCAAATATCAATAAGGGTAATAGAATATATCTATATAAATTATAAGTAAAACTTAATGTAAAGCAACAAATGAAGAAAAAAAATTCTTTTAAATAGCAAATTACTATCAGTCTAAATGTTAAGCTAACAAATTTACAGAAATCAAATTACCTCTTCTATTTAAAACTAGATTATATAGGCTTATTAATAAGGATAATAAAATATATTATATATATATATATAAATTATAAGTAAAACTTAATGTAAAGCAACAATTAAAGAAAAACACTTTTGATGACAAATTACCATCTTACTATCAGTTTAAATGTTGAGCTAACAAAATTACAGAAATCAAATTATCTCATCTATTTAAAACTAGATTAAATAGACTTATTAATAAGGAGAATAGGATATATACATAAATTATAAGTAAAATTTAATGTAAAACGACAATTAAAGTAAAAAAAAAGGTTTTTAAATAACAAATTACCATCTTACTATCAGTCTAAGTGTTGAACTAACAAAATTACAGAAATCAAATTATTTCGTCTGTTTAGAACTAGATTAAAAATTCTTATTAATAATAATAATAGTGTATATTAATGAGTATCAATTAGGAAAGAAACTTAAGTGAAAACGAGAAATAGCAACTAATCCATCCCTTCCTTAATTCAGCCCTTATTTCGAGAATCACTGATCTAAACCATTTAACGAAACATAGTAGCAGAATAAAAATGAAGAAACTACAACATTGGGTAATTTATCAAATCCACTTATGGGCCTCTTATATCCGGGGTACATCTCCAACCTTTGACCTTCAGTGTCGTAACAACAAATAACCTCACGCACTACACCAAATCTATAAATAAAAACGATATCAACATGACAGACACGATTTGGCCATTCACTTGCTATACAAGTCTTGCACATCGGGAAGTTCAGATACGAATATTATGCAAGTCTCGTCCACAAAAAGGTTCTCCGTTCCCTGACACCACCACCAAACATGGAGAAAGCAGCACGTCAGTGAAAGTCAGTGGCTCTTGATGCAGGGTCATCATCCTGCAAAATAACATTCGGCTTACGGTTGTCCTTGAAAGCTAGGGTCAGCAATGCTTGCTTGCTTCAAGGATGGGGGAGAAAGATGAAGAGGAGATTGAACCTAAAGATTTCTTCGGGTTTGGTTTCATAGTTATTCGTCCAGCCAGACAACTGTGGAAGGGGAGGGAGACATACAAAAAAAGTGATATAGAGAAGAAAAAAAAATTTTTTTTTTTTTTTTTTTTTTTGATTTAGAAGAATCGGTTTGTGATAAGGTCATAATTTCTTTTTTGCGGTTTGGCAATCTTCTGCGAATACATCTGGCTTCCAATTCTTTTTCAAGGAAAGGAATTAAAAAGAAGAGAAGAGGGGGTTAATAAATCGACGTGGTGACAAAATATAAAATTTGGGGGTCGTCTGTGATGTTGTCTCACAACAGTTTATAGTCGTTTGCTTAACAAGGACTCTTAAGTTGTATTTATAGCTTTTTGATGATAAAAAAAAATTTATGGATGTAATCTAATTGCAGGCTAGACCAGAATTAATCTACAATATCAAATATTTATAATTTGTTTGTTTGATATCATGTTTTGAAAAGATTTTTTGAACCATTCAGTAAAAATATTTTCGATTCAATAAAAATACTTTACAATATGCAAAACGTTTTATTTCTATGCTATGTTTTTATTAATTTTACTTCTGAAGATTTTTTGTAAAAAGTATAAAAAATTTATAAATTTCTTCATTGTTATGCCATTATTATAAATCATTGTATTAAAGAAGGAATTTTACAACAATTTGATAAGATCCCTACAATTGATAAGTGCTCACCACAATTTGATAAGATCGTGCCCATTCTTAAGTTTAACATGGGAACATTTTGATTCAATTTATTTGTCGTGTTTCGAATTGAGTTCTCACATATTGGAAACTTAACACGCTAACCACCAAAGGCCTTACATTAAATAACTGTATACATAATGGGATTAATAGCTTTTTTATTAAGTGTTATGAAAAATGATGACTCTTATTATTTATTAATTTCTTAAATAATTTCCGAAATGAAATTTATAATATTTTAAATAAATGGGTAATTTTTTTCCCCAATGTAATTGATTAGACATGACATATAACATACTCTTGTTCTTTTAAATATGAACTCAAATTGAGAAATTATTTTTTTAAGCACTTACTGTGAGGAATTAAAGCAGTTAATTTTGTTGCAATCCTCTTTGCTTTATATTCCTCATAATCATTATCTTGTCTAATGTATTTTTTATACGATTAAGCTATGTACTGGTTTAAAAAAAATATGTGATACCAAATAAATTTTGCAAACTGTTGAAATAAATCCCGCGTAAGTTTCTTTTATTAACATCGTATGTTGATGTTTAAATGTTCTGGAACTTAGCAATACAAAAACTCTCTTAACCTCTTTAAAATATCTGAATTTTTTATAAACTATAATTCTTTCTTTTCTATAAATAGAAGTTGAAAGTAGATAAAAGTTTGAAAAAAAAGGGATTCTGTTTTGATTATTTGTGTTCCGATTTTGTTAAATTTAGATCACATCTGATTAATATATATACAGTTATATATATTAATAATAAAATAATGATGATAAAATAGAAACGATTTAGAAATTGAAAAACGCTTAATTCATTTAAAATAACCTAATATGCTTTTGCTTTTTTGTTTGTATATTTATTTTACTTCATTTAACTATATTGTTTTTTCCATAGTTTTTTTTTTTATTATTATTATTATTATTATTTAAGAAATTGAACTAATTATCGTTATACATTGCAAAATAAAATCATAATATGAACAATTGTAACGGAATTTTACCTAATATTTACCATCCACCATTAAAGCCTATACTATAACTAAATCTATTTCAATTTCAATCTTTTCTCTCTTAAAAATATTCCTTTTTTTTTTAATTTAAATAATAGTTGATCAAAAAATGTAAACTAAACAACAGAAGTTGGAGATTTATAGAACTTGGAACAAAATATAATAAAAAAAATAGTAGAAATTTTACAATTATTGAATCTTATCAAGATTTTAATTAGTTCTTTTCATTTCTAGTTCCTCTTCGTCTTCAGAAAAGAGCAGCTTTCTATATAGCAAACGAAACAGGTATGATTTAATTTGTCCTACTTCTCATTTTTTTATTAGAAATATAAGCTAGTATATATTATTTTTTTACAATTTTTCAGTAATGATCTGTATATATATAGATACATATACTGTATCCTACGTACATAAAAATTGTACAAATTTATATTAATTACGTTAATTTTTATATATTAGTTCAGCAGTAATTAATATTTAAAGCCTGGCATTGGAATTCCTTATCGATGAAATAGATTGAATTTTTCATAATATTTATGATTAAAATTAAATTCATTAAAACTACATCCGTTGGAAACTTTGGGAATATTTTGAATTGGATTTATTAATTAATTTTGAACATTAAAAACTACAAAACTGGTGTAAATTTAACTCTAATTTTTAGGGAGAAAACAAAATAATTTACTTGATAGTTTCAGCGTTATTTCTGAATCTACAATGAAGACATGCTCATTTAATTTTTTTAATAAATAACATGTAAAGAAATCATGAAAATATTCTCCTTTTTCCATTTATTACAGAAATGATTCCCAAATTTGTCTTATTATACCCTTTTCAGAAAAATTAAAAGTTAATCAGCCTTCACCTGGAAATCAATCTTCTTTAAGCGAATAAACAGAAAGACACAGTAAAAAAAAAAAATATGTTATTTTGTGTGTTTATATATGATTTTGTAAAAGTTATAAAAGCAAGCGGTATTCGACGGCTGGGACACGTTTTCAGATATATAGACTCATATCTAAGTAAAAAAGTTACTTTTTCGACAATTGAAGACACCCGAAGAAGAAGAGGAAGGCCTCCACCAGATGGGTTGATTCAGTCGAAAGAGATCTAAAGGATCTGTGAGTCAACAGATAGAGATCTATTGCCCCGGACAGAATCAGATGGAGAAAGCTCACGGAGACTGTCTTGGCCTGTTACAGGCTGTAATGCTCAAGAAGAAGAATATATCAGATACACAAAAGACTTGAACATAGAACATAGTAGTACATTTTTTAAACATAGTAAATAAAGATGTTGTATATAAGAAACCTTGAAGCTTGAAATTATAAAATTATTCATTAAAGTCAACCATAATGACATTCTCATTACCCCCACACAAATTGCAATAACGAAGGATAATATGAAAATAAAAATTACGAATAACATCAAAAATTATCCTAATGAGAAGGATGAAATTAATTGTTGCTATTTGATAATTAATCCTTTGCTGTATTTTTATCAGCGGCATTCTTAAAATATCAAAATTCGCTGTTTAGAATCAATTTCTTTTATTATTATTATTATTACTATTTGTTAACAAATTTGTGACCACACTAAAACCTCATTCTACTAAATATAACGACTGAAATGAAATTAAAATCATTTGCATTACATCCCATAAACCAGGATTAATTGTAAGCATCTGTTTTTGCAGCCAGAATTGTTGGTAGTCGTCTTTAAATAGTCGATGAATCGCTTTCCTAAATTCTTAGTTTTTCCTTTATTCTTTCCCCACCCCTTATTTTTATTAATAGTCTCCAAATGAACCCATGGCTAATACGTCCTACGGTAACTAACGTACGGTATGCAAAAACTCTCTAATAGAGAGTTTTTGCATACCGTACGTTAGTTACCGTAGTTACCGTAGTTAGGTACCGTACGTTAGTTACCGTAGGACGTCCGTTAGCTTTTTCTCCCTAGCGCGCATGCTCAGTTTCCTATGAGCATGCGCACTAGGGAGAAAAAGCTAACGGACGTCCTACGGTAACTAACGTACGGTATGCAAAAACTCTCTATTGTCTCACTGATAGTTCCACTATTCCCTAGAGGGGTGTATAACCCACTTTGGGGACCCAGGCGCACACCCATGTGGAAGCGGGCCTATGCCCCTGTGGATATGGCTGGCGGGCTTATGCCCCTCTCAAGCTCATAAATGAAATGTGTGCACATACGCGGACCTTAATCACTAAGCTTTCTTATTTAAGAAAACTTAGTGATTAAGGGTCCGCGTTAGTTAGTTGAGATAAAAGAAAACAAAAGAATATGAATTTACTGCAAATTAATTTTGTTAGTAATGTATAAAAAAAAACTTATTCATAAAATTTCTTAAATATTTACATAGTTAACCCTAGTTAAATAACAAAATCTGTTAAAATTATTAGCTGCACTAGTGAGTTAGGATGCATGTTCTTTTTCTTTGATGAACATATATCTATTTATATATGCCATGAATAACCCACCGTTGCCTTCCGGGAGGACTTTAAAAGCTAACTGTCCATTATTTACCTCCTGTATAAAAGAAAGGCCTTGTGACCGAGTGGCTAGTGCTCTCTCTAAAGTGTGCACAAGAGGATCATGTAGCGACAAACCAAACCATCTTTAAAACGGATGTTTACTTTTCCATCGAATAGCAGATAAAACTACATTAATTCTATTTTCTGATGTGTATTTGAAGTCACCATTTTTTTTTTTTTACATCACCAAGAGGTGGCCTAAAGTAAAACGTAAAAGGAATTTTTTTGTTATGAATTCACCTTTCCATTCCGCGATCTAGGCACAGATATTTTCGGCTCGTCATCGTTTTTCATGTATCAAACTAAGATCTCTCAGTTCGTAACACGATTTACTATCCACCAAGTCTCTATTGATATATTAAATTCAAAATCACCAGTTTTATTTATTTATTTATTTATTTACAACCTTAATTACTACAACCTGCAATTATATGAAAATTTAGGTGCAAAAAAAAATTATTCACGTTATTTTCTTTTAACAGCATGCGTGGTTGATGATCAAGTGTACTTGAATGGCGATCCCATCGTGACTGATGATCCTTGCGAGTCCTGTTACTGTCGACCCCCAGGATTCGCCTGCGCTTTGACAGACTGCAAGTCGCAATGCGATCCACCTTGCTTTCAGGGATGCAGACAAGTCAAAAAGCCAGGAGTTTGCTGTCCCGAATACATATGCGGTAAGTTGCTACAATAAACAATACCAGCATCAAACTATGCCGTAATGTGATAGGTTGTCTTTTGCCTAAACACTTGATAACCAAGGTTGCAAAAGATTTTAATTCGAAAAAAAAAAGTATTCGAAATTTCATCTCAACCTGTAGTGGATCATTCCGAGTATATTAGTATCTCAAATTGACATCGTTTCAGAACAATAAGAGTTTTGCGAAAACTCAATTTTTAATTTTAAACTAAAACGACTTATGTTATTCTAAGGGAAACAACACAAGTTCACTCGTGGCATCATACGATTGGCAAATCATTTTATCGCGTTGTCGTTGTGTTGTTGTCCTATAGTTCTATGTTGTTTTATAGACATTTGACTTGATGTTCTTCAGTACCCAAAAGATTCTTAAACAGCCTCGTGATATTTAAAACTTATTACCGTTTGAATTTACTTACGTTATTTTTTAAAAAAACTGAAGGCGTTTTTAGTAAAAGTGTAGACATTACAAAGATCATCATAGGATACTTCTTTGACATTTACATGTCAATGATGTATCCTATGATGATCTTAAAGACTTTGATAATGATTAGGAAGATTATAGTTTTGATTTTCTAAAAATATATAAAACAGGATAAAAATTTATTGATCATCATTATAACGATGCATATTTTTTATTTAATTAAAAAAAAAGAAATTGTTCAGACACCTAATTATTTGTAAAAAAAAAAAAAAAAAAAAAAATGTTTCATTGAGAAGTCAAAGTATCAACTATTGATGGATATGATTATTTTAAGAAAAATTAATTCATGAAATATATGTCAAATGTTTATATCCCTATCTCTTTATTATATCGCTATTATCTCCTTATTATATAATTATATTATTATTATCTGCTCCATCCAATTTGAAATTACTACAACACAGAGTTATATTAATTATAAGCTTGCCTATATACAAAAAATACACTCTAAGGAAACGGAAATGACGTCAGATCGTGAGATTGCTCATGTGTATCACGTGTACTATCACGTGCTAAGTAGTGATGTTTTTACTTTAAAGTATACATTGATTTACCGTTAAAACAAGATCGTGGCAACACCTTATGATAGCTTTCAAACGAATATTTACATGTGAAACCGAAATCGTTAATAAACAATCTACAGTAATTTTATTATGTGGCTGAAATTTTAGTAATTCTGTCTTCGTTACCATCCAATTTGAAAATAATGTAACACTGAGTTATAATAATGTAAACTGTGTTATATTAATTATAAGCTTGCTTATATAAAAGAAAATACTCAGAAACGGAAATGACATCAGATGTGAGATTGCCCACGTGTGTCACGTGCGCTATCATGGGCAAAATAGTGACGTTTTTCTTTTTTTTAAATATAGTACAGTACATAAGTAAGGTACAGGTAATATAAAAAAATTCTGTAATATTATTTCGTTGAGAAATTATAAGTTGTTTCACGTCTAGGTTTGCAGTTTATCAACCTACTACCGATTGCGGTCCAAAAAATAAAAATTAAAAAGTATTATGCATAATTTTCTTTAAAAGCAAGTCTCCATGAACTCTTCAAAGGTGCAGTTTTTATTTATAAAAACATTAAGAACTTAATAAAATAGTTTAGAAAAGACATTTAAAAAGAAAAAAACTGAAAAAAGTAACTGTAGTTATGTCTACCCCCCTTAGACTGCGAACACGATGGAAAGCGATATGCGGACGGTGAAGTAATTAAGGATTCACAGAACCCTTGCCTCCTATGCTATTGCCAAAGGGGTTCCATAGCTTGCACCTTCCTCGATTGTTTGTTCCGACCCAATTGCGCCCCTGAATACGTCCCAGGGGAGTGCTGCCCACAGTACAATCACTGCTCCTCTGTAGGTAAGGAATTAAAATTATTTTTGAAACCACAATGACTTGTGGTATCAGTATCACTTCAGGCGACAGTTACTAAATGTATTGCCTGGAAAGTTATACTGCATAATCATTACTTAAATATCATGCGTTTGTTGTCACAGAGTTCAATCCTAATTACTACCTATCATAATGCCCCCGCATCCCTTCCATCCTAATGTCCCCGCGCAAAATCTACAAAATTCTAAAAAGGCAAGGTGCACATAGACGATTCTGTATCACATTGCAACGATGGATTGGAAATTTTTTTCTTAATGCAGGGGATTGTGTTACACGTACACGTAAATTCCCAGCTTTTTCACAAAAATTATTGATTTCCCACGCTAGGCAACATAAAAAAATTGGCGACTGTACGAATGTGGAATTAGCTAATATACATCTAGTATACAGAATTGCAGAGTATAATGAGTGAATCACACATTGCTTGTACGGAGAAAGTATTCGATGGCGGCCTGATGGCCAATTGGCTAGCGCTCTGTCTGTTAGTACCGCAGGTTTCAGATTCAAATCCTTTCGGTGGCATGGATGTTTGTAGTGGTTCGGAATCCACTTTAAACCGTAGGTCCTGGTCTCCTGTCACAGAGCCCAGTCAGGCTTTTCCCCCACATCATTCCCAAACTGTATAAAGGCAACTCAGTTCTAGGCACAGAGATGTGGTGTGTTGTAGTAGTGGTTCGGAATTCACGTTAAACTTTAGGTCCCGGTCTGATTAGCCTAAAGTGAGCAAAAAATTGTCGTATAGAGACAAATCAAAACAAAACAAAGTATCCGATGATGTGAATTACCAGCCATAAATTCTTTATGCGAACTCTACCATTTAAATCGTAACATTCTTAATCACTTAAACGTCTCATTTGATCAATAGTGGATGGGGCATGGTGATCTAACGAAGTGATCTGCTCTATCGCCTGATCTATCATGGCTTGATTTACTTCCTCTGAGATCATATTAAGACTCTGACACTCGCATTGACAGTGCCGAATAGCTCACTCGGCACATCGACACTCGACATCGACACACACACCGAAACATCACAGCAGCTGTCGAGCAAGTCCAAAAGATGCCCGAAAATTTCTAGAATAATCGGAATTCCCTGCACCGGAGATCTGAGTTTTCCATTACAGTTCATAGGCAACAATTCAAATATATTCTTTGGCCTAGTATGCAGTTCACTTTTATTACAGTTGATCATGCTTGTGTACATTGATAGATAAACCGAAAAATCACTTACCTGGTCTCCTTTCGTTTCTGGTGTATACTGAATCAGGGAAAGATTTTCGACCTTGTACTGCTATATGATTCCAAGTCATCCAGGTACTATATCCTATCCGATTGACCCTTTATTGGGACACTCTGATACTTAAGCTGTCATAGTTATATTTGAAATCGCGACAGGTTTGGAAGTCACTATTTTGATATTAATCCATGAAACTGTGTGAATAATTATCTTAATTTTGATTGTTACCCGGAAAATCCTACTCGCATAGCAATGAATGCTTTTCTGTAATTCCAGAAATTCCACAAAAACTATTGTAGTGTGTAATGTCACTATTCGAATATCATTGCAGGCAATAAGTATAATCATTAATAACTTTCTTTAATTAATATTGGTTCCGTAGATAAACAAATTATAAAAAAGATTCTTACCTTTTAAGTAAAAAAAAATCTACCCTAGGTTACATAGAATATTTCTTACATAGAAATCTCGATATGTAGAACACCAGCCAATTGAAAGTCTATTTTTCTTAACACATCGGCCAACGTTTCCCTGTTAAACTTAAATTACATTCCACGTTTTGATGTCAAGCTTCTAAAGAACACTAAAAAAAATTATTCTTCGACCAATAAGGAACATGGATTTGTTTGTTTTCTAAGTAGTCAAAAAATTTAGCCTTTTGTGTAAATCGAATTGGCGTAAGAAATCGGCGAATAGTTTCTCCTCTTTCCCAATGTCATAAGTTCTCGTTAAGAATCCAATTTTATAATCAAACTCGCCTAAAGAATCCCAACTATATTAGGTATTGTCATAGATTGTATTGTCGCTACTTGAATGCCATTGCAGACAGCAATTATAATCGTTACATACATAGGATTTGGTTAACAGCTACGCTTATTGTTGTGACTGAAAAACGTAACTTCTTCTTTGGTTATAAAACACGTTTATTAATGCAACACAAGAAAGAAATGATGATACATGATGAGGCTATATACAGATGAATAAATCCTTATACATGATTTACTTATATAATACGTACATCTTATTGATGAAAAACAATATCTTAACAGATTCTACATTCTGTGTTATTACTACGTATTAGAAATAGGAACCAAAACCCTTTTTATTGTAGTTGCCAGGTTTCAAAAGTGAAATATGTGATACAGGAAATAAGAAACTTATTAGGAGTGGCAACACTTATAATCATTACATACATATTTGATAAATAATTGCTTGTTCTGTTTATTACAACAGATCCTGGAGAGATTTGCTTGCTTTGCAGTCAATACCGCTTTTTTGTTAAAGAATCTCACTTTAAAATCTTTTTAAAAAATTTCTTTATTTTATCTTTTCAGATTCAAATAATTCCACAGAGGCCGGATTAGTTTCGAGTACCGAGACAGCATTCAGCTTTGAAAAGACAACAATAAGTACCCAAGCATCGGAGACAATGCCTTCTGAGGCACCAGAAATCACAAGCACGCCAGAAACCAAAGCAGAGGAAGATGCAGATCCTTCTGATTTAATCAAGCCAGAAAATTTAGATCCGCTAGCTTTATTTCTCTGAACGAACGTCAGGACAGCGATTCAAGTACTGAAACGAAAACGGACAATGTCCCTCAATCAGGTTCAAATATTAGTCTTGATGAGGACATCAGCTCGGATATGGAACCAGCATCTATCGAAGAAAGCAGTTCGGAAAAACAAGAGGATGAAAAAAAACAAGAAGAAACAGAATTTCTGAAAACAGGTTTTGAAATAATAAACGACGAAGAAAAACCAGAAGCGTCTGAAAGCTCAGAAGAAGATCAAAATCCTACTGAACTTAGTAGTGATGCCAGTACTTCTGCTGCTACAAGCGTCAATGCTGAACTTTTTCCAAACACCGAATCAGCTGTGAAAGACGAAATTAAAACAGAAGCTGAAGAGAATGTACAAACATCAGTTGCCACAGAACTACCGACAACGACCGAAGAAGCAAATGATAAAGCAAACGAACTCATCAAAAAGTTTAGATCATTGGAGAACTTAACAACAGAAGAGGGACAAAAAGCAGAAAACGAAGGACAAATAGAAATCGGGGGCAGCAAAGATGACAAAATTGATGACATTCCAGATCCTATTAAACCCTCAGATGTAGACGTACCAGAAGATGCAGAAAAATCGACACCAAATCCAGAAAAAAATGCAGATGAGGAACTTAAGATAAAGGAGAATACAGAACCCAGCAAGAGTGATCTTTCTACAGCTGAAGCTGTTGAAAAGCCCGAAAACCTTTATTATGATGAAGGTAAAAAACAAGCAGTACCTGAATCTGTAGAAACTGTAACGACTGTGATTCATGTAAAAGAAGAAGCAACTTCTGATAAAGAGGAACCTACAGAGGAAGATATCAGTTCTACAATTTCCAAAGAAGCTGAGCAACTCTTCAAAAGCATAAGTGAGGCATTGGAAACCATCGAAAAGCAAGAAACAACAAAAACTTCTGATGAAACAGTATCTATCCAGTCAATGTTTGAAACTCCAGATTCGCCATCAACAGAAGTTGTGGAAAATACTTCAACTTCTTCATCATCGAAAAGTGATGAACCGGAAGACAAAATCAAATTGAATGTCGATGAAAGTAAAGTTCCATTGTCAACGGAGGCTGTAAAAGTACCAGAAACTGAAAACAGTACTACAGAAGAAGTCCCTGCGTCAAGTTCTGAGAAAGTAGAATTGATCAAAGAGTAGAATAAAGAAAAAATTGTGATAGGATACAGAAGTACAGGAAAAATCTCCGATATATTTTTCGATTATTAGGGATAAAGAAGACTGCTTTTATTTATGGATTCAAATTTGGTGGTGAAGAACAGGGTAAATTTTCAAATATTGGTACGGGAAATTATACAAAAAAATTCACATCCTTGGAAAAAAATTTAAAACGATTTTGGGTGTAAAATTTCGCTCAGAGAAATATATTTTTCAAGTAAAACACCAATCAAAGTTAAATTTCATTTTTCGCAGCACATAAACAAAAGTTAAAAAGTACATAACTTATAGAATGATAAT
Organism: Caerostris darwini; assembly: GCA_021605075.1. Taxonomy (NCBI): domain Eukaryota; kingdom Metazoa; phylum Arthropoda; class Arachnida; order Araneae; family Araneidae; genus Caerostris; species Caerostris darwini. The sequence goes on from BPLQ01009011.1 coordinate 46,092, forward strand.
ATATATATAATTCACATATAATTATCTTAGTGAATTATATACATTCACATATAAAATTCACTAAGTATAATTACCATTTATTTAATGGTTTTTATTCTTTTGTAATAAAAAATGAAATTATAAATTCAAAAATAGAAGAAAAAATACAAGGGATAAAAAATGTATACCCTTATTTTGTAAAGAAGATACATCAAATCTCACAGTCTAATATATTCAGTCATTACATGTTATAACATAACTAACTTCTCAATCCCAATTTTAGTGAAACTTTTTAAGATTAGAATTACCATATAAAAGTAAAATATAATATTTTTTTTTTTTCTCTTAATAGTGTTCTAGATATAAAATAGAGTTTTAAAACATGTTGATAGAATTATATTGTTGTCTTTTTACCATTCTACACTATCTAGTGGAAGAATAATCTAGCTAAGTATTCAAATTTCCCAATCAAAACATTAATAGTAAATGTTAAATCAAGATAAATATTTTGTGCAAGATTTTGTTCATGTTTTAATAATATCTAAATTTTCTGTAAATTTAGTTATGTTTTTAAATAAAATTTGTAAAATGTTTTTTTGTCCGTTGTTATTTACTCTTTTAATTTTATGTTTTAAATGAAAGCTTGATTAATCAAAACCAGGAGTGGCCAACCCAAATGATCTTGCGAGCCACTTTGGAAATGCATCATAACTCTGCGGGCAGCATATAAAATTATATATCCCCATACTCTATTTAGACCCACTATAGACATTTTTTGAAGTGAAAAATTGAAATATAATGAGTTATTATTTTTGGGTTTACTATTATTCTTACATGTAAACATAGATAATATAATGATACTAAACGCACATTGTAAAGAAATAAATAACACTAAAATGAAATATAAAAAATATATAAATATAAATGAAATAAAAAAAAATGAAACCATTAAAAAATATTTATTTTACTAGTGCGATATTCGTTTCTCCACTCTTTCACTTAGCTTTTGCAAATCGATCTCAATTTGGGTATTTGCCCATCGTAATTGGTGTTGCGTCTGTTATGTTTGAGCGTGTTTTGCGTTTCGTCAATTTCATTTTCGAAAAGAACTATTCGCAGGTGTAAGTTGAACCAAAAGCGCTAACAACTTCAACTAAGAGTTTGGTTTGCTCTGTCAGCAACAATCAATTGTGTGTATCTAGGGATGGTCACTGCATCATTGAGGTCATTTAAAGTGAAACATAGAAACAGTTATATTAGATGTCCCAAGATGCAATACGCATCTTGAGTTCGCAGAATATAATTTAATTATTCTGCGAACAGACTGTGATCTTATAAATGAAACAGACCATATATATTCGCAAGAATATTATTTTAAAATCAAAGTTAATTTTTTCTCGTAATTAATTTTAATCACCAGTTAATTTTTTAATATATGGATGTACACATAATGTATATTTTTAATACATAGGTTTTCACTACTTTGGTCATTATAAAATAAATATATTTTTAAAAGTGTGACAAATGTCACGGGTCAGAAAAATATTCAAGGTGGGCCACTAGTTGGCCACCCCTGATCAGAACATTGAAAAACTACGCTTTGGTTATCGTGAAGCAGATTCATGTGAAGCACAATCACAGCAGGTGACAAACTTAAAATACGGTACATTTTTATCTGAATTTGCATCATATTCAGTGTTTTATGCATCGTCAATTTATTAACCTTAAAGTTAATCAGCTTAACTCTTTTTTTAATACGCTTTTGTTAGTTTCATCTGTATATATGTTTGTAACTAACTCTTTAGGCTCGATTTTGCCCTACTTTAAGAGATCCGATTTAATTTAAACGCTGTAGACTTATCAAGGACCGACGACAATAAAATATTTTGATAAGTTTATTATCTCATCATGATTAGAATCACCAGGATTAGTGATTAAAACACACAGCCTTTGAAAAGTCCTCTTGATCGGCGCATCCTTTTTTCCCCTGGAGATCTGTTTCTCCTCATACACACTATTTAAGCTGCAAAGAAACATTTACAGACATTCAAACCTACGTGAGACAACGGATAACGCGCCTGACAACGGATTAGGAGATTCCCTGTTCGAATCCTGGCTGGCTCAACATATTCGCATTTAGCCTTTGTTTTACTCACAATTAAATTATTGTAAGAACCAGTCCTCCGTACCGAAACCTCATTTAAATATTATAGTTTAAAAACACTAAAAAACATGCTTTTAGAGTTAATCAAACTAAAAAATAAATTAATAGTTTAAAAAAACTTAAAAAACACGCTTTTAGAGTTAATCAAACTAAAAAGTAAAAAAATAAATTATAGTTTAAAAAAACTAAAAAATCCACTTTTAGAGTTAATCAAACTAAAAAATAATTGTTAACATAAGAATAAAATTACTGACGAGAAAATTAATGTCACTGTTTTAAAAGCGTTGGGTGCTTTGAATGACATTTTTAAACTAACTCTGTATTTCGGAATGAAACTAGTGAAAAATTATAACGATTGATATTGAGCACCCCACGCTTTTAGAACAGTGACATTCATTTTTTCGTCAGTAAACTTATTCTTATGTTAACAATTATTTTTTACTTTGATTAACTCTGAAAGTGTGTTTTTTTAGTTTTTTCAAACTATAATTTATTCTATATTTTACTTTAAAAATATTCTATATAATTTATTGAAGCTTCTTACTTATAAATTTTTGCATTCAGAAGATATACTCCTCCATACACTTTGCTCTCCGGGCCTGAATGACTAGCGCTCGGTACCACAGGTTTCGGGTTCGAGTCCCGGCGGTGCCATGCATATTTGTAGTGGTTCAGAATCCACTTTAAACCGTAAGTCCCGGTCCTAATAGGATCGAAGAGCGTTGTAGGGGCATTGTTACTCCGCGTCCGTGGCTTATCTTCAAGTTACGGAGCCAAGTCAAACTTTTACCTACGGCTGTTCCATCACAGCAGAAGATGCCCCCTTTCCCTCCATCCATGCATAGACTACTCAAGGGGTGCCCATCCCGATCTGTCGCAGATAGAGAATTAGTCACCACAACAACACAGATATGGTCTCTGCCCAACTCGTGGCAACGCGCACCGCTGGTGAGCATTAGAGTGGAAGTTTAATCCACTGGCGGTTTTTTTGTAGGTAGTTTCAAAAAACGTGGAACTCGATGGCGTTTATGATGTTCAGCCTCTTGCCTGATTAGTCAGATTACCTTGTTGGGCTTTTCTAATACAATACATGTTGTTACTTGTTGCAGATTATTCCACCAAACCACTTCAACTCTACTTTATCGTTAGAATAATTATAATGTAGCATTACATATAACTAACTCTATTAGAGTAAATCACCCTTAACTGAAGAAGCCGACATCAAATGTCTTGTGATAAAGAAGACTTTGTCCATAGTTTGTTTGCCCTTTTATGTATTACTATTATTTTACAGACTAGCCAATAAGCCAACTTTTCAGCCCACCTGTTACAATAAGCAAATGCAGAATAGTTCCCCCTGAAAGTCTTCCCAGAAGGCACAGCCCTTATTCTTCAGCGTCACTGAGCCAAGTCAGACTTCTACCTATGGATGCTCTATCACAACAGAAGCTCCCCCACCCCTTCCCATGATTACACAGATTCACAGACTTGATCTAGATGAATGAATTTAAATGGATATTTAAATTTAAATGGGATGAGAAAAAAAAAATAAGATATAGTCTCTCAATTTTATTGGTGGCTAACTAATTGGTGCTAATATTATCTCTGATGAATAGCTTTATTAAATAGTGTTACATTTATAAAACTATTTTTACTCGTGTTCAATTTTTTTCCCAAATGCGCACAAGAGGGCTAAAGATTTAATGCAAATAACGCCAAACAGTGATTTGGCATGAATTTTCATTTAGTGCAAAATTGCAGTTGGGCTAAAGGAAAAATACCAGAAATTTTAATTATTTAGGATTGGAAATAACTCAAGGACAAGTAATGTCAAGTAATCATAGGACATAAAATGCCCAGAAAGGCCTGCAATCGAGTACATTACACACAATAATCAGACCAGGGTGAACTAAAAACTACCCAGCTATGCTCCAACATTGGAAGCAGAGATAACAGACTTGATCTGTATGGGTATTATGCATAATTTCCAAGTATCATGTTTGTATTTTTACAACCTGCATATCCATTTTATTGTGCACTATCACATTTGTTATTTTAATTATATACATCATTTGATATAGTTGTGGTCTACTAAAATAAAAGATGCATATAATGTTACAATTTTATGAAATTAAACAATGTGGTCCACTGGGACCATCCGATTGAAAAAAAAATTTTTTTTCTTAACTTTTTTTTTCCTTTACTGTTCCTGGGCAATTACAAAAACGAATTTAGTAAAAACAAATAACAAAAATCAAAAGTATCTGTTTAATATATAATTTGCATTGCTATGTTGTATGATACAAAAAGTTCATTACGAAAATAAAATTTTTTAAAATAAGCTATAAAGTAAGCTAGCAAAAAAAATTTAAGCCCTGAGCAAAATAAGAACACAAATGAAAATGAATTGTTCCAAATTAAACATTGCAATCAATCTTTTATTATAACTGCAAATTGACTATTGCCATCAAATTTAAATAGATGTTATACTATTGTCATATAGAAGTCAGCCTACACAAAAGAAATCTGTTTTGAAAATTCCACATCAATCATGTTTATACAGTTTGTTTTGTGAAAAACCAAAATCTTATTTGATCTACTATTTGAAAGGAAGTATTCGCAATTCAGATTTTTTACAATTACACGATGCGAAACTGAACATAAATTACTTAAATTCTTAAAAGCAAAATCATGTCTGGATCAAAATTTATTATTATGCTTTGGAAAAAGAAAACATTTAGTACCAGTGAGGAAACAGTTGGTAGGGTAGTAGGTAGATAAATTGTTGTTGTTTAATGCACAAAAGCCAGATTGGTCAAATTGTGCCTACAATGAGTTACAAATCATGTCTAATTAAAATCCTTGTCCCAAAAAATTAGCCAGTTTTTTTTTAAAAAGCACTTATTTATAAATATCAAACTTAATATTATTCATTCTTGAAACTTGTAAGATCACTTATAGTAGTGTGTCCAAGAAAAGAGGAATTCCAATAACTTGATGGCATCACCTTTTTCTTTAAAAGCAAAATCATGTCTGGATCAAAATTTAATATTATGCTTTGGAAAAAGAAAACATTTAGTACCAGTGAGGAAACAGTTGATAGAGTAGTAGGTATCATACTGAACATTTTAGTCTAAAACTTGCTATTTTCCCTGATATTTTTCAATAAAACTAAAATTACTAATATGTTATTCATAGAAACTGAACAAAGAGGAATCATATCAGCAACTTAATAAGAATAATTTTATTAAAATGGAATTTTATCACTTTCAATGCTTAAATATAGCACTTATAAAAACACTAAAAAAATAGTGGTATTTCAAACTAGTGATTTTAATTTTTAATGAAGACTTATTTTCAAAATTATTAACACTAATAGAAAATGAGATGATTAAAAATAGAGAAAATTATTACAATTTTTTCTCTAATTAACACACACATATATTGTTATATACTTAATCAAAAATAACAAAAAAGGAATTTACTAGATTAATAATTATACAATAAAAAGGATTTTCAAAATATAACACATCAGCTTTTATTTTTCCATGAATATAATACAATAGAATTTTTTGCTTCTTTCATTCTCCACCATCGGCCTAACCGATGTTCTTGACCAATGCCTGCTACTAAATAATTCCCAGATAAGGAAAACTTCAAACTATTTACAAAACCAATCTATAATAGATAATGTATTGCAATTAAAGTATTGAAATCAATAAAAAATACTTTAAATTACAAAATGACAAGAGTTCTTATAAATAAAAATATGTAGAAACTAAGAAAATATAAATTTAATTAAATTAATATTAGTGAAAATTGACAGATTTTCTAAACCTATCTGAATCTAACAATTTCAAAAATCCTTAATGATCATAGATTGCTATCTTTGTGTAATGAGAATGCATGATTTACATAATGAAATGTAAATTCAATATGTAGAATGCTTTTTCAAATTTTTTTTTTTTTTTTTTAAATCAAGTTGAATTAGATGTAAACACTAGTTTAGAAATACAGAGTTTCAAATTAAAATACAAATTGGATTAATTAGTAATAAGTTAGTCACAAATTTAGAAAATATTTAAAATCATAGATAATAATTTGAAAACCTACCACAGGAATTCTGGAAATAAGAACAAGAGAATGTTTGTTATCATCACGTTTCCATAATCTTATAAATCCATCTTTTGAGCCTGTTAAAGAAAAAAAATTTCAAAATTTTTATTTAAAAACACACAAAAAAAGATCTCTCTTATATATTTATTATCTCAGTTTATAATACTGTACTTTTTTTTTTTTTTTTTTTTTTTAAATAATTTTTGCAATTTTTGATTAAAAAAAAATTATATTTTTAAATATTGTTTTTTGAAATGCATGAATATAAAAATTATATGTTTATTAAAATTGAGACAGTCAGAATTTTGCATTATATGTAACAAAAAGACCATGGCAAATGTTACAATAGATGTTAAAAGATATATATTATGACTGTGCCAGAATGTGTGTAGGAGTGGATGAAAGCTGTAAATTTTTGAAAAGATTAATAATAACATATAAAAATCATTAATGTTAGACAGATGTGATAAAAAAAAAAAGCATAGTTTTAAAACAGTAAGATTGAAATTAAGAAAGTGAATTTTAGTAAAATATGAATATGCATATTATACATAAACTTCAATAAACTCAATATTCCTGTATTGTTAATTTGAAATGAAATGAAAATTATTAAGTAAGGGCAAATTACTTAAATTTAAAACTATTGTTCTAATGCTGCTGGCAATACAGAGACAGTTAGTATGATGCCATAAGCAAGAACTACACTGTTGTTATTCATTTAGCACTACCAAGGGGCCCTGTGTAACTTGAAGATATACTACGGACGTAATTAGAATTACACCCATAATGCTCTACAATCATATTAGACTGGTGATGGATATTGTTCAAAGTGAATTTCAAATCACTACCACTTCCAACCACTACAAAACATAGGTGGCATCGCCGGGATTCGAACCCGAAAACCTGCAATACTGAGGGCCAGAGCACTAGCCACTCGGACATCAGGCACCCCCAAAAAAATAACTTAATAATAATAAATAAATAATTTTAAACTATTAACAATAAAAACAAAATTTAAATTATTTCATTACTGATACAAAAACAATATTATATTAAAAAGATGAAATACAATAAAATTTCGGATTTTTGATGCTAATATAAAAAAACAATTTTTTTTTTTAATATGTAATATGTTGATAAACAACTATGAAATGGTGTGTTAATATAATTAAAATATGTTAATGAGCAAGTGATTACATATATATCTGCATGAAACAGATTAGTTGAAATAATAAAAATAATTAAGATATTACCAGAAGCAACAAGATCTGTGTTTGGTAAAGTAGTTAAGGATATAATCCAGTTTCCTAGATTTGTTTCTGGATCTGCACCATGGGCCATAGGAACTCTGAACATTGGTTTCTTTTTTTCTTCATTTGCCCATGCAAGAAGTGCCCTGAAAAATAATTTCACATTAGTACAATTTTAAAATAGAAAAAGAGGGAAGGTGTAAACAAGGCATTTGAAACTTAAAAATAAATCTTTTGCACATTAAAAATTAGTATTTTTTAAATACTTTTTTTACACATGAGGTGCAATTCATAATTTAATAAATAATTTCTTCAATTATCTTATTGATTTATTAATTAATATTGTTGGTTTTAGTAATCAATATTTATATGTTGTTTATAGAAATATTTTCACAAATTAGAATGTAATATATATAAGCAATATATTTATTAACTATTTTGAATATTACAAAGTATGAAAACAATTACCCGTCATCTCCACCAGAAATAAAGGTTCGAAAACTTGATCCAGTAATACAGTCCAAGGAAGCACTAAAAAACATGAAACGTTAAATTGTACAAACTATAAAATTATAAAAATTATCTTAACAATGAAATTAATAAGCACAATAAAAAGCAACTGTGATAATGTTATTTTTTGAATTTTTTATTACATAACAGAAAAATACTGTTTCTAATTTTATCTATTGCATTTAAAAGATTATAACTAATAAAACTCATACCAATAAATTATTTTTTTTTATGTTAAAGCATTAAATAAATATTTAATATTTAAACAATGAATAATTCTTTTTAAAATTGTTGCTTATAAGAGAGTTGTAGATAGATATAAGTCCGATACCACAGATAGTGTTGAATGGTAAACATCTGGTTAAACAGCGAAAATGGACAAATTGATAATTTGCTAGGAATGCTCATCAGGTATATATTGCGCAAAGCTGCTTTGAAACAAGAAAATATAATAGCTAGTGAGGAATTTTTTAGTCTAGTTTTTCTTTTAATGCTGTGTTATGATGCCATTCTTTTGGAATCAGTCTGACTTGGCTACTTGTCGAGTCACTAATAATTAGGCATATATATCCCCACACACTCATGGTATGAAAATCAAACATCACTAAATCACAAATTGTCAGACTGTAATGAACTATATACACAAAATTAAGTATGGTATAATATATTAATATGTGCAGGCTTGGGCACAGTAGTAAATCATATATGTATATATAGTGAGTTATCGAGATATTAAACAAGTATTTTATTCTGCAATTCAAAATTTGCTTTGATAAAGTCTTTATGACCCAACCTCTACTGGCATCAGAGGTCCCATATACAAAAAAAAAAAAAATAACTAAATTTGAATATGGAAACATAAATTAAAGAAAAAGGTACATTTTATTCCTAAGAGGAATCTTATATGTAGTTTTTCTAATATTTTCAAGCTCACTGAATTACAATTAATATTAAAAATATAGTACAGTCAAATGAAAAATAATTAACTATTTTTATTACAATAAACTACAATTAGTCAATGTAAAGTTAATTAGTTAGATAAAGAAATTATCTATAAATAGAAGTTAAATTAAATAAAATCCAACAACAATATTTTAATTTAAATATATGTTTAATCATATTTGACCCAAAATAGATGTTTAATATCAATTTTAAATAAAAAGGGAAACATTCATATACAATTGTCACTATTTAATGGTCAAATACAAACATACCCAGAACCCTTATACGCAACTGGACGGTCCTCTACTATTTTCCATACTCTTACAGAATTATCTCGTCCACCACATGTAATGGCTGATTCTGTAGAAAAACTGTCAAGACCAGTCACTCCCTCTTCATGACCACCTCTATTGGAGAATTTAAATTATCAAACTCAATAGCATAGTTAAAAAAAGAAATGTCATCTGACTGAAAATTATTTTAAAGTAGAACAAAATTTTGCAAAAGTTAGAAAGCATTACAACTATTTAGTTAAAATTACTATAATTATAAATTGAGGCCGATACTAGCTTCTATTCCAGCTTCATAACACCTTTTTTTCATACACAACTATAATATTGTTAAAGAGCAAATATTAAAATATATCATAATCACTTCCTAACTTTTCCAAACTAAATATTCATTCAATATCATTTTATCCTTATTAAATTTGAAAAGAAAATATATAATTATTTTCCATTTATTTTAATCTTTCTATGAAACTTGTATCATTCAGAATAAAAAAAATATTCACATAGAAGCTGTTTATTAGTAAAAAAAATTTTAATTTGCATTTTATAGAAATATTTTTAAAAATTAGTCAACACAATATTTTTTAAATCACATAATCTTACAAATTTAACTAACAAAATTTTATTAAAATTACCCAATTATAAAAATTAATTACATTTCATTATGAAAATCAATTAAATTGTAAATAATAATCCCATACAAAAATAAAAGAAATGATATCTAACATATGAAAATTATAAGCCGACTTTATATTAATTCCTCTTGAAACTGCAAATTTATGGAGAAAAATTTATTAATGCAAATTGTTATATTTTCAATTTTAATGGGATTATTTTTAAATATAATATACTGCTTATTATAAAAGTACTTTTTAAAAATTCAAATAATAATATTTGAAATTTTAATTATATTTCCTCAAAAATTATTGTATATTAATTTTATTTAAATTCATTTATTTAATGTTTTATAATCCTGATAATCTTTGTATTTTTTATATTTAAAAACAGAAATTAAAAAAAGAATTTTTTAATATGCGCAAATATCATTATAATGATATTATATTGATGATAATATGAATAATTATCAATATCAATAATCATAATTTATATATCACTTACATTGTATCAATATAACACATTTCATCTACATTCCATAATTTCACTAATTTATCATCTGATGCACTAACTAACTCATGGCTTCCTTTTAGAAAAACAAGACCCTGAAACATGGGGGAAATTAAGAAAAAGAAATTTATATTATAAAATCACCACTCATTTTAAAAAATATTTTTAATAAAATCTTTTATGCTTGAATTTTACAATCAATGAAATTAAAATACAATAAGCTCTTATAATATAGCTATGCTTGATAACAAAGAAAAATCATGATGCAATTGAAGAATTTAGATTCTAAAAATTAATTAAAAACTTAACATTCCTAATTCAAAAATATAATGGAGAATTAGGAAGTAAAAAATATAATTTTAACTAATAAAATTTTAAATGGTGAATTATGCTGTTATGAATTAAAATAAAAATAATAAAATTAATAATAATTAATAATATTTTAATTATTAATTAAATTAAGCAATAATAAAATTTATTGCTTGTTATGAATTAAAATTTAAATGTGTGCTTAATATTATTTTTTCTCAATCCTTTTGCAATTTTATTGTTACTTCGTGCATGAAACTCTTTAGAAATATTTAAAGAAACATAATAAAATGCTAATGTGCTACTATTTTCAAAAATTGCAACACAGTTTTTTAAGAAGTTATGTGACAGTACTAAATTTTATTTTAATGTTATTAAAATGGGGCAAAAAATGCACTATGTCAACTTATCATTATTTAATTTTCTTTTAAATTACAATTTTTTAAAGCAAATATGAGTTGATTATGCTTTGATTAATATTCTATATGGTAAAAAATATTTGGATTTTTCATTCAATTGTTTTAGAGAAATATACTGAAAATAAAAGCTATAAAGTTTCCTGATGCATATCTGTACAGCATTCAATTTTAAACATTTTAAGAAATAATTGCATTTTTTTAAAAAAAAGCATAATGTACTTAAAATATCAATTATTCAAATTTTAAAGCCATTGAACAGCATTAACAAGTAAACACCACACATAAACAAAAATACTTAAAGATAAAATTGTATTCTAACAAAAAATACACCAATGCTTAGTAAAATAAATATGCATTCCAATTACAAATTTTTAAATAAAAATATTTATAAATCTTACAGTGATTGCTCCTTTATGACCTTTGAATGTTTTTAAAAGCTCTAATGTGTCAGCATCCCAGATATGTATAATGTTATTCCGACAACCAGATGCCTAAAAGTAAGATTCAAAACAGATATTGATAGATATTTAGATAACATTAATAACATTATTTTATTAACTTTTTTATTTTTTGATGTTATAACTCAAATTTGATTGAACCTCTATAAAAGAAGCTTCAAATTGTTTATAAAAATTTTTAATAATGTTAAAGCATGTAATGAAATAGCAAGCAAAAAAACTGAAAAAAATATAATTAATAAAAAATTATTAAAATATAGAAATAGCTTTAAAATTGTTTAAAGTTAATTATTTATTCATTGAAATATAAATTTAATACTTAACTAAAACAATAAAAATGTAACGAAACTTTTTAAAAAAGTAAAAGAAAATATTTATTATTATTTTTTTTTCGAACTTGGAAAATACAACATGGAACATTGCTTAGGTATAAAACATCAAATCACTACTTGGGTACCAATACAATTGCAGCAGTTATACAAGTTATAAACTTTTATACAATCTAACACTAATTTTTTCTTTTAAAAAATGACATATGTAATAAACAACATAGCATCTGGAAATCAAGGTTTTCACTTAGTAAATTTATCTTATATAAAAAAACAAAGTTTGTCTCAGAAATTGCCCCTTAACTGTCTTAAAAATATAATTTTTAAAAAAGTGCAAATGATACTTTAGAAGAAGAAAAATATATTCTTGATTTCTTAAAAGTCAATTAAGGGTCCCAAAACTTTTAAAACCTGAAACCGTCTATAGGTAAATTTAAAGCAAGGACATATATAATCAAATAAGAAATTCATAAAAGTGTAAAGGACAATCTTTCTAAAAATTCCTTTACTTATTACTCAATGAAAAGGATCTTCCATAAGAAGACTGGTGAACATTTTCAGTTCAAGGGAAGAAAGATATTTATGCAACTGTGTCTGATTAATTACAATGAATTATACTGTCAAATCAAATTCATAAAAAACTGAATTTTAAAAATTGTTATAAATATCTTACCAAATATTTATCATCTGATGAAAGTGCTAAAGAAAGCACATGAGCAGTATGACCACAATGAGTTCCCTCTGTGCCTTTTTTCCCACCTGGTATAAATTTTAATTTTCTTTTTTCTTCTATACTCCCTAAAATGTAAATGAATCTTATTTAAAATTGTAATTGATTTCAAAGAAGAATGTTTAGATTAATATCTTTTATAGATAAAATAAAGGTAATATTTTTCAAGTATTTAAATAAGAAAATAAACAATCAGAATAAACAAATTGATAAAAGTTTAGATTAAAAAAATTTATAATAATTTATTTCAATGCAATATACAATTGTTTACGACACTGACAGTCTACAAGTGTAATTCTTGAAAAACTGATAATTCTTGGAAAATAAAAATGTAAGAATATGATAAAAAACAGTTAAAAATATCATGTTTTTCTTTTCTTTTTATTTTATCAATACACATGTTAAGCAGTGGAAAAATATTTTAATAAAACTACATAAATAGAACACAAATATTAAAGAAAACTTACATTTTACAATTGAACAATTTTTAGATGCACTGAAGAAAAATTTTTCTGATGATGATACAACTATAGCTGTTATACTTGCTGGCTGCCTAAAAACAGCTACTATTTCTGGAATAGCATTTTCATACTGTAAATGGAAAAAAAAAAATTACATTAAATAATACACAGATACACTGCTAATTCAAATTAATTAAAAATAAAGGAAGATTAAAAATTTAAAACAAAAGAAGACTATTTTGACAAAAAATATCAAAATTTAAGTAAAATTCAGAAATTAATATAAATTGGCAAATGGCAATTTATTGATTAAAATACAATAACAAATGTTGCTTACTTACAAGTTTAAAGAGTGCTTCAGTTGTGTTAAAATTGGATTTTATTTACTTTACACAATTAACCCCAAAAGTTATGAAAAAAATTCTTAATTTAAAAAAATTCAAAGAAATAGAATTTTCAAAATCAGAGAATTCTGTTTTAAAAGAGATCTTAAACTAGCAGTAATTTAGGTAATTCATTTCCAGAGATTAAAGAAATGAAAAATGAGCATGGAAAGTTTCGTGTTTTTTTTTAGTGCAATTTTTGAGAAAATATCAGTAGTGTAAATAAACACTATGCACTGTTAGAAATAGTGGATAAACCAAACTCAAATAAAAATAAAACATAAAATATATTTAGCATAGTATAAATTTGTCTGTCCTGGTGGCCGAGTGACTAGCACTCTGGCGCTTGTGCTGGAGTGCTAATCTATTAATTTTAATCAATAAATTGCTAGCACTCTGGTACCATGTTTTTCAAGTCAAAATAGTGCTAATAGTAGTTTGGAATTTACTTTAAACCATAGGTTCCAGTCTAAATAGCACTCACGAAGAAACAAATGACAAACCAGGGGGTTGGGCATAAGGCTATAACAGCACTACTCCATAAAAAAAGAAAAATGATCTTGTTTATAAATCTCAGTCAGAAAAAACAAGACAGATCTCATATTGGCTTCAGTGTCAGGATGCCTTGCTGATGGAAACTAACTGAGACAGCCTTGGCCAGAAACTGGCTGTGCATGAGAAGAATATAAATTTGCATTGGCAAGTTACTTACTTCATTAGCCTTTTCTTTAATAAATTTTCCCTGTTGGTCTAACTGAAAGAATAAAAAAAATATATAAATAAATAAAATATAAATAAAAAAAATATAAATATTCATCTATCACAGAATATACAGTTAATTCAAATAAGAAACTCAAGCAAATTAAATTATAGAATGTTTCAATATTAATAATATATATTTTAATAAATTATATTTAAATACTTCTTTATCCAAATTCTGAATGAAATTTGCTTAATAAACATTAGTGTTCAAAATTAAAAGAATTTTCATTTTTCTTTGTTTATATCTTAAATTATTGAATAGATTGTAATAAAATTATGGCTGCAGACTGAGATAATTAAAAAATTAAATATAACAAATAAATAGCCACACAATAATTGTAGCAAACAAGCATGGTCTATATATGGCTCATCAGTGATAGGAGGTCTATAACAGATATGGAAATATCGAACAAAAAGTACAGCATGTATGTATATGTAATAATTTTATATGTATGTATATAAAAGTACAGCATGTATAGTTAAATACATTCTGGATATCATATTTAAGTCTATTGTAATCTGCACTATAGATTTGAAGGTTACTTATTTTAATTATTTGATTTTGAATTTCACCAAATTTTGCAAAAATGAAAACAACAAAATTTAATAACAAGATGGTGTGAGCAAGCAAAACTAGAAATTGTTACGTGTTCTAACAAAGTCTGTATCTATACATACATTGCCCAGATACATCTATGAGCTTATGTAGCCAGCAAATTCGTATTTAGGTTCAGAAGTGTTAGTTTTGCCTTTGGCTTCATACTTTGAGAAAATCGACAATGCACATTCTCTTAATTTTAAAAGCAAGTGCAAGAAAAAATTTCAATGACTATTACAAACAAGCATTATGTTTAGAATGTTATTCATTTTTTAAAAAGTGTCACAAAGAAATTAATATATCTAAATAAAAATATCATTTTGAACTAAAAACACTCACAGCTTCTTCCCTTAATCTTTGAGAAATTGCATCTTCTCCTTTTTCTTGTTCTAAAAACATAAATAGTATGTTAGAATTAAAAACATAGATATTTTATTAACATTTTATTATTTTTAAAAGTATAATGTTAATGAAATAAAGAGTCTTTTTCTATAAATAAAAATTATCTTCTAAGAAAGCTATATTTTAAATATGAATATTACAACTATAAATCTGTGAATCTGTTTATATATTTAAAAAGTACTCTTTAACTAAATTATACTTAAAATTTATAACAAGAAATTTTGAGAATTGTGAAAAAATTGTCTTCAAAACATCTATTAAAATATTTAAACTATTGTATTTATTAAAACAAAGAAACTAATGCAGAAGTAGTAGAGCATTTATTAGAATAGGAAATCGTATAAATTTAATCCTATTGAATAAAGTTAGTAATTAATAGTTTGTTAATCTAACTCAATTCCAATTAATATTTTATCATTAATTAATAATTAATAGTCAATAATTATTAATTAATAATAAAATTAATTATTTTTTAATTGAGTTAGATTAGCAAACAATACATGAAATACAATTTCAATATTATAAAAATGTATTCCAATTTTTGACAAAAAAAATAAAATAAAAAGCCATTTTAATAAGAAATTTCAAAAATCAAAAGACAAGTTCATTAACAATGATTAAAATGAAAATCCTATTACCTTCTTCCCTAATTTTTTCAATATACTTTTTGGCAAATTTCAATTTTCTTTCTTGTTCGGTTTCTTCTTCAGACGAAGATTCAACATAACCAATATCATTTCCACTAGTAAAATAATAAATTAAATGATTAAATAAAGAAAACTAAAATACATAAATATAAATATTTTTAATTTCTTTTCCTGCCTTTTATGTCCTTTTTGTTAATTTGGTCGAAAAGCATTTTCTTAAGACCATTTTTTCTACCAGTCAGCGTTGATTTTGATATCATTTTCAATGATTTTCATTTTATTAGAGAAGAATGGTTAGTAATATTGTTTTTCTAATCCAATTTTTGAAAAATTGGCCCCATTTCACTATTATGTTAGAAAAAAAATTAGCCACGTTTTTTTTTAAATAAATCTATATCATGAATTCATTAAAAATCATTTGTTAAAATCTCAAGACGTGGAGAAGGTTCCTTACTAGAACTTTTTAATCATATAAAATATTTATATTTCCTACTAGTTAACATTTTATAAGTATTTTCCTATAAATAACTTACTGAAAATTAAAAAACATTGCATTTAAAACCTGAATTGAGAGTTGCTAACCTCTTATAATGCAAAATCAGTAGTTTCTTTTTTAAAAAATATAAAGATTTCTTGCATTCTATGCTCCTTGAGATATAATCATAGAGTTCTTTTTAATTGGTGGAAGGGTTTTTTATAGCAATTATATTATTGTGGAATATTTTCTGAAACACTGAAGCAGCATGGTCAAACAAATTTAATGGCAGATGCTGCTCTAGTAAAAATTCTGAAAACAAACACTTGGTATTTATCACTTTCTGCCTATTTGCCTCTCTACAAAAATTCATACAATTTTTCATTTTTATAACTTAGCAATTATTTTTATACTTTTGAGTTCCAATGTGTTTCAGCATGTCTGTTTTTTCCTAAACCGAAAAATAACAAGAACAAGTCATGTATACATATTGCGAATGTATTGCAGTTCTTGAGACACTAATTAATTAGAACTTGTACATGAATGATTATTATTATAAACAACTACATATTTTAACTTTTTCGCCAATACACTGTACTATAAATTAGGCAATCTTGATCATGTATTTGTAACAAAATATCAATCAAAACAAATAATATATTCAATAACACTGTTACTAGATTTAAACTAAATTAAAATAATTACTGTGGCAAACCAATACTCAAGTCTGAACAACCTAATTTTATGCAGAAATACATTATGTGCTGCTGAGAAATCAAAAGCATTTTTTGATGTCAAATAACTTAGCACAGCATTTGATACTCATTGTATTATTAGAATGAGATGGGGAGAATATCATGCAACTTGAATTGATTAATGTTTTGAAGATGATTTTTTTAGAAACACATTTTAAGCATCAAAAAATTAAATTTTAGAATAAAAAACATGAAATTCTGACATAAATTTAAGAATTACAGAAATTCGGGATGGTAGAAAAAAGATGAAAAATTGGAAGTCTCGTTAAATTCAACCTAAGGCAAGGTTCTCAAAGACATCAATATTCAAGTGGAAATATTGTTGACCTTACCAACATTTTTATTTTATTAATTTAATTAGAAATAATAGTTTTTACAGGTTTATTTAATAATATTTCTAATAACAATATGTGAATAGAAAGTTTTTCTTCTAAACCAAATTATACACAAAAAATTAACTTTTTCTTTAATAACTTCATTACATATATTCAACTAATGCATGCATAAAAATAAAATGATTTACAAAGAGTTATTAAGTTTTTCTAATTAGGGAAAAAAATACAAATGTCAAAATCCAACAATATGTATCGCCTAAAATTTAAGGAATTTTTTTTTCAAACTATGGTGCGATATTAACTGAAAAATTCTTTAAAGATATGTTTAAAACTTTGCCTTTGATATTATTTCAGAAATATTTTTAAAAATTGTTGATGGTGTAAAATTTGTAAAAAAAAAAAAAAAAAAAACTAAATATGAAATGATGATGCTTATTAACATATATAAACATAAATTTTCAAATATTTATTTGTTAAAGTAATTTAAATTACTTAATTTTTACCTATTTACATAGAGAAATGTTGTATGCCAAATTGAATTTGTATGTATTCAATAATATATATAATACTGCCATAATGTATCATATTTCAAAGTATAATTTAGCACAAGCATTTGAATTAAATTAAGTGGAATAAACATGATTTTAAACAAAAATACAAATTCAGATAAGAAAGGGCATTAATTACCAATTTCAACAACTTTAATGTTATAACCTAACATAAAAGTTGTGATATTGCTTTTTATGTAAAAGTTAAACTTATACATAAAAAGCAATATCACTGAAACATATTTTAGAAAATATCACATAAAAAATATACATTAAAAAAATTAATGCATTTAAATTTCATAGGGTTAAGAATTATTATTGAAAATTTTACCTTAAATCCTCATCACTTGATATCTCCTCATCTTTCTTTCTTTTAATCTTTGATATATTTTCAGATTCATCCTGTAAAATTAACATATATTACACATAATTTAAAAACAATAAATTTTTATCATTTAAACTAAAGAAAATTGATAACATAAATTATAAACTTTAGTAGCTTATAAGAGATCAATAAAAAATTAAGATGTATATCAGTAAACTGGAATTACATATTTATAAATATAAATAAATATATCTCAGAAGAAAAGTATTAGGTTGGCAAGAAAGTAGTCTCGGTTTTCACCATTTAAATACATGGTAAAAACCGAACATAAGATTGCTGTTATATGAGTATAGATCCAAATCGCCTTTCGTGACAATCATCGCCTTTCAACAACTGCCAACTTCATACAAAACTGAGGTTTGGCGCAGAGACATGCTATAGTAGAGACACCCTCATATTGATGTTCCAATTTATGGATTATTATTTGAAAATTAAGTTAAAAAAAAACATTAGTCATATAACACTGGAGAAGCAAGGATGAATGCAATCATTTCTGGTACAAATCAATATTCATATAAAAAATATTTTGATATGATTACTGCATATATTTTTTTTTCTGTATTAAAAATTTATTTGTGATTTACATATTGATTTATCACACTAATTCTCAACTTGTGGGACGCTCCATCCTTGGGGAGAGGGGGTGATAATACTACTCGGAGTTGAAAATTCCAGATATTTCATTTCTCGAATACAACAACCAGTAGCTCAATTTGATCATAACAAACAATCTTTAAAACTTCTAGCGTTTTAATCAGTTTTCCTCTTCCAGATAAATGGTGATTTCATTTCTCAATGCATAAACATGCTGCCAAAATTTCATACCTGATAATCATCTTGCCTCATAATGAAATGGTAATACTGAATGTACTGCACAAATATGTTTTCAGTAGAGAATACTTTAATAAACTTATATCGTTGGCTACACAACATTGTCAAGAAATATGGTTTAACTGTAATCAGATAATTTTTTTTTTCTAAGTTAAATATTTTTTGGTGAATAGGATTTTAAAAAAATTAGGTACTTACGTATTAACGATACCTTGGCTACAGTTGCGCCAATAAAGAGCACACGTGCCAACCGCAGCTACAGATTTGGCGTTTTTTAAGTGCAGCCAATCTACACTTAAAATTTTTGTTCCAAATAATAAAATATATAAAACACTTCATTTAAAATCAAAACGCTTTCAAAAATTTTTGTTCCAAATAATCAAGTTGCTTTTCACAAAATTTAATCGACGTCAACTCCTTGCACCAGCAGTATATGAATCTCAAAGCTGTACAAAATGGAATTCTGCTTCCCTCAAACCAGTTGTCTTTTCTAAGTCCCACACGATACGCACACTGACTGAAATTGCATTTCCAAAACTTACGTTCACCAAAATAAAGTTTCATGTCATGGGAATTGGGACATTTTCGTTGTTTTGGTAAAATATTTCGCTCCTGAAAAAATAAAATTGCATCTTGTTCTGTTTCAGGCAAATCCCAAATACATATTTTCATAGCACTACAAAATAACAATCTGCAGCTATTAGATTGGCACCACTTAAAAACCGCCAAATCTGTAGCTGTTAGATTGGCGACACTTAAAAACCAACAAGGTATCGTTAATACGTAAGTACCAAAAAGTATTTTCAGATTAAAACTACACAAAATGATTTTTGAACTAATTTGATACAATGGATACATAAATTACTTAGTGTAGCATTTCTACCAAAAAAAATTCAATTTCAATGACTATGATAATCAATTGGATAATTTTACTTTATTCATCAATCTTTCAAAACCACACAATTTCTTTCTACCATAGTATCCTTGGTACACTTATCAGTAGCCCTAGAACTATAATTTCTAAATAATATAATTACTGAACTTCATATAAAGTATCAATCCTTTCGAATATGAATTTTACAGATTGATAAGTCATTATTTAAAAGAAAATTTTTTTTATTTCTAAATTTTTTATAAAACTTTTTGAGATTTCTGACAACATTAACAAATTCTCACCTAAAATTTAGAATTTTTCGATGCATATCATATGAAAACCTTGTTAACAATATGAAATAATTTAAATAGAGTTCTGATAATATTACTCAAGAAAAATTATGACTAAAATTTTTAATTATATTTTTATTAAAGAGAAAATTATATATTTCGTTTTGTACATTTAATATTCAACTTTAAAAATGGATTGATAAAGGAAATTTACTGAATTTTCTAGCCATTTGTTCATACTCCAAAAATCAGAAGAGAACATAGTTGGTTGGTGGCAATGAAGTTTCATTTTGCTCCTTGGTCCATACTACCCTTAATTGCTAGCATAGACTTTTATTTTTTGCAAAAGAAAATTTTCACTATAAAAAAATTTAAAATGTATAAAAACCAAAATATAGTGGGCCACAAAATTGAGTATACACCTTAGAAACTTTTTGCAATTACAAATTAAATATTGCTTTAAGATGATTGAATTTTTTACTTTATATACTTTAGTCTATGCTTTACCGTACTATACTTATAAAATTGTTACGTTTATTTATTTTTTACGAAAAAAAATAAAAGATCTGAGACGAGAGGAAAAACAACACCACAAAAATAAGTATACACCTTTATTAATTCCCTTTTAACGTACAAATTAATATTTTGTTGCATAACCTTTTGCTTGAATTACAGCTTGTAATCTTCTGTACATTGATTCTACTACTGTTTTAGTGGTTTCAACAGAAATTTTAGCCCATTCTTGAGAACTTCCTTGCTTGTGATTTCGTGCTCATGTACAGCTTTCTCTAATTGCGACCACAAATTTTCGATGACGTTTAGGTCTGGAGTGTGTAATTGCTTCTTGCAATGGTACAGCAAGTATAACTGCACAATATTCGCTGTATGCTTGGGGTCGTTGTCCTGCTGGAATATGAAGCTTGACCCAAGTCCCAACTAACTGGCACTTTTTTCAAGTTATCATTTAAAATCCCCAAATATACATGTTTGTCCATAATACCATCAATAAAAGCAAGCTCTCCAACTCCTCCAGCCGACATGCAACCCCAAACGAGAACAGATCCACATCCGAACTTTGTCTTAATGGTGTTTTTAGGTGCCAGTGCTTTCCCAGCTTCTCTCCATATTTTAAATCGTCCATCGCTTCCACAAAGATTAAACTTATTTTCATCAGAAAATATTACAGTGTTCCAGAAAGAAATAGGCTTTAAACGATGTTCTTTGGCAAAAATCACTCTCTTTTGTCTATTCACATACTTGATGAGTGGCTTTCGTATTGGTGTACGGCCATGAAACCCATATTGGTGAAGGGTACATTGAATTGTTTCAATTGAGATCTTTTTCCCGATTGTAGAGGACATCGATAAAGCTAGTTTAGAGGCACTCACCCTCGGATCTTCCTTTACTGAGTGAATGATCTTCCTCTTCGCTGTAGTACTCAGTATTTCTTTACGTCCTCTTCCAGGAATATTGGCCACAGATTCAGTTTTTTTATACTTCTGTATTAATTTTTGGGCACAACCATGAGTTACACCAATCAACGAAGCGATTTCTCGAAGAGATTTGCCCTCTTTCGACGATTTTACAACCAATAAACGCTCAGATTCAGTAGTTTCTCTACGAGAGCTCATTTTACGATTTTTAATGAGAAAAAATACTATTTAAAAGCGTTTAAGTGCAATAGCACGTGTTATAAGCAGCAGTTACTCCTGAAACTCTTTAAAGAAAATTTGAAACTAAAAAAAGTGGTGGCATAATTTACAAATATAAGAAGTGTATACTCAATTTTGTGGCATGGTTTTCTATCTTTTCTTCGAATCGCTTAACTTTTTTTGTAATAAATAAGTTAACTATAAAATTGTGTTATTATAGGAAGGTAAAGCAGAGGTTAAAGTATCTAGGATAAAAAAAATTTATCTATTTAAATCAATATTTAATTTGTAATTAGAAGAAGTCTAAAAGTTTTAGAGGTGTATATTCAATTTTATGGCTCACTGTATGTTTGAGAAGTTTAATGCTAAATAGTTTAAAAACAACAACAAAAACATATATAATTGCCAATTCAAATTTAATAGCAAAAAAACAGAAAATGGAATAATATTTCAATAATATTTGAACTCATAACAAACCTTATTCCGTTTTAAAGATGCTGATTTTTTCAAAAAGAACGGCATGATAAAAACTTACGACCACATGTGTTTAAGACAAATTAAAAATACAATATAGTTGATTTCAGTTCAGTTTAGCTCATAAACTCTGTTCAGCCAAAATATCAGCTTCATTTAAAAATTTCATATTTATTTATTTATTATTCCCTATTTGCTTAGCAAAACAAAAAGTATAATAGAAATGATAAAAAAAGTATAAAGCAATACAGATTTGAATATTATTTGCGGTTATTTGGTTAATTTCTTCTCAAAATGCTTTTAATTCAAATTCATAATTTTGAAGAACTAATTATCAATATTCCATAAAAAGGCATTAATTTTACGTTTAAACAAAATATTTTTATTTATATCAAAATAATCTACTTTTAAATAAAACTCTCCTCGTTCCTATGGGAAATAAAACCTTATTTTCCCATCGAATCAAAATGAAGCAATCGACGAACTTTCTCTTCCATTTTCCTTAACTAATCGAAACTTTTTTCTCCCAAATTTTCTCCTCCAGTACTATAAAGCTGTATAAAAAAGTGGCTTCACTCCATCCTTCTTCAAATTGTGTCCAAATAGCCATTTTCTTTTGTGTTGTAAAAGATTTCTGGGCCAAAATACATTTTTGGAAACGAGACAGTTTGGTAATTTTTTGGCGATAAGTGGAAAATAAATCACCAAATAAGGTAGTCCACCTTTTGGGTGGAAAAATCCTTCCTGCTAAGTGAAATTTTTGTCCCAAGTAGTTGAAAATCAGCCAACCAAAGTCAACCAAGAACCTAAATTTTCTCAGAATTACAGACCAGACTCCAGACATCCACGGACTTTGGTAGCCTCGAAAACGTGAAATGGCGGGAGATAAATCTGTCATCAACTTGCTGTGTTAAGAAACATCTGACAGAA
This sequence comes from Caerostris darwini, assembly GCA_021605075.1. Classification (NCBI taxonomy): domain Eukaryota; kingdom Metazoa; phylum Arthropoda; class Arachnida; order Araneae; family Araneidae; genus Caerostris; species Caerostris darwini. The sequence continues at coordinate 69,515 of BPLQ01009011.1, forward strand.
AACCCCATATTTGGCATCCAAATGGGGATCCCTACATGTGAATGCATCATGCATCCATACAATGTCAGATAGACCATTTCACTGTAGAGATACCTGAAAGCTAAAGTGTATGCATTTAATCCGCAAACTGAAATATGCCATCAGATTCTTCTTGTCATGGTATGTGCTTCAGTGGTATTCACTATCTGCCGAATGCAAAGTGTCATCGTGTGTGATAGAGGTCACATAGAAAATTTGTGAAACGCATTAAAATGTTTTGCTTTCTGTTGCTTCTTTATAATTATTGGCTGTTTTTATTCTTCTTCTTAGTCTGTTAGCCCCGGCGATTTTTGTGTTAAAGGTACCGTTCCAACGCTATTTCTGTTTTTTTTTTTTTGTAAGAAAATCATTTATCAATAAAGAAAAAAGTATGTATTGCCGTTTGAAATTTTTCAAAATTCTGTGACTATAGCTGTAATTGTTAAAGTTTAATTGTTTTTTTTTTATATGATTCTTGAGTATAAAAGAATAGTGTTTATGAAAAAAATAACAGTTATTTAACAAAAGATTCTTGAGCTTACCTGAAAATAACTTCAAACCAAATTTTTTTTCAGTTTCTGTAAAGGTATGATAGTTAGTGGCATATATATCGAGAAACTTTTTTATAATCACCCTATATTTTTTTCTATATTTTGAATTATATTAATCTTTATCTCAAGTGAATAATCTATTTCTTCTCTCTTGGAATTTTGTCATTGTTTTTTAAAGCACGAAAGAAGGCTCTATTTTGAGTAGTCTGCTCCTTATAGATGTAATGGCGGTGTATGCGCTCAACTCAATTTTTAAGAACTTCTGCAGAAGAACTACATTTCAAAGTGAATCAAGATATTCTCACAAATCTCCAGTGTGTGTCTCATGACATTCTGTCTGTTTTTTTTTTTTTTATTATTTATTTATTTTTTTAAATCATATTCGCAGTACGAAACATAGTAATTCACAACGCACAACTTAAAAGATAATCTCGTTTCTAAGCTCACAACATTAAAACATATCTACAACACGCTCATTGCTAGACAATGTAATTTATTAATAACAACAAAACATTATGATGCTATTAAAAAAATTGGCCCTACCCAATATAGCTTGCTTAGAAAGTATAATTTGAGAACATGCTGCGTTTCTTGATCCGCAGCATTTTGATTGGCATAAAACTTTAAAATAGGCTGCCGAACTTGAAGACAAAAAAGGACTTACATGTTACAGAGTTACGAAGATTTATAAATAATGAAATCTCACAAACATATCTGCATCGGTACTGGTCACTATATTAGAAGCAATACTATCAGAACACGCCAAATTATGACTAACTCGTCGAAAGATTTTATTTAATTTTTTAATAAACCACGATAATGCTATAACTGTTTTTCTTTTACACATCAAACAGTCACACGCAAAAATCCCATTGCCTGCGAGCAACGAGGAAATCCATACTCTAGTACTTCATGTATAGCCCAAACATTTAAATACATTCAATGTGGCAAAACGCATAAAGCAATTGACAAAAGTTGAGCAAAGAGAAAGGCGGGTGGACAATTTTTAAAATTTAAAACACTAAACTACCTGCCATTTATAGAAGGCCGAAGGTTATATCATCCGAAGAAAAAAGAAACATTCTCATCCAAATTTCAAACTACAATCCTGATCATTCTAATTGCGTCACGAAAGAAGAAATGAAACAGTAGTTCAAAACTCATACTTTGAAGATTAAACAAACGGTAAAAGGCATCTGCCAATTACAAGAAGGCCAAGTTCTTCAGAATCTATTAAAACATTCACTTGCATCACTTAGCCAACATGAAGAAGCTATCTATTCCTTTTGGTACCGCATAGATATTGAGCATTAAAGATGAGAAAAAATTTAATAAGATAGGAAAGGTTTTAGCAATTGCCAGTATTAGACAATAATATATTCAAATGCAAATATTCTCATACAAAGTGCTCAAGACCGAAATTTCTTCTATTTACTAGATAGGGTAAATATGTCTTCAAAATAAGTGTTTTAGGCTCCATTGTTTTATTTATTAAATTAACTTACATTTTTTCTTCCCAAGTTCTATAATTTTAAAATAGAACACAAGAAATATTTGAGCCAGAGAGCTTTATTTATCAAACAAATCTTTCTGGTACTATAGTTCTTAAACTTAATCTAAATGATAAATGTTCTGTTACACAGTGCAAAGTCCATAGACTTTCTGCCTCAGTAATTTTTTCAGTATTAAAAAAAAAAAAAAAAAAAAAAAAAAAAAAAAATTTGTAATGGTTGATTTTCATCTTTCGAAGTAGATGGGCGATTATTCAATAAAGTACTTTGCTCAGGTGATATAAAAATTGATTTCATACTTTTTGATTCATTTTTACTTATAATAGCGTTTTGATTTTATATGCCTGCTGAGGTCTTGCTTTCCCATAGTACTTAAAGAGAACATAGTATTGCAATAAATCAACATTGCAGAAAATGTATCTGTTTTTACTTCTTGTAGCCAATGACAGTATTCAGGAACTTTTTTTTTTTGGGGGAGGGGGGGAGAGATGTTGCGAATCAATGTTTAAAACCTAAAAAATTGAGAAACAACCGCTTCACATTAACTTTTTAACAATTACAAGTTTTTAATTGCTATTTAAAATTTTCAATAGATGTTACTACATTTTACTCATGTTTCGAAATCTTCCAGTAGGCAGACGGCCTTGGCCCACCATCGGGCTGTTGCGCCAATCATGATGAGGATTACTACATTTTGCAAAAATACTTAAAAGCTTTAAAAATATTGTTACACTTTATCTCTACATAAAATTAATACATAATTACACAGCACAACACAATTTTAGCTTTTTAAACTGAAACACACATTTTTTCTTATCTTTTTCTTGTAGATTTTCGAAGTTGATATCAGTTCTTTTTATTTTATTTTTTCCAAAAAATAATGCAATTTTCAGCAAATTACTCATGCTAATATTTAAAGTCACGCGAACAGTATAATAGAACATTCTTTTTTAAATACACAGTCCAGTTACACTAATGTGACCACCACCTACTTTCGACTTCAACGTGGAATAACCAATCACAAAAGGCAGGTGGCAGCACATTGCAGTGGAGTGTATATAAAGGATGTCCTAGGGCATCGGAAAGCATTTCAATCGTTACGTATATTCTTTCTATATATATATATGGTCCTCTCTGCCAAAGGTGGTTATTCTGGCTTTTGACAGGCGGTCACATTAATGTGACTGAACTATGTATAAGAAACGTTTTTAAGGAATTAAATAATCTTATTAGAACAATATAGCTAATTGAATTCATCCAAAAGATAAAGATTTCTATAAAAAAATGTACCATGCATATGATAATAAATCAACATTCATGCGATTACGGCAGAAAAACGCGATTTCTGAGCGTGAATTGGGGTTCAGATTACCGAAAAAATTTATTTTCCGGTATTGCAATCGAAACGAAAAAAAAGAGAAGTAGGTGTAAAAATGAATAAATTCGAGAAATCAGATGAAGGATTAATTTCTTTACACTTTTAAAGATGTGGGAGCGTGTGTTTGGGGTGAATACCAGCCAGCAAATCTTATTGAAGACAAAAAAGCCGATGAATCTCATTGCTGTTTTCAACAGGAAAAAGAAACATCAATAATAATAATAAAATTAATGAAAAAAAAAAAACACAGTTAATTTTTCTGAGTTTTTAAATCTATGTTAAGACGTAAGTTATGTTCAGTTATTTTTCAATATATCTAGAATCGAAAGCTATACAGTATTATCGATTGCCTTTTATTTGTCTCAAAATTTGTCTTTACTTTTGTAAAGCAACAGCAATCCATGTTCACTCATGCTTCTTTACTTCAAACCTCTCTAAACATTTGAGGGGGAAAAAAAATTCCCTTGTTAATGTGAGGGATGGTAAAAATTTTCCAACTTTTTATTAATCAATTGAAAATTGTACCGTGCAATTTCGAAAATCCGGACTTCAAAATCGGGTGACACACATAAAAATCTTGTTTGCGACCAATGAATAAACCGTTTAACTGGACAATATCTTCAAAATATGGACACTGTTCTTAAAAGTTTGGGCAAGGCTGAAAGCGAAGATCTTCAATCCCCCAGTGTTTTTAAGTACTTCGCCAAGTTTCCCTCCTCTCGCCTCATGTTTTATAGTTCGATCTCCTCTTCTAGAAATTGGGAACATTAGATTAGGGAAAGGGGGGAAATTGTGGTACAGAACCCTGTACTTGTAATTTTTTCGCCGGTAAATTTGTCGTCCCTAGTCTGAAAATGCTAATATTTTAAGCGGTTTTAAAAGAGTATTTTGATATTTTTTAACGATATTTAAATTCTAACATTACAAGCTTACAGGAGATACCCCATAAACTCCCAATTTTTTTAATTCATTTGCACTAATATGAGTAACATTTTCACTTAGTAATTTTAAATAATTATACTATATTTTTTTAAATTACAATATTACAAACTTAAGAGAGACAACCCCGATAAATTATTACATTAACACACTTATTAAATTAAAAACAGAGGATTTTTTTAATATTTAAACTCATGTTTGTGAAAATTGCAATACCATGAAGGACTTACGCGAGTGAGCTGAAATTGTCAGGAAATGCAAATTAGCGCATGATATGCAAATGATTAGAATTTCAAATCCGTAGCGCATGCGTATGCTGAACAGCGTCCTCTGAACGGCGGATGGATCCGAATAAATAGACGGCTGTAGCGAGGCGTGTATGATTATCTGCTAGTGGTAAACGTTAGCTCAATCGTTACTTATGCCTCTTCGACGAAAGAGAGCGAGATTTGAACAACTTACAGAGTTTGAACGGGGGAGAATCATCGGTCTTCGTGAAGCTGGATTGTTTTATCGTGCAGTAGCCGCTCGTGTGCAGCGTAACAGCAGCACAGTAGTGCGTCTTTGGAAGCAGTGGACGGACGAGTGTCGGACAACTCGAAAATCCGGGAGTGGACCCCGAAATGTGACGTCAGCTCGCGATGATAGACACCTGGTCCGCATGGCGCTGACGGACCGTACAGCTTCCTCTAGACAATTGGCAGCACAGTGGTCAATAGCTACAGGTGTTTCATTGTGTGCTTCATCAATTCGTAGACGTCTGCTGCAGCGTGGACTCCTTTATACAGGATCCCTCTCACGCTAAACCATCGCCGCCTGCGGCTACAATGGGCCGCTCAGCAAAGAGACTGGCGTGCTGATTGGCAGCATGTCGTGTTTTCTGACGAATCCCTCTTTAATTTGTGGTACCATGATGGCCGCATTCGTGTCAGACGCTATGCCGGTGAACGCCACCTTCCGGAGTGCATTATCGGACGCCACAGTGGACGAACACCCGGAGTTATGGTCTGGGGTGCCATAGCATATCATGGACAATCTCAATTGCTAAGAATTGTGGGCAATCTGAACAGCAACCGGTACATCAGTGAAGTTCTACAGCCCCAAGCTGTTCCCTTCCTTCAAAGCTTGCTCGGCGCTGTATTTCAACAGGACAATGCCCGCCCTCATATCGCTAGGACTGTTCAATCCTTCTTTGCAACGCGGCAGGTACAGCTTCTTCCTTGGCCTGCGTATTCCCCGGATATGTCGCCGATTGAACATGTGTGGGATTTCGTTGGTCGGCGTCTCGCTCGTGATACTCGTCCTGTTGCTTCTGCAGACAAACTTTGGGTGCGCATACAAACAATATGGAATGCTCTTCCTCAGGCAGACATTCAAAATTTATTTGACTCCATGCCACGTCGTGTATCAGCACTTATTGTGGCGCGTGGTGGCTACACAAAATACTGATTCCGATCTCTTGTTATTGTTTGTTTGCTTTGAACATTTAATCATTTATTTGTACCACTACCACTCAACTGTGTATTAAATTTCATTCAATTATGACTATTCCTTCATGGTGTTGCAATTTTCACAAACATGAGTTTAATATTTCAAAATTTTTAACTTCAAATATCACAAACTTAAAGAATCAATTCCTTTTCCTGCATAAACTTAATCGTAATTTCCTCTGTTTGTAAAATAGTTTCCCACGATAATACTGAGAAATTACCAAAGCAGGATAGTCTAGTTATAAAATACACAAATTCTAGACTTAATACACTAAAAATATATATAACTCACTAAAAATATACACATAATTTATTAGACCCAATTTTTAGTAATTAAATATTGATGCTAAAGGATCATGAAATTATGCTTAACATACATATTTTAGGCTTATAAATATTAAACTAAAAATTAAGGCTTTAAATTATATTTAATATAAAATTTTAAAAATAATAATAATTTGTATAAATTATATAAATAATTAATATAAACTTATCTTTTTACTCGATAATAATACAAAAATTTAAGAAAAACCCTTGCAAAACAAGCACAAATTTGTAGTTGTAATGTAAAGAGCCCATTTAAAGTGAGATCAATCATAATTGAAAGCCTCGTTTAAAAAACCCGGACAGGCAATAAAAAAAAAGTGTTGCTGTACATGTCACTGGAACCATCACCACTTTAGCAAGAATCATCTTGGCATGAAACTGAAGTTTGGTGACAGAGGATTAATCATTGAAAAATTCCCACTTTTCTTCTGTTTGGCTCTAGAATTTTTAAATTCAATTTTTCCAGGTTTTTTTTCAAAAATTCTCTGACCTTTTATTAAATTATTTGACTTATTCAATTTCAAAGTTGAGAGGTTACCCTGTTACAAGAAACTCTTTCTTTGATTTTATTCATCTCATTACATATGCACTCAATAATACCATTCTAACTGACAGTCTTCAGTTCTTCAAACATTAAAAAAATGCAATTTTTGAAATTTGAAAGCATTCAATATTAGAATAATATATGATTAGCATAAGTTTTATAACTTTTTTTTTCTCCAAGAGCATAATAGATTGCAAGTAAAAAAAAAATAATAAATAAAAAATATTATAGTTTAAAAACACTCTTCATAAGTTATTTAACATAAGAATAAATTACTGACAAGAAATTTAATGTCACTGTTCTAAAAAAAAAAGCATGGGGTGCTCGATATCAATTGTTATAATTTTTTCACTAGTTTCATTCTGAAATGCAGTTAGTTTAAAAATGTCATACAAAGCACCCCATGCTTTTAGAACAGTATTAATTTTCTAGTCAGTAATTTTATTCTTATGTTAACAATTATTTTTTATCCATTAACTCTAAAAGCTTGTTTTTTAGTGTTTTTAAACTTTAATATTTAAGTGAGGTCAAGGTACGGAGGGCTGGAACTATGATAATTTAATTGTGAGTAAAACAAAGGCTAAATGCAAATATGTGAGCCAGCCAGGATTGGAACGGGAATCTCCTGATATGTAGTCAGGCGAAGTTATCCGTTGTACCACTGTCCCACGTAGGTTTGAATGTCTTAGGTACTTTCATTCTACATGGGTTAAATTGCTCTTCATAAGTTAAAGTATAATCACTAAGATCCTAATCATGGATAATAAATTTATCAAAATATTTTATTGTGTGATAAGTGTACAACGTTTAAATAAATCTGATCTTAAAGTAGGGCAAAATTTTTTATAGCAATATATCCATTTATGTGATGACATAAATTCTTATACATAAATTCATTTCCCAATTTCAAAGAACCTTTTTTTACATTTATTTTATTTAAAAATTATAAGATATTAATATAATATAACAAAAATGGTATTGAATCTTTGCACACATATAAAAATAATTCACAGAAAGAAATAAAAAAATGCAAAGTACTAAAATATATTTATTATAAATATTGAAAATTAAAAAAATTTAAATAAACAAATTAATTTTTTCCTTTTATCTTCTTCGAGCTGTTTCTTCATTTATAATTTCTTCAATAGTTTTCAGATCTGCCATGTCTTCTTTAATAATGTTTATTAACAGTGATATGCCTTCTTGTTGTGAAAGTAATTGCTATAAAGGCAGAAAAACAAATTATCATAAGCATCAATTTCCAAACAACAAAAATCTGTACATCAATATACAACACCATAATTTTCTCTTTTTAAAATCAAGAATATTTGATTACTAATGCATAAATAGAGGATGCTTTCTATTACAAATAACGTTTTGTAGTGCATTTAAAAATACACAATTCTATGTTATTTGAAATATAAGCTTATTATGTTATAATAAAAGTTTAATTATTATAATTTTTTCAATAAGTAATTACAGCAATAAATAAATACATTTTAGAAATATTTAAACATACCATTTACAAAAATTAATTCATCTAAAATTTCTAGTCTATCTCCAATTATGATGATAACTTTAACAAAAAAGGACTTATATAAATAGTTACCTCTTTAATTTCTTCTTTAGATACTTCATCCATGCAATACCGCTCCCCTTCAAAGACAGATGTTTGGTAATTTTGCATTCTTATTTGAGAAGTCAATTCTTTTAGATGTCCCTGTAACATAAAATCATTTAAAACAGTGATGGGACAATCAGTCTATAGGCTATGGACCTCCTAAAAATTAAAATGTTACAAATACTTTCCAATTATAGTCTCTTTGGACAATAATAACTATAGCAATAAAAGAAATTCACTTTTATTAATTCGTGATACTAAAAATTAAATTTATACATTATTTTGAAGTTATCATGAATGTACGTAAAAGATTATATGTATAAATTTAAAAGTACACATATTAATACATTAAATGTATCTCTGTGACTTTATCAAGACTTTTCAACAAGCAATAAAAATATGTTTTTTAATACTGTACAGTTTACAACTTTGACAAATTACTGGTCAATATATTTTATACACAATAAAAAGGTTTAAATGAAATAAAATGTACAAAGAAATGTATATAAATTTGTCATACACAATTTTTAAAATAAACATACCTTAAATTGAGTGGGTGCACTAAGCTCAGCTTGAATAGCTTCTAGCTTAATTCGTAATTGTTCTTCATCTGCTTGAATAGCATAACCCATTTTTCTGGTTATTTCTTGATGAACTAATACTTTTAAAACTCTGTGTTGAAGCTCTAATAATTTTCTTTTATGCTCTGCTATTTTTGCTACAGTTGTTGTATGATTTCTATTCAATTCAGCAATATCATCTGAGATTATCTATATAAAAAAAAATATTTTTTTAAATAAACAAATATTGGAGAGTAGCAAAATTTAAAATATTTTATTTTAAAATTCAACAGTAATCATACTAACTATATAAATGGCATAACAAACTATAATGATTTTAATTTTTCATAAAATACTGGAAGTTAATAAATTTTTATTTAATTTGATTTTTTTCCTTAGTTTTACTTGAAATAAATTAGAATTAAGATAAATTATATATTTGGTGACAAAGGATATAAAATACTTTTAATTCTTTAATTCTGAATGATATTCAATTATATAGAAATAAATTTAGTTATTTACTTCATAAAACAAATAAAATTAGCATAATTAAATATAAATACTAACACAAATAAATTATATTAATTCTTTGCATTCAGGTTTCTAGAAAATATCTGATCAAAATGTACAAAGTTTTAGAGAAAGATAAACATTAACTACCTCCCAGAATATAATTTTTTTTATATTTTTTTATTTTTGAAACAGGGCATGTGTCTAAAAAATCTAAAAATGCTACACTTTAAATGAGGGTGGTTACAAAAGATTGGCAAACAAAATGAAATATAAAAATTAAATTAAAGGCAGACAAAATGAAATACAAGTTTTTTGATAAATCCTATTTTTACAGCAGATGCCAAAAATAGTGAAAAACAGCACTACTACACGTTTCCCATCATTAGGCTATAAATCTTTGCACAAGTGCAAAAATTTCAGCAAGACCCAAACATTTCCTCTAACAACACATAGTTTGTGGACGAGATCTTAATATCACAGTCAATGACAGCATTGTACCACATTGAACCAGCATTGTAGGTACTCATCCCATGCACTCAAAAAAAAAAGAAAAAAAAGAGAGATTAAACTTGGTAAATCAGGTATTTGTGGTCACTCAATAAAGGTACACTTAGACTTTCAAGCAATTTACATACGTAGTAGTCCAGTTCTCAAACCAATAGCACAATGAGGCAGAATGCTTGAAAGTTGGTAGAAAGTCAAAACACAAAATTTGGATGCTAGCATTTTTTTTTATTTCTTGAAATGTTATAAATTTCTGCATCGTTTATATTTGTTAAGAATTTTGGTGGTGAAATAGTTTGCACATTGCCCATCTCAGAAAATCTAAAAATAATTTGTTAGAAACAGTTTATCTTTCATGGACTCAAATATATATATAATTTATAACATTTGGTTAACAAACCTGATAAATAAAATTTTGATGATATTTACTCCTTTTTAAATATTATCAGTTTTATATTGGCCTTAATTTCTTTTTAAATTCTATACTATTCAATAATGATTTTAAAACTCATTATTTTTTTAAGGTTCTAATGCAAAAGTTTTGATACAATAAAACAATTGAAAATAATGAAATAAAAAATTGTTGAAGTAACTTTTTTTTGGAACTACTATTGCACAAATAAATAAATATAATAATAATAATAATCTGTTTCAAGCTATATGCAATTTTAGTACAATATTTATTTATTATTTATTTATTTTTTTTTGCAAAATTGCAGAATCAGAATTTACGTTTATAAAAATATGCGTGTGAAAAAAAATATACCGTGTACAATCGTAATGCTGTCTTTAAGCTTTACCGAGAAGCCTGATAAGAAGTTAAATTAACAACAAACTTTTTAATAAGATACACACATTTTATACTTTAGATGTTTTTTAGTTATTGAAAAACAAAAAATTAAAAGGCTACTTTTTAATATTCTATATACTTACCGTCAGTTAATTTTGATAGTACTAAAAAAATTTAACTAAGGAAACTAAAGCTTTTCCACTTATATAATGAAAAAAAAATTCTGAAAAAATTTAGATAAAACTTCTGTAAAATCATATGAAACATATCTAATTAAATGTCAATATGTTGAATTTTATAGAAAAAAAAATTTATTTTACTTCTAAACGCTTCTGATGTTGCTTGGTTTCATATTCTTGGCACTTCGTTCGACGAGACAATTCTTGAAAACCAATTAAAGGGGTGGGGATCAACTTTTCAGGATCAGGATTATCAAGTTTAGCTTGTTTCCATACAATGGGTTCAAGTCCTGAAACATATATTCAAAATCAGTATTTTAAAACAATATGATTATAAAATTTTTAATTTCAAAACTGATAATTATTAAATTGAAATACAACAAATTATAATTTTAAACTTCATTTAGAAATAAAAATTAATATTTGCTGTATTACAACAAATATAACTCTTTATTTATCTATTAAAAATAATTTTAAAAATTATTTGATGGCCTCACAATCAAAGATAACAAATCATTTATCGGACCTTTGAATAATATCCTTTATTAGTGTAGGCATATAGCATAACCTTGTTTAACCATACACTATATTATCCTTCACCATAGACAAATAGCAATTTAACAAGGCTCTCTACATATGAAAACTTATTAAGCAACTCTATATTAAAATGCAGCAGGGGAGAAATGGTTTTCAGTTACTTTATTACTTTGAATCTTTTATTGGTTTAAAACTGACAATAATATTGTTTGATTTCTAAAATTCAAACAACTACCAGGATTTAATTATACAATTTAATTGTACAGTGTTTTTTATCATTTACAGAACTGAATATTTTAAGAAATAAATACAAAAGTTGGGTTGGAAAAACAGACAATTTTCTGGTTCTTCCTAATGCAATTTAAGAATGAATTGAGTTCTTTCAAGAATTTTTAAAAATAATTCTTTCTCTTCTACCTCAATAAAAAATTGGTCATGAATAAATATTGATTAAACCAACACATATACAGATCATACAACACATATACAAAATTTAATTATATATTTCAAAATTTCACATATGAGATCATAATTAAAATAATTATATATGTCTTACCAGCAGGAGGATTATCAAGATAATTCTGAATCTGTTCTTTGCTGGGAACAGTCTTAGGTGCAACACTTAAGACTCCTAAAGTAGAAATTTGAGCTTTGATATTAGGTTGCTCTAAATAAGTGCAAATTTCCGCAGGAGGTATTCTTCTAGTTAAACCAGTTTGCAACCGCTCCAATAAATAGAATACAACTTCTGTTCTAAAATATGTATATAAACAATCAATAAATTTCTTCAATTGTCACATATTTAAGTCACAATCAAGAAATAATCATATTTTCAAAAAATACTAATAAATCAAATTTCATTTTTGTAATAAAAACACATAATAATTATGAAAATCAACAATTTAATTTAACAAAATAAAAAAGAATTTTTAACATATTAACAATATTAACAGCTTTATTGCTTCAAATATGTACAAAATATTGCAAATGTAATCAAATTAAATTAATTATTTCAAAATACCTATTTATTCCTAGTCACGAATAAAAAAAAACTGCAAATTTTTAGACTAGGTCATCCAATTAATAAAAGCATTATGAATTATCTATTTTCAATACCCTGACATTTCATAACATTAATTCCCTGATACTTTCTAAAATCATCCTTTCCACTTCAGAATTTGGACTTTTTACATACATTGAAAATATATTAAAAAATAGTAAGAGCATTGAAAAATACTTCTTTCAATCGCTATAAGAAAGCCTAAACAACTATTTTTTAAGTGAAAAGATTTTATATTAATAAGCATTTAAAATAACAAAGGAATAGCATAAAATGCCATACCGATCTTCTGTTAAGGCCTTGACACCATCAATAGACACTGAAATTGTAGGTTTGCTCCCAAAACATTTATGTAAAGCATCTATAACTTGCTGTTGTTGAGAGATAATTTCTTGATCTTTCTTATTAAATACAATTCCAACTAAACTATCTTCAGGTTTAGCAGAAGGTAAGCAACTATAACCCACAGCCTAAAATTTAATAATTAATATTTTTAAAAATTTGTATGCTATCGACTCAAAATTTAAAAAAGGATTCAAATAAATTTTTAATTAAAAAAGCATTTGTTAATTTTTGGCAAAAAATAATAATAATAATAATAAATAATTAATATAGAGGGTTTTCCTTCATATTCTTCCTTAATTTCATTCTTTTTAATAACTTCAATTTGCTTTAAAATTTAACATTACTATTGACGTAATATTTATCATAAACTCTTTAATTATTTAATTTAAAGTTAATTACTGATTAATATAAAATAAATTTTGTATATTGATAATTGTACAAAATTTTTTATTTTGAAAATTATATTAAAATTTGTTTAAAATTTAGTTTGGTTTTCAAATTAGTAATAATAATTAATTTAATTAAAACACAAATTAATAACAATATTTTAAAAAAAAGCAATGCATTTATTGTATTTCTACAACACAGAAATTTAACACTCATACACTAAAGGGATCTTGAATAAGCTTAATTTTTTTTATTTATACACAGTAATAAATTTAGTGATAAATTTTTTTTTTTTTCACAGTAATAGAATTTCTTAGACTGCTGTTTAATCTGCTGCTCTTTAATTTGCTTGACTGAAATTTTCCATTTACATAATTATCAAAAGTTTAGCAACATTGTATGGAAAATAACTATTGAAGAGAGTAACAATTTATAACCAAATTTAAAATATAATGATTCACAATTTTTAATATTAAAACACAGTGCAGACATATGATTTTTTACAAAGAACATTAATTTTCATTTTTTACAATATTAAGGTCATAATGTTTTTATATTAACTCTTACCATAAAATAAATTGTATATATGATTTTTAAAATTGTTCCTAATATTTTATTATATGATACAGTTTCATAAATTTTTGAGCTCCCTGAATTTTTTTAAAATTGCCGTTAGAAATAAATTTAAACAAGTAAAGTTAAATTCAAATTACGGGGACCTAGTATCTTGCAAATCGAAAATTGGTAATTTTAATCTACTTTTTTATGACTCATAATAGAGTATTATTCCTTTTCAAGTGAAATTTTAGTACATTTTATAATGAAGTTTAATCTTTAAGAAATTGGTTTTATTTTTTAAATTCAATCAATATACTTTTTAAAATGACATAAAATAAGTATACAAAAATTAAATCATGCTTAGTGAAAAATATAGATTGGTGTATGCATATTTAAGCATATATCACTACTTGTAGAGAAATATATATTAAAATGTACATATACATATATGTCTTTATGAACATGTATATCTACAAGTATTAACATACAAATAAAACCTTAATTTTGAGAATATTGAATTTGATTCCAAAAAGTGAATTTGGATTGTCAAACCTGTAGGACCTTTCTCCCTTCAAAGCATTTTTAAAAAATAATTTAGAAAGTTAGAAACATTTTAAAACAAACTGTTTTTTTAAATCAAACAAAAATTATGGTTATGGTAACATAAAATTTAAATGATAAAAGAGACCATTTATACATCTTTTTATCTTTCAACATAATTTTCTATGTTTCTGATTTTCTCACTTACCTTGAAATTATTTAAAATATCATGGCTGAATACTTATAAAATTTGCAATAATGTTCTACTTATTTACCTTTATTCTGAGAACCTCAGTTTTGTTAATAGGACTAATACATTTTAATATATAGCCTGATAAATATTAATTTTAATTTTTTAAGTTTTTAAAAATTATTAAATATTAAATATTTCTAAAATCTGAGGTTTGCAGAATAAACACTTTTAGTTTCTATTTGATATACAAATTTTTAAGTTGTACGTTTTATTTTTTTAAATATTTTTTGTACCTATTTTATGTCATTTTTAAAAATATATTAATTGAATTACAAAAATGAAACTAATTTTTTAAAGATTAAACTTTAGAATGTATAAAAATTTCACTCAAAAAGGAGCAAAACTTTATGATTTATGATGAGCCATATAAAAGTGGATTAAGATAAAAACACATATATCTAAACATGCAAATGAATATTGGCATACATATGCATACACAAAGATACACATATAAACACTCATTCGCATATATCCATACTTAATATGCATTTGTTGTTGAGGGTGCACGCATAATCATGCTTAATGAAAAAATACAAATTAATATATGCATATTTAAGCATACATATTTACCAGCACATCACTACTCATAGAAAATCATATTTATAAGTATATATGCATGTAAATAAAACCATAATTTTGAGTAAGATTAATTTGATTTGTAAAAAGGAAATTTGGACTGTCAAAACCTGTAAGTTCCCTTTTAACACATTTCTCCTTAAATTTCTGGCAATTTTTTAAGTTATATAAAGTTACTTTTTAAGTACTATGACGAATAGTTAATAATTATTAAAATTTGAAATAATGATCAGAAAGTTAAAAAAAAAATTATATGAATATAAATACATTTATTATTATATTTATATTTATAATATAAATTGATTACCTTTAAAAACAACAAAAAGGATTTTCAGGTGTAAATTCTACAGGAGGAGCATTTGGATTATAAATATCCTTTTTCCGGGCCCCCATGAGGCCTGAAGTTGATTCCATTTTGCAATTATAGCATCTCTCTCATCGCCATAAAGCATAGGGAAAGTCAAGGATGTAACAAGACTATGTGACAGCATTATCAACTCCTTGATTCTGGGGTTGCATTCCACCTGCAAATATATAAATATTCTTTAATTCATCACTAGTTTTATCATTTCTTATTTAAATACCAAATTGAAAATGATGCCTAAAATAAATTTTAGCAATTAGTTAAAATACAATTCTGAAATAATTTAATTCTTTAAAAAATAATTATTCTGTCAGTAATTAATATTTACTGTTTCTATTAATGTGAAATAAAAATTTTTATTTTAAGATTTTCATTTTTAGTTCTATTTAATGCATGATAATATTCTAATTTTTTAGCACTTACACTTACAGTACTTTAATTTAAATATAACATTCTATAACTAACTTCCATTAAAAATTGCCTACAAAAGTCTTGTTTGCATGGAATTCATATTTTTCATAATATTTATTTCATTTTCATAAATTTTCACCTAACAAGGCTTTTATCGATAACTCTTTATCAAAATCTGGGTCAGAACAATATTTTTTTTGCAGATTTTTAGTAATTTAACAGTTTAATAAGAATTTTATTTGACAGGGAGCTTCTAAATTCAATTCTTCTTATTTTCATATGTTAATGAATATTCTTTACCATATAACACTGTCATGAGAATAATCCAAAATATGCACACATACAAAAAACATGAAGGAAAACATATTAATATCTACAATATATTCTAAGGCTCATTGGACATTGAATGCTATCATTTTTTCATGTCCTACTTTCTCCCTTTAAAGTACATAATACGGTAGATGGTGAATATGCAATTTACAAAATTTAAATTGAAACTTATCTTTAAACACTTCACTTCATATTTTATCATTTATTTATAAATTATCTACAAAATTATGATTGTCTGTAGAATATTAGAATATGGCTTAAATCCATACAATTAACAGCTGTATTATTTTTATATTATGAATATATCTATCTAAGGCTTTCTTTGATTTTATCTTCTATAAAGCATTTGTCTGAATTCCTTTCCAGGAATATAATATTTATTAATGAAATCCTGTATATAATTATTATGATATTCTCATGATCAAGAAATGCATGTAAAATGTAAATATGTTAGGTTTGACTAAATTATGAAACATTGATAGAGCAACTCTACAATTTAAGTAAAACACCTATGCAAATAAGAAAAATTATCAGTATAATATTTGGAACAAAGGAACTATATGAATTATAGAGGCAATATTGCATAAATGTAATATTGTATACTTAAGAAACTAACTTACTATTTTCATCTGGCAATTCTGAATCCAAGTTACTTCCAACAAATCCTTACAGATAAGGATTTGTTAGATACAGATAAGCTTTCTTTTTAAAAAAAAAAAAAAAAAAAAAAAAAAAAAAAAAAAAAATTGGGGGAAACTATATTTTGCAATTTTATAATTGTTGAAGTTTTAAAAATAAATTTCTTACCAGCCATATTCATGCCAGGTTGTTGCATACCCATACCAGTTGAAAATAAACTACCACCACCAAAGGCACTAGTAGTTGGTCCTATAATAATTTTTAAATAATATTCATTATTTTTTTTAAATTAATGAAAAATGATTTTTTTTTAACAGCCAGAAAGCTATTCTCTTGGAAAAGTTTAATAACATTTTCATAAATATAAAAGTCTTTTAGAAGATATCCAAATCATATACAATAATTATTGTAAAAAGAAAAAAAAATCTACAGCACATAGCTATTAAAATGAAAAAAACATTTATTAAAGTCATTACATATCAACAGCATAAATAAAATGTTAATAGTAATACAGGGTATCCACATGAAACCTCCCCAACTTCAAATGTTAATTGTACAGAAACTATGAGTCCTAGAGATTTGAATAGCAGCACAACAAATTTATTTTGTTGCAAAATTTTTTCTGAAAAAGTTAATTCTTTTTTTTTTTTTTTTTTTTTGTATGCATTACTGATATGCCAAAAATCAAAACTTTTGCTATTGATATCCCAGACAGGATCAATAACGTTAACAATTGCCTAGAGATTGTGATATTAAGCGACAAATCAACATTCCCTACATTTAGTACATTTAAGCATCATAACATTTGTATCTGGAACATTGTGAATGGTAACCTAACATTGTTCAGGAAAATGCTGGAACAGTAACATGGTGAATGTGTGGTGTGGTCTGATGAGTGATAGAATCATCTGACCATTTTTCTTCATGGAAAAAAGATCAGGAATTGATCCCATTTATCTTGACATGCTTGAAAGAAAGTTTGTATTTTCACAGCTACTTCCTTTGCAGACATGTGATATTCCAGCAGGATGGCACCCCACCACATTAGAGTTCAGACATTCCTCATTCCTTGGACAAAACATTTCTGCAGTGATGGATTGGTAAAAATGGACCCACTGCTTGGCCCCAACATTCTCCAGACATATCTCCTCTTTCTGTGGGGATATGTCAAGTATATTTACTAATACTACTTACATGCATACTAACTTCACAATGTTACTTACTTACTATTAGTATACAAAGGTAAGTATACTTGCAGGTGTAGTTGTGTTGTGTTGCTATTCATGATATCGCAAATCTTTAGGAGTCAGTTTCCATAACAAAGGTGAGAATTAATATACAGTCAACAGTAATTTATTATGATAAAAATTAATATATTATTTTCTTAAATCAAGTTCTGACTACATGTAATTTAAGACTAAAAAGACTCTTACCAAATGAAAATCCAGAGGCAGTTGTTGTTGTCAATGCTGTTCCGAATCCACCAAAACCAAATGACGATGTTGTAGTTGTAGTTCCGAGAGATGGGAATGAAAATGGAGTGGCAGAAGTGGTAGGAGCACCAAATGAAAACCCAGTAGAAGCTGTTGTAGTTGCAGCACCAAAACTACCAAAAGAAAATCCTGATGTACTGGCTGGAGCACTTGTGTTGCCGAATCCAAATGCTAAATCAGATGTAAATATGAAAATTGAACATAGTTTATTTAAATAAAATAGTGAATCTAATAAAAAAAAATATTAAAGCAAGAATAAAATTAAAAGATTAGCATACCAGAGTGGTGTTTTCACCCTCAAAACCGTTAAAGTGTTGGATTTTTTTTATACACACACACAAATAATAATCAAAGTTATCACATCTAGGTGGTACTACACAGTTTTGATTTCTAAAAATTTAATTTCTTTAAAAGAAATAACTCCACAAGTAGTTTATAAATAAACTTTTCCTAAATAACGATATTTGAAAATAGAATTATTGCATCACTCCAATGTTGACACTGATAATCGATCGATTGCAAGATTGATATGGACAAAAAAAAAAATTATGACAGCACATTTATGTCAATGGATGCCATCAAGAGCAAAGTGGGACTTGAAACCAAGTCCAACCATTTTGCGCACAGTTATATATCACAGTATGTGCAAGGCAGCTTAAGGTCAGTATATTCAAAAGCGAATAGCATGATGTTTCTAAACTAATACATGTTCCCACCAGAATCAATGGAGTTGATACTTGCCCATGTTTGGTTATGGGAGTATCCAATCTCAAATATGTTTTTAGTTAATCTACTTTTTCTGAGCTGAAAGATGCCCCATACAACAAAATCTCTGGCATGCTATATGAAAGAATAAAAGATTTTCTTATTTGATTGCGGAATGCTCTTTTATGAGATAAGGAAACCATTGAACATTTTTCGTTATTAAATCAATTGTCAGTAATAATTTCAACTATTTTGTTTCTTTATGTCAAAATAAAAGTAATAAAATTAAACTTTGGCAAGTCTAAGGATGCAAATTGCACTCTGTTATTCCAGTATGTTAATTATTTTTATTTTATGAGGTTTTTTCCCCCCAATTCATCAAGACTTTCGAGATACATTGTATATGAGTTCCAAACTTGTAGAATTGTAGCAAACTTTTAAATCCAGAAGAGTTTGCAGGTATACATTTTAAACCATTATAATTTAAATAGAAACAATTTTTTGAAGACATTAAAAATAAAACAAAACCCTGACTAATGATAGGTTATTGGTTTATTATAGCAGAGTATATACATTGTTAATCACTTCCTTGCATACTGACAATTTTAGCAAGAAGAAATTGTAATTGATAAAAAAATTACTTTATTGATTGATCAATAATTAATTTGCAAATCAATAATATTTCACTTGAAGATTTTAAGAGTATTCTTAAAAATTAAAAAAAAATTACCAATTTAATTGGAAAATATCAAGATGCAGATAACTTCAATAAAATAGAAAAGTAATACAAAACCATTGAGGAATATATAAGATATTAGTATACTAATTTGAATATAAAATCAACGAAAGTTAAGAGCATAATGTTTTAATAAACATTATTTTCATAAAATATTTAAGAAGCTCATTGATTTATTTTTAAATAATTTTAATTATAGTACAAATATTTGTTTACAAATTTCAATTAATTTTTATATTATTAAAGAAAATATGAATTCATGCTTTAGGCAATACACTTTATTATTAACAAATCCAGTACCCCCAAATTCTAAAAGAATACTAAATTGTATATCACACATCTTAGATTTTAAAATTTGTACATAGATTTTTTTCCTATGTTATTATCATGGTCGTATTTCACAAGTAAAGCCGCATCCAGATAGGAGTGAGCGAGTGAGGTGCAAGTGGCTTTCGCTCAGCGTCTTCCTGCAAAGGCGATAAACAATAAACATTATCTCTTGTTGGGCATGATGTAATAAGTTGTCATTTGATGTCACTCAGTAAACAAAAAGATAGCTGATTCAGACACATCAATGCTGCTTACTAGCGCATTATAGATGTTTATAACAAATTGGTTAAAGACAAAAAATCTAAAGAAAGACGTCAATCGCAAAAATCGATCATCTAATCAAATTGATGGCTGATTTAAAATATAATATAAATATCTTGACTGTTACCAAAATAGGGCAAAAACTTGTATCTGCAATTAACACATATTTTACAAAATGCAGAAAACTGAATTATTTTTAAAAAAAGTGTAAAGTCTGCAGAAAAATAAATCATAAACAAATAGTTATAGTTATTTGTATGAAAAAATTGTTACAAGGCCTTCCATAATATGTAAACATGATAAAGCAGTAATTCACTTTTATCAAAATTTAAAAACAAGATAAAAAAATTATACATTTTAAATTTTGTTACAAATTTTAAGTTTATTCTTACATTCATGAAAAAATAAAACCGAAAACAATAAACTAAACTATGCAAGTAAAAGAAGTCAAAAGGTATATTTCTGCTGATTTATTTAAAATGAAATGATTTTATTTAGTTTAAAAACAGAATTTTACTGTTACACAAAATAATAAAAAAGATCAGACTGAAAGCCTTCGTAGAAACAAACATGGCTTTACATACAAGAGATATTTCCATATGGGGGGGGGGACAATAATAAGTTTTTGTGCAAATTGGCACCTGCTCAGTAGGCGATAGACAATTTGTACTGGTACCATATTTTATTATTGCAAACCTTATTAGGCAGAAAATAACATCTGGTGCAATAACGTGTCAATCCTTTTTACCGTTGGTCAGTATTAGAAAGATTTCTATTCATCTTAGTGAATTTCTCTGTATCATTTTCATGTCCTTCATCTACATTTGAAGTAAAAATATTATCTTTTAAATGCATTCTAATTAATTACTTTATCTAAGCATATATTACATAAGTTTATCTTACAGTAGTCTCTTTGTTTTGTTTAATGTATGCCTTATGTCCATTGCATGTCATCTATTTTATAACCTATTGAAACTTATTTCAAAAATAGGTTTCATTTTAGTATTTTCTGAAAGTTAGAAAAAAATATCATCGCTTAATTGTGTATTTTTATTTGATTACTGTTCCAAATATTTGACATGTAGTACAATGAACATGTGCATCTGTAACTTATACCCTATTGTGATGTCAGCAAAACGTCATCGTGGAGCATGACACTTTGCAATAAGCAGAACCAAGAGCCAGAGTGACACAAGAGGGCTCATATCATAAATCCCAGTGCAAACAAAGAGAAGTAAGGTTACATAAACTAAGACGATACTGATTATATATTTTGTTTATCGACAAAAGGTATAATTAATAAACCTACTTCGTTGTGCCTTTTCTATTCTTTCTCTACTCTTCTATAACAGAAAAAGCAGGTAAGTAAGAAAAACTTGTTTTTTCCCCTTCCTGCCTAGGAAAGAAACAGGAAGAAGGGAAGTAAAAATTGAGTCCAAAAAAAAACACCTCCGAGTACCTTTCGAAGGAAGTATTTCCACGACCCAAAATTGAAAAAATATTAAACATAATTTACCATACATGAAAAAAAAATATAAAGGATAAACGAGAAAAGGAATTACTAACAGTCAACTTAAAATATTGAAATATTTAATACAAAAATATATGGAATAAATACGTACTAGAAGTTGCTCCAAAAGCTGGAGCAGATGTTGTTGGATTTCCAAAAGTTGAGCCAAAAGCCATTTTGTTTCTTCTTTATGAGCAAACTAGAATAGTTAGTAAAAAATATTATAACATTTAAGGAAAATATAAATATATGTAATTTCGAATGAATACTCTTAACTTATGCTGCACTTAATTAATCTATGTTTTTGTAAAAATTATATAATACTATATAAAGAAAAAATTACGTAAAAAAATCTATTATTTTACAATTATTCGTGCCATAAAATCGTATATTCAAAATCCATAAAATACAAAATACACAAACTTAACTCACACCGTGAATTAAAGTCAACTTTCAAAACAACTAAAAGTAATGTTTTGATTACTTATGTTTTCGTAATAAATACAAAATAAATGTTTTGGTACACAATATCGCAATTTTTCTATCACGTTCGCGGTTTTAAAAATTTGTAAACACCTATCATATCACTTGACTTCATTTCAGATAGATTATGATTGAACAAATTAATTTTTATTTAATTATGTACTATTATTGTTTCGTAATTTGGGTGTTAAAATGTTTGTAAAATAAAAAACTTTATAAAATTTTTTAAATGATATATTTCACCAAAGAAAGTCTTATGGGTACTTACGTATTAACGATACCTTGGCGACATTTGCGCATATAAAGAGCACACGCGCCAACCGCAGCTACAGATTTGGCGGTTTTTAAGTGGCGCCAATCTACACTTAAAATTTTTGTTCCAAATAATAAAACACTTCATTTAAAATCAAAACGCTTTCAAAATTCGACGTCAACTCCTCGCACCAGCAGTATATGAATCTCAAAGCTGTACAAAGTGGAATTCTGCTTCCCTCAAACCAGTTGTCTTTTCTAAGTCCCACACGATAAGCACACTGACTAAAATTGCATTTCCAAAACTTACGTTCACCAACATAAAGCTTCATGTCATGGGAATTGGGACATTTTCGTTGTTTTGGTAAAATATTTCGCTCCTGAAAAAATAAAATTGCATCTTGTTCTGTTTCTAGCAAATCCCAAATACGCATTTTCGTAGCACTACAAAATGGTGTCAAAACTCAGCAAATCTGCAGCTGTTAGATCGGTGCCACTTAAAAACCGCTAATTCTGTAGCTGTTAGATTGGTGACACTTAAGAACCGCCAAGGTATCGTTAATACGTAAGTACCGTCTTATGATTTGTAAAAGTAACGATGTTGGATATTGTTAATGCATAAAAAATATCTAAAGACTTGAAATAAAATAGCAGAAAAGATGTTTGAAGTTTCACAAAAAAGAACTTAATAAAAAATATAGATTAATAAGCCTTAAACTGGCTGGTAAGCTATAGGTTGATAAGCATTAAAGCCACTGAATATTTACAAACGAAAATCGCTAAATTTTCTGTCATTCAGAAGCGATTTTCATTTTTTTCTTTAAAACTATTCTTACATTCACTTTTTAACTTTACGTGTGTTAATTTTCCAACGCAAAAAGCTAAACGATAACCATTTAACCAATAAGGATAATCATGTTCAAACTTCAACATGACATGTTTGTCATGTTGAGATCTCATATTTGACAGACTATCATGGATTATGAATTTTTAGCTTTTTCGTTAAATAATTTTAATTTATTATTCTCCAGTGTTCCTTCCATTTGTATCACATTTGGATAAATTGAGATAAAGCAGTTATGCTGGCATAAATCTTCAAGCACCTCTTCCAAATGAAGTTAAGTCAACCATTACGAAATTAATGTAAACAAACCGTATACATTTTGATTTTAGATCAGGGATGGCCAACCTAAATTATCTTGCGGGCCACTTTGGAAATGCATCATAATTCAGCGAGCCGCATATAAAATTATATATCCCCATATAATATTTAAACCCATTATAGACATTTTTTTGGAGTGAAAAATTGAAGTATAATAAGTTATTATTTTTGTTTTTACTAGTGATGATGAATGAAGTGGTATATGGGGATGTGAAGCAACAAGGACTATAATCCCCTAATCACTATATATATGAACAGTTAGTTTTTTTAAATTATTTTTAATATGTCACTCTCCACAACGCTCTACGATCGTGTTAGACCGGGACCTACGGTTTAAAGTGGATTCCGAACCACAACAAACATCCATGGCACCGCTGGGACTCGAACCCGAAACCTGTGGTACCGAGCGCTAGCCACTCGGCCATTCAGGCCCTTGTTTTTACTATTATTCTTACATGTAAACATAGATAATGTAAAAATAATGATACTAAACGCCCACTGTAAAGAAATTTTTTACACTAAAAATTAAATATAAAAAATATATAAATATAAACAAAATTTTAAAAAAAAGTGAAATCATTAAAAAATATTTATTTTATTAGTGCGATATTTGTTTCGCCACTCTTTCACTTAGCTCTTCTCAATTTGGGTATTTGCACATCGTAATGGGTGTTTCAAGTTAGCGTTCGTTATGTTTGAGCTTGTTTTGTGTTTGGTCAATTTCAGTCTCGGAAGAATAAAAAAAGGAAGAAAAAAAAAAACGATTCGCAGGTTTAAGTTGAACCAAAAGCCTTAACAACTTCAACTAAGAGTCTGGTTTTCTCTGCTATCAACAATCAACTGTGCATCTAGAGGGTCACTGAGGTCACTTTAAAGTGAAATATAGAACCTGTTATATTAGATGTTTCAAAATGCGCGCGCATCATGAATTCACAGAATATAATTTAATCATTCTGCGAATTCATAACTGTAAACTCATAAATAAAACGGGCAATATCTGTCATATATTCGCAAGAATAATATTTTAAAATCGAAGTTAATTTTTTCTTATAATTTCCACAGTTAATTTTTGAATATATGGATGCACATATAATGTATTATTTAATACACTGGTTTTCACTACTTTGGGCATTATAAAATAAATATATTTTGTAAAAGTGTGATAAATCTCACGGGCCTTAAAAATATTCAAGGTGGGCAGCTGGTTGGCCACTCCTGTTTTAGATGGTCCAAAGATGAAACAAAAATTTTTAAGAGCTTCCGTCGTATTATAACCAACTTGAGACTCATAAGGAATAGAGTGCCTAAAATGAAGTTTTTCTTGGTCTATCATATTGCCCTTTTTCAATTCCTTCTATTAGCTCACACTCTCTCTATAAATATCTTGTTCAAATTTTCAATCGTTCATAAAATACTTTTTATTCCTCCACTCAAGTTCAAATACATTTTTTTTTAACTTGTAGTGGATGACACTTGATGTTAATACAGTTTTTTCAAATATTAATTCATTAATTAAATTTAATTAATTAATTTTAGTTTTTTTTAAATTTAAGTTGCTTTTATCTATTAATAGATGGCGCCAGATAAACTTTAAAAAAATGAATGAAAATTATTTATAAAGGACTTTCTGCAATATAAAGAAAAAAAAGTAGGAATTGACTTAATTTTTTTTTATATTACTTGTTTTTCTCAAAATTCAATGATTAAAAACACCTGTAATATCAAAATATTGAAGTATTAACTTTTGATTACCAAAATTGCCTAACTTGCACAAAGAACAGCGAAATAATGAACAGAAAAACGAAGTAACTTCCTTACTAACCTAATAAAGTACTTTATATATATATGCATTACATATATAATGTACTTGTGTATATATTTTCTTCTTAAACACGATTTATATATCTTTATAATTCGTTTGGTTTGTCGCAATATCGAAATTTTGTGCACCCTTTAGGCTAATTTGACCGGGACCTACATTTTAATGTGGATTGCGAACGACTAACAAACATCCTTGCCACCGCCAGGATTCGAACCTGAAGCCCGTGGTACCAAAGGGCAGAGCGCTAGCCAACTGGCCATCAGGCCCCAGATTTATATAGATGTGTAATATTTGTATTTCAATTTCATTTGAAAGTAGAAGATTTTCACAAAGGATGTTTTTTTAATGATGATTAAATTATTCGACGCTAGAACAGCAAATCACGGATTCAGCATTACCTAAAGTAATAAAGGATCCTGCCGATCTGCATTTCAACTTTATCTAATTCCGCACACCCCCCTTCCCCTCCGGAAAGGAATTTTGAAAGAAAAGTCCACTCTCCTAGAATTTATTTAAGGATTTTCTAGCCTAAAGAGTTATCTTGTGAAGATACAAGATCTTTCAATTTGTGTTCACTTGTAGCTTTTCGAACTGAGGTCACTTCGATCCAAATCGCAATTAATGAAATTGTAACAATTTTTTTAAAAGACTGTAATGTGCATTGCTTACCCATAAATTGCTTGATCAAAATTTTTTTCATTTTATAGTCGAAAGAAATTATGGTTCCAAATTTCTACATTTTTAGTGAAATGAATTAAATTTTCTTAAAATTAACTTAGATTTTTTTTTAAAACAATGCAGAGATCCGGATTAAAATTTTTGAGTAAGATGGAAGTATCTAAAACTGAAAAAGTTAAAACAATTAGAAATATTTTTAATTAAGATGTATTCATATTCGTGATTTTTATCGAAAAAGAAAATATATTTTTATTGATTACTTTAACGAAAGATCTGTGCATTTCTGGAGAAAATTTTTACGTTGCATAAAATTCAAGAACAGTTTGAATGTGGGCTTAACATTTTATAAATTTTAAAAAATTGAATTTTCTAAACTAATTGTAACTTATAAATGTATGCTTCTTATTCGTTATTATAATATTATTAAATATTAAATAATGCACAAATTATTTTAAAATGTTCTTCCTGTTTAAAATAAAATATTCAAAGTGGATATTCAATTTATCCAAACATTATTTTAGCAAGAAGCTAATATCATGCAATTATTCTGTTTTTTGGGGATTTTCAGTTATTTTAAGCGGTATGATTTTCAGATTAAAATCAATGCGATAAAAATATCGTCTATTATTTGATTAATAAGAGCATTTATGGCAAGAGATTTATTATTATTATTTTTTTTTTTATTTTTTTTTCGTAAAATTAAAAAAATATTTTGGCAATGAAATAAAATCCGTCTGTCAAAAGCCAATTCTATTTTAAAATGTTTTCCTCATTTTCAAGTAAATTATTTTTTCGAAATTGCGAATCATAATTTTAAAATGGAACCGGTTAAAAACATTATTGCTGCAATCAGATGTGAAAAATCTCTCCCTGAGTTTTTAAATTACACGGAGTATCGCTTAGTAAAGCGAATAGTGATGGCATTCAATGTAAGTTTCTATTCTATTTTTAAAAATGACGCAAATATTACATTAATTTCTCCAGATCCACTCTAATTTAAATTCTAAAGTCAGTAATAATTTTCTAAAACATTCTTGGCTTCTACATAAACATAATTTATATCATCATAAATATATCATAAACAAATTTTGAATAACTGTGTAAACCGTTTATAGAACTATAGAAATTTTATTTACACGTTTGTGCTGTTATTTTATTTATTTATTTTTTATTCTCAGAAACGTTTTTTTTATTAAAATTTTATTCTTATTTTAAATATCTGTGTTAATTTAGATGTCTAGAGTTGTTTTATTTAAAGAAAATCACATTCAATCCTAGATCATAAGAGATCTAGGATTGAATGTAAGTTTTCTTTAAATAAATTTTCATTGTTGAGTTTAGCGTCGGCTCCATTGTTTAATCTCTATCTATATATAAAGTAAGAAGTTTTGTGTGCTTCTATTTCTAATAATCCTTTAAGTTCTTGATTTTTTTTTCAGATTTTAAAAATTTTCTTAATGTGTGTGTAACCTGTTATCACGTGGAAAATTATTATTAATTTTTTTAATTACATAAAAGCTATTTATTAATTAAATTGCTATTTTAAACTGCTTAGAGTTCCATGCAATCGCCTGCAAAAAAAGATTTAGGAATGGGAAAACTAAAAAAATAATGAATTATTATTTTACTTTAAAATTAAATTTATTTAATTTGGTCATTATTTTGAAGTAATATTAATTTTTTATATTATTGATTAATACAAAGCAAATTTTTACATTAAAAACCAAATGGCTGAATTATCGTATTTACATTTTATATATTCTAGACTTAAGACTTAAGACTAGACTTCAAGCATCATAGGGCGTGGTCGTACTTGGGTGGGTGACCACCTGGGAACACTGCGTGCCGTTGGCAAATTTGGGACCTGAATGGCGAGTGTCTAGCGCGCCTGGCGCTCGGTGTCACAGGTCCCCAACCGAATCCCGGCGGTGCTGGCATGGATGTTTGTAGGTTCGAATCCACTTTAAGCCGTAGGTCCCGGTCTTCTATGACTGTAAGAGCGTCACGGAGCAAAAGTCAGGGCTTCTACCTACGGGGTGCTCCATCACAACAGAAGCTGCTTCCTTCCCCTTCAATCATGAGTCCATATGGCTCGTGGGCTTGGCCAAGTGGGATAAGAAACAACAACAACAAAGATTATCGTTCATTTTATGTTTTTTAAAGTTTTAATAATTAAATTACTCTGCTATATTAGAATTATGCTCACTGTTAACCTTAAAATGTCTCCAATTCAAATGTATGTTTGGTTAGTAACGGATTATATAAGACTATCTATTTTCTGGGATAATGAAATTTTATACATGTATATTGAAAATATTTTATCTAAATTTTTTTGCGTGATATTTCTTCTTTTTGAATTTACGATGTAAGCAAAATAAAATTTTACTAAAGTTCACGGAAACAGTCGTAACCAGTTACAGAATTCGTCTGTAGCAAAAATAGCACGCCTGGAGGAGAAAATGCTAACGGACGTCCTATTTGGTAACAAACTTTCACATCATCAAAAAAAAAAAAAAGTATGAAAATTAACTGCTTGTAGTAACAGAAAAGCGACAGGAAGTTTACAATTAAAATTAAAGAAATGCAAAAATTAAAAATAAAATAAAGAAAAAGCTATTAAAATAAAAAGCTGATACAGTTAGACGTCCGTTTCACGATTCCATAAAATAAACAAAATAAAATAAAAAGCTAAAAACAAAGGCCAGGAAAGAACAAGAAGGTGAAAAGTCAGCATAAGTTTCCTGAATTTTCAAACCGGTACAATTGAGAAAATAAAGAGTTTCACTAGCTGGCGACACCGTTCAGTGTAATATTTTAAACTATTGAAAAATAATAAAAGATCATAGCATTTGACAAAATGTACGTTGTAAAGCAAAAGATATATTTAAAAGGTACTAACGTATTAACGGTACCTTGGCGACAGACTGGGGGTTTTTAAATTGTCGCCAATCTGTATTATTTGGAATAAAATATTTTGAAAGCGTTTTGATTTTAAATGAAGTGTTTCATATATATGTTATTATTTGGAACAAAAAATTTTAAGTGTAGATTGGCGCCACATTATAACCGCCAAATCTGTAGCTGCGGTTGGTGCGTTTGCACTTTATTGGCGCAACTGTCGCCAAGGCACCGTTAATACTTAAGTACCATTTAAAATTAAGAGTAGATCTAATTGATAATTTTATTTTGTTAATTATCAGAGAGGGAGTTCATCCTTTTGAGGATATGATAATGCAGAAATAGGGGAGGAATCATCAGAGCAGGAATGTCGAATCTCTTATTTTTAATACTTTTACTTATTTAATAAAGAAGAGATGTCGATATTAATATATTCGAGTTCGATACTCAGTTTTCGTTATTACGTTTACTGGTTTCTTTCCGGAGACTGTATTAGACTGTGTTGTAGAGGCATTTAAAT
>BPLQ01009014.1:0-286678 GCA_021605075.1 Caerostris darwini
ATAAAATGATTTAGGCTTGAAACTAATTATTTAGTATTAAAAACACTTGAAAAAACAAGTGATTCTACAAAATATTATTGGACTTATTATTATTTTGATTTATGATTTAATGTTAGTTGTTTTATGTAGATAACTTCCTTGTTTTAGATTCGTTGTAAAATAAACATATTTATAAAAAAGAAATCTAAAGTCGCCATACTTACAGGAAATGGTTCTGGCTTAATTTTTTTTGTAACATATTTATACTTCAGTTTTCTAAGTGCAGGAAAAAAAATCAGTTTGAAAAACATATCTTATTTTATATAAGAAGTACAATACTGGCATGTAAAGCATAAACATAGAGGTAATTTTTAAGCAGACAGTCATGAAATTAGAAATTATAATCTTGCTGGAATTAGTAGAATCAATACTGAGTTCAGTAGGAAGGCAATTCGATTGCAAATATTAGGGGAAAGAAGTAGCAGTTTATATTCTGGAGGTAAAAGGCGCGCAGTCAGCAAACGCAGCTCAAGACTACAATAAAACGAAGGAAGAAAGAAGCTATTATGATTTATTTCTTCGAGATCAAACGAGCTTGCACTGCAATATGGCTAAGGGAAACTATTCGTCCCGTATTTCATGAGTTAGAAAAATAGTTTAATTAAAGGGACGCAATGTGATAAACACAGAACAAGAGTTTTGAAACGACCTTTTCAAACTATATGGTCGTGTTAAACTGCTAAGAAAATTAAACTAATGGATGATCAAGATAAATATATTATATAAGAAAGTCAGCGAGCAATGGTGTTCATGAGGAAAAGTGTCAAAGTTTAGTGCCATCTCATAAAGCAGTCAAGAGCCTAAACACTGTATCCAGTTGACAGCTGCATACCGGTCCATTACTTAAGGTAAGAAACACGACATCTGGACATCACATCAATAGAATCACATCTCTTGACAGATAAAAGTCGTTTTAATATCACTAACAAATCAGAAAGCTAATTAGTATGATATTTTGAAAGTTTTATCTGTTTATAATGAAACTTTATTTACAGGTAATACCCTATTAATCATGTACAAATGATTGCGTTTTTGTGTTCAATCAAAGAATGAATAGCAGGAGTTATAGAAAATCGGAACGGAATATCAGTACAGTGAAAAAATAAAAAAAAATTCCTATTGTAGGACATAGCTTTGTTTCAAATTTAATTCTCTGCCAATTTTCAATTGATCAGTGCTTCGTATATAACTTCGCGCAAATTGTCCCCGAGTAGTTTAAAACAACTGGCATTAGTTGTTATCTTTATTTTATCCTTATTATTATTATTATATAAAACAACTACTATTAATAGATGCTTTCCATTGTCTTCTAAATAAAACAGAAAAGTTGAAGCTCTGGAAAATTCTCCATTTTTCTACACAAAATTCGACACATAAGTTAAAAAAACATATATTATTCCCACATCAACGAACTCACATACTGTAAACATCATTTCTTGATGATAGTTATTATTTCCTGATGGCATTAGTTAAGTTATCATAAAGTCTAGAGGATTTCATAATAAAACATAATACTATTTACACCATCTTTTAGAAAACGTCATGAATTGGAAAAGTTTTATGATTAATAATTTTTATAAGTTCTTAAGAAAAAGACTATTTTAAGGAATATTCCAATATTTTAATGAAAACTTTTTTATTGAATGAAGCTGCACATTATTTATTTTTGTACGTTCATCTGTAAGCCTCGTAAATACATATAGTTGATTTATTTTGATAAGAAAAGGAGGAGGATAATTGTCAGACATCTTTGTCCCATATGAGAGAAAACCTAAAAAAGTCCCCATGGGAATTCTCTTTAACGATGGAGTAAGTTCAAACACGATATCAAAATCATCCTCGAGTCTCCTACTTTTTGAAAACAGTGGCTGCAATGCACACTTTCAGTGGATTTAAAAGTGTGCCTTCTTGTACACTAAATGCACTTATTAAAATGTCATGAATAGGATAGCACAAATTGTATTAAGATTTGCTAGTTTAGCTGTATTTCTAGAGTGGCTTTTTCAATATTGTGTATGTTTTCTCGAGAAATATTTCTTTTTGGAAGGGGGAAACTGTTGATCATTCATAAGTAAGCATTGCTGAAAAAGTTATAGTGAGGCAATATTTATTAGTGATATCATGAAATAATGATAATAAGCGCATTTAGTGTGCAGGAGGGCACTCATTTCCCCTGAAAATTTGCATTGCAACCACTGCATTCGAAAAGAGAAAAATTGCACAACGTGTATGAACTCCTTCTAAAGTCAAAGAAAATGCTTGTTGTGAGTGTTTTTAGGTTTTCTTCCATATGATACACAAGCTATTGTGTCGCAGTTATTAACATTTACTAGTTATTAATTAATATTCTATTAAGATAGACGCAATAATTTGCGAATAATTAAATTTGACTTTTACTTACAGACATTCAGGTTTACAATTCCTCTGGCACTCATCAATATCGTTACGTAACTTACGTGCGCAGGATCCAGGATAATCCTCTAAAGTGAAAATAATGATTATTAAAAATATATCATAATTGTTCGTCTGCAGATATAACAAATTTAATAATATGTAACAAAACATTGTTGCAAAAAAACCATGTTTGAGTTGGAAATACAAAGTATATATTCAAATAAACTCCAAAAAAGTTTAAAATTATAAAAATCATTTAAAGTCAAATTCAATTCGTAGGATAAATGGTCATCAAAGAGAATTTTGAATAGAAAAAATATAGTTCAAAGCTATTAAATATTCTACATTGAAAGATTAAAAACAAACAAGCAAAGGCTGCAGAAAATAATTTCTAATGGGCCTAATTTACTAATAAGTGGCTAAATTAACTTCACTAGCAGGGTACAACAAAATTTAAATAATGATATCATCCTGTCCAAAATATTTGTCATGGCATCAAACGAGATTACAGCAATTTGGAAGGATAATTTTCCTGTAGCAACATCTGCAGCTACCAATCTGCTGCTACAATGAGGGCTAGCAGCACTATAGCCATATATTGTCCCTGAAATTCAGAATAAAAAATGGGAGGTAGAGACGATATGTCATGAAATTTTCCACTTCCTTGTATTCAATGGAAAGGCTTTTCAGCCTACGTATTTTTCGTTCCCGTCCTCGGCATAGTCATTACAATATTCATCCCGTGACTTGTAGAATTTCGGGATAAACACCCTCATCTTTGTTTGCCTACTTTGGCATATGCATGGAAATTTCACTTCGACATGGTCGTGAGAATATTCCTTCTGTACGAAATGTCGGGTGTCGAACCTACCTGCCCTAATTAGTCAATACTAAGACCAGCTCACTTCCGTATGAACACGGAAATATTCGTTAAGATTTCCCAGTTCGGGATTTCAGCCTCCTGCACACTTTTGCATTGACAAGGGAATATACAGCTTTCTAATTAAGCTGTTTTAGTGTATTGAATACGATGCTGTACCCACTTCGGAATGTACGTGAAAATATTTATTCTATGTCGCTTGTCTTCTTTCAAAGAAAGATGCCTTAATAAGCAATCCGTAAGCTCTTCAAAATTCTGCATGGATACAGTCATATTCATTCTGGATAACTTGTCGTGTTTCAAAATATGTTTTCAATGTCGTGCTTTATTTGGTGAACTCAGTGCACTACAGTTGTAGTGTTCAGCTACTCACTTTGTTATCACAATTGAGAGTATTAGCATTATAAGAAATTTTTTAATTTCGGATATTACCTCACCAATTTTAGATTGCTAACGAAACCTATTAACGAATTGTATGCTATTATTAAAGATATAGATTGCATTTCACAGACAAAGAGTTCTTAATTGAATCAGTTTTATAGGACACTTTTTCTGTATTAGAGATACGGCGTTGTTGGGCTAGAGTTACTCATGAATGTTAAAGAATTTTCGAACTCAACTCTCCTTATGTTTTTTTCATATAAAATTTTCTGGTCACGATAAATTTCAATATGTGAAAGTTTTTTTTTCTTTCTAATGCAGCTGGTAAACACTTAGACAGCTTGGTCTTGGATGCCTTAAGGCAAGCGCTGCACAGACGTTACTCACTTTGCATTACCCTGGGGGCGCGTGTAACTTGAAGATAAGCCACGGACGCGGAGTAACAATGCCCCCGCAACGCTCTACGATCATATTAGACCGGGAACAACGGTTTAAAGGGGATTCCGAACCACTACACACATGTATGCCACCGCCGGGATTCGAACCCGAAATCTGTGGTACCGAGCGCCATAGCGCATGCCACTCGGCCATTCAGACCCTCATGTGAAAGTTCTTCCATATTTCACGACTTGATGAGGAAGCAATTGTGAGTCCCAATATTTAGTAAAATACTGTAATATGAATCTGCTTTGCCACAAGATCAATAAAAAATAATAGAAATTGAAAATTGGTATTTAGATGCAAAAGAAGCACTTTGGAAGTTGTTGGAGCCAACAAAGCGTGACGAACGAACAATGGATTCGAATCCCAGTTTTCTAACCACAAGTTTTGGAACAATCTCGGATTTTCTAACACCTAGATTAAACACCCCTGTTTTTCATGACGATTATAATCGTTGGCTTCCCTTAAAAGATCTATACTTTGGTGTTGTACACAATAACAAAACACTAACTAATATTCATAGTTTCCAATATCTACTTGGATTATTGAGAGAAAGCCATATGGCAGTTAATCAGCACATTCCCGTTAACAACGATAGTTATGAGGAAGCTTGAACAAAACTAATGAACCGTTACGATATGAAAAAGCAAATTATTAATAATCTATTAACTACGTTTTTTCCCCCTAAAACTCTATTTCACATGTCAACTATAGTAATCTAAGGTTACTAGCTGACAATTACGAGCTAGTTGTCAGAGGTTTAAAATGCGTTGACATAAAAGCCAGATGTTTGGATCTTCTATATGCTTTGAAACAAAGTTGATCCTGAAACTCGTTGTCTTTGGTTGGAAAAGATTGTTGACATAGATTTTCTATCTTTCGATTCTTTTATACAGTTTTTAAATATGGGAGCCTCGGAATTAGAAAATTCAAAAATTGAATTTTTAGGTCAAACAGACATTGAAAGTAACTCGAATAATACTTTCTTGTTAAAATGTCCAACATGCAAAGAACCACACTATTTATCTAAATGTTCAAGCTTTAAAAACTTGAATATAACTGCACGCAAGGCGTTTGCTATTACAAGAAACGTTTAAATTGTTTTTCAGAGAAACATACAACAAGTTTTGTACTTCGCAATATACATGTAGACTTTGTAATTTTAAGCACCATTCTCTTTTGTATCATGAAAGATTGTGATCGAACTGCGTACAAACTATTACGCCGGCTGTAGATAATCGCCAGTATTCAGGGAAGGATGCAGCATCAATCCAGACTACTGTGGATCAAAAAATAGAGTTTAATTCAACATTCTCAAGCCCTATCCTATGTGAAACAACTGTAAAACTTATTCAAGATTCGGTTTGGTTTGTCGCTCTACGGTCATCTAACTTATTCAAGAAGATATAGCTTTACTTCCAACAACAATAGCTTTAATCAAAGATGATAGTGGCAAGTTTATCAAAATTCGTATTCTCCTAGATTCGGGCTCTAAAGCTTGTTTCTTATCAGAATCGTTTGCGAAAAAGCATTTTCTTAATTATGATTCTAGTGATTGACTTTCGGTGACTGGTATTTCCTCCGTTACACCAGCCACAACTCTAAGTAGTAAGAATTTATGCATTTTTCAAGGTATGACAGAAATATTTAATTTGATATAAGAACATCTGTTTTAAAGTCTGTGATAATTTCTCAATCTTAGCATACCATTACATCTCAAGATCTTAATTTATTAATTGAGCTACAATTGACTGACGGTAAAATTTTTCAATCGAGTGAGGTTGATTTAATTATTGGAGCAGATGCGTTCTTTTAAATCATTTTACCAGGACAAGTCTT
The DNA here is from genome assembly GCA_021605075.1 of Caerostris darwini. NCBI lineage: Eukaryota > Metazoa > Arthropoda > Arachnida > Araneae > Araneidae > Caerostris > Caerostris darwini. The sequence continues at coordinate 5,975 of BPLQ01009014.1, forward strand.
ACGATTCAACGGCGAACCTACAGCTCATAATACTCACTTACGTTGAGTTGGAGCGGGCAACATCAAAAACAGCTAAATAACTAATTTAACTTCTGAAAAACTAAATCCCTATGAAGACTGAAAACATTTTTGGAAAATAGAATCAATTCCAGTTGCTAAAACTCCAGATTTAACACCAAACGAAAAAATCTGCAAAGAACACTTTTTATCAAATTCGAAAATTAGTTCAGCCGGCAGATTTGAAGCTAAACTTCCATTTCTCAAAACAAATTTAAAACTGGAAATTCGTATAATTGTGCTCTTCTACACCTGAAGTCGATGAAAAGAAAGTTTCTTAAAGATCCAAATATTTGTAAAACATATAAGCAATTTATGCGCGAATACATTGATTTAGGACTCATGAAACTAAGGGATGATCGTTCGGATCAAATTCCTGATCATGGCAAGTTTTATACGCAATACAAGCAATACGAGAAAAATTTTACGTGGAAATCTTGGAATCCATTCCTTCTAAATCTTGGCATTACGGGCCGTCTAAAGAAATAACTTCTGACATAGCAACGCGTGGTATCAATCCACAAAACTTGGAAAATTGTAGACTTTGGTGGCATGGGTCAAACTTTCTACATCAAGATTTTTAACTATTGACCATTTGAAGATCCTGCATTTGAACGAGTTCCTAAGGAATTACTTGAACAAAGAAATGACACTATAATTTAAACTCATGCACAATTAATCCTACTTTACATGATTTTTTTAAGATTTATTCTTCATTAGCAAAAATTATTCGCATATTGACTTATTGTCGACGTTTCATAGTAAGATGCAAATTCGGAACTAATCATGCTAGTGAAGTTACATATTTATTTCAGAAATCGCTGAAATAAAGTCTATTTTATTTCGACGGGTTCAAGAAAGGCATTTCGCAGACAGTTTGCTGGGAGCCGGGGGGATTTTATCACCCTGCTGCAAAATACTCTCCTTGAATCCTTTCTTATACAAAGGTATTTTACGGGCAGGAGGGCGGATTAGAAGATCCAATTTAGCTTTCAAACCAAAACTCCCCGTCTTATTACTGGGAAAACCCATGATTAGTTAGAAGCCCACATTGCAAACTTGCATGCCGGACCAACTCTCTTGGCTTCAATTCTGAAACAAACTTATTGCACTGTGAGTGCTAAGCGACAGTTTCAAAAAATTTTTAATAAATGTGTTGTTTGTTGCCAGTTAAACAACGAATGGGAGATCTGCCTAAGACTCGTGTCGAGATTAGCCGAGCTTCTACAAACTGCAGTTATGACTTCACCGGATCAATCGAAATAAAACTCGCTAAGGACGTGGGAAAAAGTCTACTAAAGCTTATGTTGCATTATTTGTATGCTTGACAATAAAAGCGTTGCAATTGAAATTAGTTGGAGATCTAATTACTGAAACTTTTATCAGCACTCAAAAGATTTACATCGCAACTTAGTTGCCCATCACATATATACATGCCACTAATTTCATAGCGGCACGCCATAAAATTGATGAAGTTCAATGATTTATTAATAAATTTAATGACAATCCAAATATTATTTATTTCTTAAATATATCAGAAATTAATAGGCATTTTATTCCCCTGCCTCATTTTCGAGGAATATGGGAAGCTGGCATCAAATTCCTTAAATTTCATATCAAAAGGTCGATTGATGATAGTAAATTGACATTTGAGGAGTTGAGACACTTCTGTGCCAAATTGAAGCGATCCTCAAATCTAGACCTTTAGTTTTCACCAGCTAATTCATTATATGTTTTAACATCGTCTCATTTTTTAACAAGCGAAAAATTGTTTCCTTCCAGATGAAACGGCAAACGATGAGCTCCCCATCGCGCTCGATGGCAACTTGTTCAAAACCTCCGGAAGGGATTTTGGAAAAAGTGACACAATGAGTATTTGCGTTCCCTCCAGCAAAGAACGAAGTGGAGGAAGTCTGAAGAGATTCTCAAAATTGGAGACATTCATAAAAGAATCTAAATTTCCACCAGCCACTTGGCCATTAGGCAGAATCTCGGAGGTGCATCACGGCGAGGACAAATATGTACATGTGGGTCACAGTCAGAACCTCTAAAGGACTAATTAACGCAATACTTTAAAATTAATTAAGTTCAGGAATTATGTAAATTCCATTATTTATTATACGTGCTACTTCTTTTGTTTATATAAGACGAAGTAAACCAAAATGTGTTGTCTTGTTTCAATTGCTTGTAAATGAACAGCTTTACAATAAAGTGAATGTGAATTCACCGAGTTTTTGCTAATTTGCTCTTCAAGACTGGTACAATATCAATTACGTTAGCAATTATAGTAATTAATTATATACCAATTACGTTAAATATCATTAAAAACAAGGTTTTGTCTTTCACTTATGACATTTCTGGAACAACGCTAAACTATTACTTTTAAATTAAAATTTTTTCCAATTATTAACACTTTGCAGCCATATATATTTTTAGGTTACATCAGAAAATTCATAAAATATAGCGCCAGCAAAATGTTAAACGCTTTTATTATCCGCTAAATTATCATGCATTGGCGATACAAATAATTCAGGTCATATTCAAGTTTGATTAATTTTCTAACACAGTTTTTTTTCTCATATGGTACTTTTTCATGTTAAAAATCTACGAAGTATTTAACGCAATTTTAACGGATTTTGTATTCATTTCAATTATTTCATTTTTAATATTAGTTTACAACGAAACTGTTACAACAACAAAAATCTTCACTCACTTACCTGTAATGGGGCATAACTTCATAGATTCTGTGTAAACTTTCTGGATAAAATCACAATCTCGACACTTTCTTAAGTAAATCAGTCGACAATATGCTCGACACATCTGAAATAGATGGAACGTAAAATTAACTCTCGAGAGGACACACACGAGATCAGCAAATAAAGCATAACGCCTCAATGAATGCACCAATCAATTCAGTTATTTTTACGCAATTATCATTGCTTAAGCAACGTTACTTGTGGCATTCACAATGTAATCAATCTCATTTTGAATGCCATAACACGTTTTTAGGTAGGAAGTCTTGTCTAGGTAGCATGTCCCAAGCACAGGTTCTGGATACCATCACTGTGACATTTAAAAAAATGGTGCTTAAAATAAAAAAAAAAGTTACTGCTTATTATTGTGTCGAAGATAGCATCCGGGCTACATTTCTTAAATTAGTCAAAAGCCTGCAAGCTCTCTACAAATTGGAAGAACGTGACTCCAATGATGTTAAACAAAATCTAGGGGGACTGCAGATATTGGGTTCCATAAAATAAGAATATTTACATTGTTGACGAAATAGGAATTATAAAATTTTGAATGGATACATATAATCAAAATATGTGAAAATAAATTTAGTGATAAGGTTGTATTGATTGAAAAGAGATTGATAGGTAATCCATGTACAGAAATTTTTCAATTATTTTTAACACTATTTCTTATTTCACTGCAAAAGGTGATGAAATATCAATGAAATCAATCATAATTCAATTGAATGTCGCTAAGTGGATTTGTTCAATACTTTTACACTAATCATGTGAATCGCACGAACTTTTGCATCAGTATTTAGTATATTTCATATCTACCGATACTGCTGCTTTCGTAAAAACGTTTTTTTTTTATATTAAATCAATTGTGTACGAGCGAAAAAATTCCGTTGAAGGTCGTTATTAGTAAATCAAAGTTAATTACTAAAATATATTTTAAAATTTTCTTATTTAAAATTAACATCACGGTTACTTATGCAAATCTATTCCTCAGTTCATTAGAATCATACAAAAACCACATAAATTATTTATTTTCACTCATTAATTTCTATTCTTTTCACTGTAGATAAAAGCAAGCATATATGTGTTGTCTAAGTATGAGTTTTTTTAATACACTTACAATTACTAAAATTAGTAGATGCTCCATTTTGCAGAAAAAATTAAAAGAACAAATGCGTCATGAAATATGTCTGGAACCGTCTTTGATGGATTAAGAAAATAATGCTTTTTCAGAGGGAATTCCTGGGTTTACAATTCTGTATTAATATGTCGTAAGGGTGTAATTCCGGTAAGCCTCATTTAAGAATTCCGATTGTCGAGGAAAGACATTTTAAACGTGCTGTCGCTATTGTATCAGTATTAATTCTCCTCATTTCTGAAAGCAATGACATCGGTTCATGATACCAACGATAATATACAGTTTTTCAAAACATCATATTTTCTTGTAATTTAAAACTTTTCAATTTCCAATGTATATTTGTTTATACGGTACATTTTTGTTAGTCATTTTTAGAAATTTAGTTATATATATAACTAAATGACTAAAATATATATATATATATATATATATTATCGCTGTATATTATCGTTGGCATCATGAACTGCTGTCATTGCTTTCAGAAATGAGGAGAATTAATACTGATACAATAGCGACAGCACGTTTAAAATGTCTTTCCTCGACAATCGGAATTTATATATATATATATATATATATATATAAATTTTAAGATCTTTTTATTCCTGCAGTAAAAAGTTCACTGACAAGAAGGATAAGTGAAGCCTTTCAAAAATAATTACATGCATTTACGTGACCTGCAACAGAAAATTCGGTAAATATGCAATTTGCCTCCTGACTGATGTGAAATATTTATACATGTTGCGATTCCCATTGAATCTCCACATTTCTAAAAGGTGTACCTGCAACCTCAAATAAATTCGAATATATAATCTTTCAAGCAGAATCCAAACTTTTGCACCAAATGACTACTCTAGCAATGAAATAAGTATCAAGTTATAATTTTATATGTTCATTTGATTTCTATTTATTTTCTGATAGCGGAGAAATTATAACGTAGGTCTGCTTTGAATTATTGCGATATCTGGCTGCTTTAGTGATTGGCTGCCATGCTTCTAAACGGCCTATGAGTTGCCACTTCACAGATTCTTCCAAATGATACTTCGAAGCCATAAAAAAACCGATTTGAATCCTTACAAATTTAAATCGAACACTGTGTTACAGAAATTCACTCAGATATTCATTTTGCGCAAAGTGCTTGATTTATCGTCGGATGACGTATAATCCCTAGATTTGCATATCACTAAACCGTTTGATAGGATAATGATGATTTTGAATTTTGATTGGATAGATTTAATTATGCTTATTTTTCACACATTCCCTGCAAACATGGCTAACATTTATCCAATATTTCATTAAATATCATTATTTTTGTGTAAGTAAAGATAAATTTGGACATGAGTGTATTTGACCTATTCTGAGGACACTGTAATGAAAAAAAATTGTTATCCTTTGATTATGTCAAACCATTTGTCATATTTTTCCACCTTTTCAAGCGCTGCAAGATGTCGACGACAACGATTTGCCAGGTTGATGGAGAGCCTTAGTTGCATAGTAACCTTTATCCCCTGCTTTGTGAATGAGAGAAGTGTCTTAAGCTTTAGGCCCATTGATTAGATAGAAAAGGGGGCGATATGCATACATACATATACACTGAAGTGACAAAAGTCATGGGATACCTCTTAATATCGTGTCGGCCCTCCTTTCGCCCGGCGAAGTGCAGCAACTCGACGTGGCATGGACTCAACAAGTCGTTGGAAGTCTTCTGCAGGAATATTGAGCCATGCTGTCTCGATAGACGTCCATAATTGTGAAAGCGTTGATGGTGCAGGATTTTGGGCACGAACAGACACCTCTCGATGATGTCCCATAAATGCTCGTTGGGATTCATGTCGGGCGATCTAGGTGGCCAGATCATTCGTTAGGTGTGTCAGAATGTTCTTCAAACCAATCGCGAACAGTTGTGGCCCGGTGACATGGCGCATTGTCATCCATAAAAAACACATCGTTGTTTGGGTACATGAAGTCCAGGAATGGCTGCAAGTGATCTCCAAGTAGCTGAACATAAGCATTTCCAGGCAATGTTCGGTCCAGTCGCACCAGAGGACCAAGTCCATGCCATGAAAAAAACAGCCCACACCACTACGGAGTCACCACCAGCTTAAAAAATAAAGACCATCAGCTCTTACCAACTAAAACCAATCGGAAGGAGGACCAAATTAGTGTGAGAAACTGCTGGAAAGGCTGTCAGGTATATGGACGGTCTTCTGCTTAAATAAAGGAAAGGGATAAGGAGAATCCCGAAATTTCTGTGGTTATTTGAAGTGTTGCTTGAATAAGTATTCAGATACAGTTCGTTACAGGTCAGATATTATGGTGGGATGTTATGCCTGAAATTTCACTATAAGAAAAATTAATCTTCAGATTTAAGATGGCATGATCATGCGTCTTTTTCAAAAGTTGGATTTTTCAGTTTCAAAAAACGTTCCATCACCTGTTTACGCGGCTACTGCCATCTGAAAATATATGCATATTATTCCAACTTCAGTGTCTTAGAATCTAGTATTAATATTAATATTCTGCATATATATATAATTTTTTATATTTTATTAGTATATTATTTTTTGTAGGTTAATGTTTAAATATCTTAATAATAATTTTCGAACGTTCTACCTAGTTTATAAATTAAGACGATCATTGTTTTTGGATTGGACAATTCTTTATGGGTTAATATTTCATTTTCATTAGTATATATATCTTCTTCAACAATTACATTAAGCAATTCTTTATGGGTTAATATTTCTTCATTGTCACAATTACTCTTCCTCTCTTCAAAGTTGGAATCCGAAGTTTCTGTATCCACAGTATTTGGAATCTTCTGTTCTTTATTTTTTTGATATAATACATCTATTACTCCTAACTGAATTCCATGAGCATGGCACAGTTGTTGATTTGCACCAATCAACTTTCCAATTTTTTTCATAACTGTTGCACCATCAGTCGTTATGGATACAATATCTTCTTTCAGGGATAATCCATGTTTCGATAATTTAGATTTAAACAATTATACGCATTTTTCTGCTGGTATACTTCTAGAGACATGTGTAAGTCCTATATTCCAAATTTTTTTTTTCTGAATGAATATTTATATTTATATAGTGTATATTTCTTACACTAGTCCATTCGTAAAATGTAAGATTAAATTTTCCACCATTTACTTTTAATTGTATTAGCTCATGTTTCAAAAAATTGCGAACACCGTTACTGTAGTTTATAACAGTTCTTCTCATAGTGTTAATCGACGTTGGTAGATTTTTAAAACCTCTGGCGTAGCAAATAGTGATTTTCTTAATTCAATAGAAGTGCAAAACACTCGAAATGGCAAACAATCTAATGCTATCATTTTACTTATAATTTCCTCCAAATTATCTTTTTTTTTTCAAAATAATCTAAAATTCCTGAGGGATTGGGTTTAGAAACTGTGCTTAAGTTTGTATCTTCATCGCAATTAGATTATTTCTTCTTTAACAAATTTGTATCATGTTTCGTTTTTAAATGTGTATGGAGTCCTCTTGTATTTCCTCCATTCACTTTAATAACTCTTGAACATTTTTACATTGCTCCACCATATTCTTTTTATCACATAAATAATGAAACCAAACCGAAGTATTATCAACTGATGTTTTATGTTCGTTAAAGTTATTCTTATTCATTATTATGGGGTATTATTTATGAGTATATATATAATAAATATGAAAAATATTTTGAACTCAAAAGTATGATATGCAAATACAACCTGAATAACAAACTCACCAATTTAAAAAAAAATCGGAATATTACAAACTTTCTTCACAACTACAACCTTGTTTTCGCAGATAAGAATTTCTAGTTTTCAGATAAGAATAAGAATTTCACAGATAATAATTCTTTCACAGATACGAATTCTAAATTTCTAGTAAATACCGAAAAAACGGTATTTAAACTTGTGAATACCTGTATTACAAAATTGTACAAATGGTTCAAAATACCGGTATTCAGTATACCGGTATTGCAATCCCTAGTTTTAACTGTTTACAATTGCATAACTTTATTCACCGAGAAACTGATGTTAGTTAACTCCTCTTTAATTTCATTATCAGAAGTTTTAATGTAAAGCACTTTTATAACAGCCTTAATAGGTCTCTGATACTTAGGTGTTATGACAAAATATTCTACAGAATTTTTTGATAAATATTTGGTAATAGTTGTATGTCGAAATTCATCTGCCGTTTTAACATTTTTAACATTTCTCCAGCTATTTTTAGTACAACTTTGCTTTCAAAATGTTTATCAAAATAAGCAATCATAGATTTTATATTCTCAGTAGGTGTGATCGTAATGAGCGGCATTTTATAATATTTACAGCAGCAACAGTATCTTGCACCTCTTCCTGATTATCAATATTGGGCTTATCATAGAAATTTTTAGTTTCGATGGCGTTATGAGAAATTTAGTAAAATTAATTTCAGCGTTTAACTTGTTGGGTGGTTTTAAAAAACCGTCAGAATTATCACCACTTACAGTAGTAATATGAGACGAATTACGCTTAAGATTAACACTAGAATTATTTGCTCATTATTTACTCTTTAGAATTCAATGCAATATATCTTTATCCACCAAGAGACGAGGTTAGTTAACTCCTCTTTAATTTCTTTATCTGGAGTTTTAATGCATAGGACTTTTATAACAACCTTAATCGGTCTCTGATACTTAGGTGTTATTACAAAATACTCTATACATTCTTTGATAAATATTTGGTAATACTCCAAGTTGAGATAATAATGATAATTTTTATCATTATTAGCAGTTTTCGAAACAAACCAATGAACTTTTACATCAGAAAAAATGTATTTTTCCCAGTATCATCAAAAGCAACAATACTTGTCTTTACAAAACAAATTCCTTCTGCAAGATGTCTCAAAACTGCTGCTATGCCTACTCACGGATTAACAGCAAGTCCTCTAATAATTCTTTTAAGTTTAGCTTTCACTTTTGCCTTCAGCATTCATTACAAAGCACGCAATCAGGTTTCGCACGAAATTCATTTTCTAAGTTCTTATCTCCTATTTCAACTTCTCAAATTATCGTGTCATCTCGAAAGGACAAATGGTTCGACAACTTTCGTCAAATCATTTCCCGATGCATCAAATTGTCCAATTTTATATTTGTACTGAAAAATAATCAGTATTTTACGGAATTCAATGTTTCTAAGGTTTTCTAAGAATTTCGACACCTATATGTGAACGAAATATATCATATGATAGGGAGCACACAGAATAAGCAATAAAATTATATACATATACAATATAATACTCTAATTTAACTTAATACTGGGAGATATAAATTTTTCAAAACGTCAATTAATATTGTAAATATAATTTCTTGTAAAAACACCCATTTATTATCTATTGCTTTTCATAAATTGTTTATTGAGGTATTTGCTTACTTCTTGTGAGCGAGGTCCTGTTTTATTGTTTTTTTCCCACAGAACTACGTAATCGGTACAATTCGTAGGATACGGTGCAGGTTGAAGGTGTTCTTCTTCCTGAAATTACAATTCGCAAAATTAGAGAAAATTAAAGAAACGGAATAATACTCCACATTAAGAAATTTATGACAATGGAGTTATTATTCTCTCGCAAGACACATACAAAATTTTAAAAGTCATGAATAAATATTTACATGTCAAAGCTACACGAAAACTAGAACGAACAATACCCTTTTAGAAACAAACAGATATGAATAAAAAATCACTTACCAAGTTGACACTGACGACATAGACATAACCTTCTTGAAGTGTAATTCCATCATAAAAGAGATCTGGAGGAATGAAAGGACTGTGGATGGTAAACGTTGCATAGTTTTCAGCCCACGGATAAAACATGTCATATTCTCGGGCTTCCAAATCAAAACCAAAAATTTCATCTTCGAACTGGTCTAAATCATCTGTAATAAAAATATTTCCATCCAGACACACTTAAATGCTCACCTAATAATGAAAAACATGTTATCACTAAAATAAAAACCCATTATGTATAGTGGTCGGAATGACAAATTTATTGAAACGCAAAAACTGAAAATCTTGGAAATTTAAAGGTAAATCAGTTCTCATGAAAACATTCGATAGCTTTTTCACTTTATCCTATTAAAATGTTTATTTAAAAAATACTGACAATTAAGAAGACAACTCCTATTCTGGAAAAATGAAACCTTTGGTTTCGTTAAAGAGGTTTGTTGAAATGACTTCTACAAAATTGTATAATAAAACTGAAGTATTTTAGATTTGGTAATCAATCATTTTTACGGCGAAAAGGAAACATCGAATCCAACTAGCTGACATAAACACTCAACTGTAGCATAAGGACCAACTAGTATTTCTGAGATAAATATGTAAATTTAAAAAGATACATTTTATTTGAAATATTAATAATATAGGAATTTATTTATTAAAATGATAGGTTAAAATTAAAAATAGTCAGCACAAAAACACACAGACGACAAAAAAAAAAAAAAAAAAGGGGCTTACTTGTTTTCAAACAACAAGCCTGTAATTTTTTTGTCAGCAAAATTTCAAGGGCCACTTTGGTTGCCTATTCTAATCAAACATCATTCGAGAACTAAAACACAATTTTGCTTTAAAGTAATTTGGCAGAATGGGTTGTGAAAAGGTCTTCTAATCCATTGATTTGCATTGTACAATAGGTTTTTTGTTATTTATTAATGCAAGTTAAATAAAAAAAGGCAGCAAAAGATTCAGTACAATTTTAATTACCGTTATATTGAATGAAAATTTTCTATTTATTGTAATGCCCAGTGATGGTGTATTTATTTATGTTTTCGAACCTGCGATTCTAAATCAGCAGATACATTGCAAAGTTAGAAACAATCAAAAGCACAGTATACACAAATTGGCCTCTACACTGCACCCAAATTTTTCCATCACAATTTTGAACGATCAAACCAACAAGAATGGCATCCCTTTTATCTTCCTCGCCGAATACATATCATTAATTTATTGATAATTGTTTTTGCAGAGTTATTTATGCCAGCTGTAAAATTAAAAATTTGTTAAATAATAGTACAGAAAAATATCGTAAACTAAAAACTAAAAATTCTGCAACTGCAAACTAAATATTTGAATGTAAAGTAGACAATTTTATCAAAGAGATAAATTTTGAATTATCACAACAAAACCTTTTGAAATTTTATTAATACAGAGAGTTTCTATGAAAATATAAACCGTAATATATTTGAAAAATTTGAATAACATGCAAATAAAAATCATAATGAAAGGTAATTTTTTTTAAATTATTGCTTCAACGCTATTTATTTAAGTTATTTAGAAATTTTATCATGACTTCTAATACGATAGATCGATTGTGTCCGTTTTAGTTGTAGCATATAATAGCAACAAAGAAATTTAGTTGAGTAGTCAAATAATTTATTCACAGGGTGCCTACTTATTATTATTTGGCTATGATGCTGACTGTGTGCCTGTACGGAAGTTTAAATACGTAATTTTGTCGAAAGGTTCCATTTAAATGGTATATGATATACAAAGTCTACGAATCCATAACTCTAAGTGCACCGTGAAAGTGTTTGAAACTTGACTTAATCTGTTAGTCGATTTACAATAATGTTTTTATGAAAGAGGCAGCTAGAGGCAAACAGTTTTTTGAAAAAGCACACCTTGCAAAAAAAGCACAAAAGCTTTTAAGCACACCTTGCAAAAAAAATGATGATTTGGTATTGGCATTTTGTAAAAAAAACCCCCTCTCCTGATTCCTCTGGACTTTTTACGGTGAAGATACATAATATTATGCCCTCTACAACAAATATCAATTTATGCCTTTTCTAAAATGGCTTTTAACCTTTTTTACTCATATTTCTAACTGCTGTAACAATACATATTAACATGTATATAATTTATAGGTAAGAAAGGTGTCCTACCTGAAGAAAATACCTCTTGAGTTTCCGGATATTCATTGCTCAAAAGATGAAGATTTGCAGAATAGCATTTTACAAAAGGCGCCATATGGTCTTCAAATACAGGATCATAAACCAATACTGGTTTAATCGCACCACACCTTCGGAATTAGTATCAATTAAAAGATATGAAAATATTTTTCAATGAAACGTAGATCTATAAAGTATAACTTCGGTACTTCATTTATCATGTGGACGTTCGAAAGAAATGATATAGTGCAATGATGAATGAATAACATAGAATTTCATTGACTAGATATTATTATTATTATCATATGAATACTGAATGATATGCACACAGATGATATCATAAATGCACCTGAAGGAACTATCTCTTTTGTTTCCGGATAAGCATTTTACAAAAGGCGCATTATGGTGCTCAAGAACAGGGTATAAAATCAAAACCTGTTTCATCGATTCAGTCCTTAGGAATTAGTATCAACAAAAGATATGAAAATATTTTTCAATAAAACGTAAATTATAACGTAAAGTATAACCTCGATATATCATTTATCATGTGGGCGTTTGAAAGAAATGATATAGAACAATAATGAATGAAGTTTAACATAGAATTTCATTGATTAGATATTATTATTAAGATATGAACATTATATAATATACACATAGATGCTATCATAAATGCATACAACGAAAAATATAACAAAAGAAAAAAATTAGCTTACTAAGCTATATTAAAATAAATTAAATGTGATCATTTCTATTCTTTCATTTAAATTATTGGACCTCTTCGGTGTTCACATTTCAATATTTTTAAATTCGCACCATACGTTTTCAGCATTAACCATGCTTTTTCATTAATTTAATTATCACAAACGAAACTTTTGATAAATTTTTAAACGATCTCATCCCCTAGGCAAAAGTTATAATATACCCATCATCTTGATAGGCATCAACATTATTAATATCAATATCTTCAAAATTAGTAATTCTGTCCTCTCTCTCTATATACATCTAATAATTGCTTCGTATTTGCATGTACTATGGGAGAAAACCTATTAAACTCTCTTTTTCTAGACTAATAATTGATGGGAACTGCTTTTATATGTTATTACAATGTATCGGTATCGGACGTTCAAACTTTGGAGTACATTAATTGAAATGAACACCATCAAGCAAATTTGAAAAGACACATTTAAAACAAGTTTTTTTCACAACTATCACTAAATATAATTTTCGAAATTTAAAATGCAACTAACATATAATACCTTTTCATATTGCAGCCGCGTCTTGCTTCACAAATCAAAACGAACTTACTTACGCCTCCTCCTACGAAAGGTTAAATAAAAAAGGTTCGAAATTTGGAGAATATTTACCAGTAAAATGAAATCTGTACCTACGTCATAAACGCAAATAACAGAAAGTGTCGGTTTTCTCCTCAATGAAAACGTTTCCTGAGATAATATCATATTAATAGTTAAAATAAACATTTGCACATATTATATATTAAGAAATTAAATATTATTTAATAAGGGAAACCCAAACATTCGGGAAACTAATTTTTTCAAAACTTTGTACAGTTGTAGCAATGCATTCAGTTCAATAGACAATGCATTCAGTTCAGTGGCGGCCAGTTATAGGCCAGTGGTGGCGAAATTATAAACCCCATGAAGGCTTTTTAAATGATAAAGTTTTAATTTTTTTATAAACTTATTTATTATATCATAAATGATCAATACAAAAAATTAAAAATTAAGTTTAAATATCTTAAATCTAATTTATGTATAAAATATTTCCAAGTAGACGTTCGCTGACTGATTTTTATCGTATCACTGAACCATGTGTATGACTCATGATTGTAGGTCCATCGAAGATGTATCAGATCGAAGCGTTGATCTAATTGGCAGATATGCTTCTTAAAGCGTCTAGTAATTTAATTTAATTATTTTTTGTTATTAAATTTTATTAAATTCATATGTACGTAAATCAATTACGTTAATAAGAAATTTATTGTAAAATTACTGAATTATAAATATAAATATTTTAATTTGTAGTCTTATATTATACGGTGGTTCAAAAAATAAAAACAAACGATACATGTTCCACACAATAAGAAACAGAATGGTTGAATAAATATACTGTGATTGAAAAGAACAAAACTACAATGTATGTAATTTATAAAGAAATTTCACTTCACGTACATACTGTAAGAAGACATTTTGATAAATTGCATTCAAATATCGACTTCTCAGCAAACGAAGAAAGCAGCAAATATTTCTTTACAAAAGAAAAACAGAATTATTCAAAAACCAGTGTTTAAAAAAAAACTTTTGGATTCCAAAAAATAAATTTAAAGATCTTGTCAATTTTGAAGTAAACTATTGCATTGGATGCTAAAAAAACGTTTTTAGAATGCAGTGTTACTTTATTTACAGATTTTAAAGAAACAGACTTGATTATAAAGCGTAAAAATAAGTTATCTATAAATCGCAGGGCAATTAAACAGCGAGTAATAGAATTAAAAAAAATATTTTTCCGCAAATACATAAAAACATAAAGCATGCAGAAATATATACAATTACTTTAGAAGAGAGTAAATTATTATGCGCAACTAGATTTTTAATAACAGATAAATTAATAACTGATTTTGTTCGATATAAACAAGACAACATAATGAAAAAAAAAAGCAAAGAAAAATATTTAACGTTAAAAAGGAAGTTTATCGGTCTTGACAATGCCAGTGAAACTTTTTTCTCGGCTTGGTTGCCATATTCTTTTTGGTTAATTATCTGGTGCAGCGCGGAAGGTGCTGAGATTGAATGTATTTAAAGGCAAAGTGCCTAAAAGTTTTTTTTTCTCTGTTTGTTTTTCGTTTCTTTAAAAATGTTCCTTTGCTTTGTATTGTTTAATTTACAGTTCTTTCCAAGTTAGGAAAGTTCTAAAACCTGTATATAAGTTGTAGTAGTCTCTCTTTTAATAACCAAAGTCTCGCGTTGAGATAAGCAGCTATTGTCCTCATTTATCTAAATCTACGCTACAGTTTGCCAGAGGGGATTGGTTTAAATTAATATCATACTCCTTCCTGTATGTGGCTTATTAACAGTTTAAAATTGAAATTAGAGAAGAATATACGAAATAACGTAATCTCAAACCATAAGGGAAAAGTTTTTATCCCTAACCAACGTTTTTCAAAGTTTTAGAAATCCCTTAATCTTTTTTAGGGTGAATCAACCAGATTTTGGCAGATGGCTGAAGGACTTGATTTTGGCAAATGATTTTCCCGAACAGATTGGTTTGGTTTGGTTTTTCTCTCTACGGTCAAATTCTAATACGATCTAATTAAACCGGGACCTACAGTTTAACGTGGATTCCGTACCACTAACAAACATCCATGCCACCGCCAAGATTTAGCCGAACAGAAGACAGTTGACGTCCAGATGAGAGACAATTTCTTACATGTGGACTACTAGTAGACGAGAATCATACATCCAGGGCATACTGTCTCTGTGTTGAAGAGTTAGCTACTCCTTCACAGAAGACAAGAAAGTAGCCTATCTTATGAAGGGGATCGCAAAGGACTAGTACCAAATCCTGTTAGTAACGAGTATCAAGCTGTCGAAGCATTTGTGAAACGCTGCTGTCAAATAATAAACTTCTATCCACACGAATCACCAGGTCCAAGTTCCAGCAACTATCCAACGTTTGTACTGTATCCGCTGGTACAGACAGGAATGACTTGAAAATTCTGGTTCGTAGTTGTGTTAGAGAGGGACTCTAGAATATTTTGTCAAAAATATATGACGACAAAGATGAGACTGAATCGGAAAATAGCATTGTATTCGTTGTCCCTGTCCAAGTTATAGAAGCTCTAGCTTTACTTGTTCCAAGAAGACACAATCACACATCACAGCGACGAATTCAAGTCAGGCCACAGCCGAAACGTTCAGCAACAAACAACCGGCTGTGTACCTCTCTTTTATCATTGTTGAATTCCAGGGAGGTGCTACGATACTGTGGAGTTAGACAAAGTGAATTTACAGGTGTCAGAATCACCAAAATATCTAGCACTTGACGAGATCTGGGCATTAAATCCTTGCACAGGTTTGACGGTAACTGACGTATACACAGCCCCCTCTTTCCATTTGTAGAATCAGCTATCCATATCAGCGTCGATTTTCCAGCCAAACATAATTCCTTGTCACAAATAGCCATAGTTAGTCTTCACTCCAGTCCAATGAGGGAAACTAAATTAGACGATAGGTTTAGGCGGTGAGGCCGAAACTGAAGAAATTCCTACGTCGCATATATCAATTAGCACGAAAAAGAAAATTGCTTAGTCATAGTGAATGGAATGCATATAAAACCTTTTTCGACTGAAATGTCAATTATTCTATGATATGTGAAGAACTAATTTAGCAATTAAAACTCCTATGTTTGCTGAAGATTATACTGTTCTAAAAATGGCCTGTGGAAAATCTATAGAGACACCACGACACTGTGTACTGAAAAGTGATTTGAATGGGATGATAGAACCCTTTGATTTTTTTGATATTTTTGCAATGAAACCACCAAAGGATTTTAAGCTGGAACTTCCTTCTTATTATACATTAGCGTCAGAGACGTGATAGAAGACAAAGTACGGCGGATGATAAAAGAAGACCTCATACAACATTCAGGCAGCCAATTGCCTGATTGTCTCAATTAATTATGAAGAAGAAGAAGGGCAAATGACGCTTTTGCTCCGATTATAGAAACACTTATATACATAACAGGATTGCTAGCCATTTCCATGAATCGATAATGCTTTGGACTGCTTCATTTGTGCAAATTTTTCTCAAATATGGATCACGATCTTTTGTCATCAACTTCTATCAACATTCTGGCAGATAAAAATTTATGAAAAATATGCCCTTTGTGCCCCAGATGTAAATTAGGTTGTTTAGATTATGCAAGGCTCCATCCTCATTTGGAAGAATGCACAACACGTTCTTCGAGGTCCATATCTCTTTTATATGTCTTAAATGTCTTTAGACTTTTATGTCTTTTTATGTATTTATGTTATAAATTTTATACAATCATGTCCATAAATTAAGGATAATTCAGAATCACACAGAAATTGAACTCTAAAATAAAAATTTCACCTGTAGAATTATCACACACATCTTGAAGAAGAATATGCAAATTACAGGAAACCACCAGATGGCGCGGATAGTACGTCACAATGACGAGAGTGTAAGAGAGTGGTATATAAGGAATGGTGGCAAAGAAGTAAAAATGTTCACAAGCGCTTTAAAAGTCTTTCAGTGCATTAACCATATAGTTATGGCAGAAAAGAAGCATTTGGATGATTTTTTAAGTGGTAGAACTATCGGACGACTGGAATGTGGGCGTACCCAGCTGGAAGTATCCGAGGAACTTGGAATCGCCCAGAGTGTCATCTCCAGGCTTTGGTAGCGATTCCAAGATGATGGTAATGTGAGTAGATGTTACAGCACAGGCCGCCCCCGAGTTACAATGCCGAATGAGGACCGGTATTTAAAAGTTCTGTCAAAAGAAACAGACGGAGCACAGCATCAGACCTGTCTCGTCAGCTCTCTCTAGCTACCGGTACGACAGTTTCAAGGCAGATCGGGTACAGACGCTTAGTGCACATTGCTCTATATGCTCGTAGGCCTGTCAGATGTGTTCCACTTACCGCAACTCACTGTCGCCTGCGATTAACCTGGAGTAGAGAACATGCATTGTGGGCACCGCAACAGTGGTCTTGTGTGATGTTTTCCGACGAGTCCAGGTTTTGTTTGCAGTTTGATTCTCGCCGGACTTTCATATAGAGAGCGCCAGGTACCCGTTACCACCAAGAGAACACCATTGAACGACACCGTTACGGTGGTGCAGGATGGCTCGTTTGGGGAGGAATTATTCTTGGTTCCAGAACTGAGCTGCATGTTCAGAGTGTAACGATGACAGGCCACATCTATAGGGATGTCATTCTGGAACAACATGTACCTTTGTTTCGGGGCGCCATGGGTGCTGAATTTCTGTTTATGGATGACAACGCCCGTCCTCACCGTGCAATCATTGTAGACGAATGCCTTCAATTGGAGGATATCACCCGTATGAATTGGCCAGCATACTCACCGGACTTGAACCCAATAGAGCATGTGTGGGATATGCTTGGTCGACGAATTGCAGCCCGTCAACCCCCCTCCCACCTGTCAACCGGAACTTCGGACAGCCTTGCTTGATGAGTGGTGTAATATTCCCCAAGATCAGATTGATAATTTGATACTCAGCATGCCTAGGCGTTGTTAAGGCCTGTATTGCATCGTCCGGGAGACATACTCCCTATTAACCATCATACTAACCATGTTATACTGTTTTTTGTAAATAGGTTCTTCTTTGAAATTTGCTCCAGGGAGTAAAAATCGCAATTTTTATTAATTATGTCAAACATATAGCATCCTTTTTGCTCTTTACCTTTTGTTTAATAAATATACTTTACAAATAAGTCAAATTTTTTTGCTTCTGTCTCTTTCTTTGCCTGAACTTCATTATCCTTAATTTATGGACATGAGTGTATGTATATTTCTAAATATCAAGGGGAATATCTTAGTCATCTACAAGATATCAGCATATATGCATCGAACATTCAATAATATCAAATGTACTTTGGGAAAGTTCTTCAATTTATTCAAGAGGCAAGACTGCCATTAAATTCGAAAATATATTATTTCGGATAAAAGAAACTCACAATAATGGTCCATTTAATTGGAGGACAAAGACCAACCGACAAATCATTCAGGTCTTGAACAACAACAGAGAAGAACTATTCTACAATAGAAAAAATTTCCTTGCTGTCATCTGAACAATTAATAAATTCAGATCGTATCTGTTAGGAAACTCCTTCACAGTAGTAGTGGATCATCATTTTAGGATGGCTAGCTGAAGTAAAGGTTCCATCCAAAAGACTTGCAAGATGTGCATTGAAACTGCAGAAATAAGATATCAACATTGCTTACAAGAGTGGTCGCAAGCATTCTGGTGCCAGTTCCCTATTCAGAAAGCTGCTTTCCAAACTAGCAACCAAGGGCAATCTTTTTCTTCCCCATTTAAGCTACCTAAAATATCAGTAACAAAAATTGGAATTGTTCTACTAGAATGTTTTCCTGTTACTGGAAGTGGAATTAGATGACTATTGTTTTCACAGTTTACTTGACGAGATTAACGGTCCCCTAAGCATTACCGACTGCTAAGACCACCGAAATTGCTAAAGGAATAATCGAACAAATAATCCTGAATGACGATGCTGCCAAAGATATAGTAAGTGATAGAGGATGTTATTTCGTATCAAATATCGGGAAAATAAACAATACTTTATTCTAAATTTTCCACCTCATGACAACAGCCTACCATCCACAGACCTGCCTTATGTACTGGCTAAACGACTTGCCCGAATTTCTCGAACAGAGACGCCAGGTGAGTCCAATCAAAACTAATCAATGAGTTATCCTAATAGTCTATTTCAAATGTACAAAGTTTCAAAATATTTAGTTTGTGGTGTGTTTAATAATTGGTTATTCAATAAATTATTAAATGATATATCATTTGTACAATATCTTACCTCCTACAATGGATAAAAGGAGACAATTCTTGGCTAAAATTGAAGTACGATTCATAAATAAGTTCATCAATCCTACGCGTTTCTGATCCTTCTGTGTGATAGTTTAATTTTGGTATCTAAAATAACATTATATATATATATATATAAGTTCATATGATACATTTCAATAAGAAAAGACAAAATTCTGCTTTCTAAATACTTGTCTAATTATAAATTCCTTTAATTCTTCTAATTCTTATTTTTTTTTCAGAACACAGAAAATTTTAATGGTTTTTTTATTTTAAAAATGATATCGCAAGCACCGTGTGTTATTATTAACAAGACAAAAATAATAAAAAGGAATACACAAAATTTATTAAAATATATGTATAATAATACATAAAATTTATTAAATAGATGTAAAATTTATTAAAATATATGTATAATAACATATAAAATTTATTAAATATATATAAAATTTATTAAAATATATGTAAAATATATGTGTATTAAATAAATGTATGTAAAAGAAATTTTACAGAAAGTTCATGTTAGGGGAAAGACACTGTCAGTTTTAGCGTATTAAATTGCAAATGCTTAAATTTTTAAGTGACCATTCACAGCAATAGAATTTCATGTTGTTTATTTTATTTAAGAATCTCGTTTTTAAGATTCAATAATTTAATATTCCAGCATATATTATTAACTATAGAATAAACTGGCACCAACACCTCCCGTATGCGTAATATAATAAAGATAAAGTTAAATACACTTAGATATTTAGCAAAATTATAACTGATTTTTCTTCCAAAAGTATACACATTTAGAATTAAAAAAAAACTTTATAAAGCAATATAGTTACATTTTAAAAAGGAGAAGAATGTACTCACCACTAAATTAGAAACGTTCCCTTTGCAGAAATGTGGGTGTTTCTGGCAGAATTCATTCAACCTATTTGGTTTCTCACAATAATCAGGATAGTCAGCTCAAAACTTGCTTCTTGGAAAACTGAAATGAATATCCTGTAGATACACTGGATATTTGTGCAAGAAAATACACAAAAATCTTTATAACTCCCTAAAATCCCTTTTCCATGCTTATGCTTTTTCGTGTCAGTTCAAGAACAGGTTTATGTTTGAAAATTGTACTTTCACATATAAAAGAAAAGGAAGTATTTTATAGTAGGCCATCAGAATTACAATTTCAATTTTCTTTACAATTTCAATATATGTTTCGTTGCACTATTTCTATTTTATGCACAAAAGACTTTTTTACATGCAGAAAGTTTTCCAACTATAAATTTCATAATTATTTGTTCACTTTCATTAAGTTTCCCATTACTTTATTTATTTGGGAAATATGATGTTTGAAAAATGTTATCAGCAGTAAACCCCATTGTTGCTGGTAAAATATACAGGAGAGGTAACTATGAAAAAATTTGTTGGTCAAATACTTAATATTTTTTAACCATAAAAATGAACAGGAAATTTGCTTGAAGAATTGTAGATACCAAATTTAAATGACCACTAATTAAAGACATTGACATTGACGAAATGATCCTTCCATAATTAATTATTACTTCAAAAAATTATCTTGCTACTGAATTTGCTTTCAAAAATGATTTTGGAGCACTCCTTGTATCTTAAGCACAATAGTAAATAATACAAAGAGAAATATTTTTTTGTAGATATTTTTAGCGTTTCACAAACATTCTTTCACCATGGCTATTGTATCCATAACATGGTGATACTTGAGCCACAAAAAATTAATAAAACAAATATAAAAAATTTTATTAGACTTAGAAAAGGGTTTAATCTGTATATTCAATTCTGTATATTCAGAATTTATCTGTATCAAATTTTCTGTTAGAAGGTTTCATTTTGATGCAAGATTATGAAAAACTGTTTTTTAATTTAAAATTTAAGAATATCTTAACTATCCCTATCGTATTTAGCATATTTGATGTATTTATTCACATTTTGAAACTGCACAGATTACATAAATATTCGACAAGTACTCTATCATTTTAGCAGCTACGAAATCAAAATTACTACAGTGAAGGTTTATTTGAGTATT
This sequence comes from Caerostris darwini, assembly GCA_021605075.1. NCBI lineage: Eukaryota > Metazoa > Arthropoda > Arachnida > Araneae > Araneidae > Caerostris > Caerostris darwini. Next base: position 27,513 of record BPLQ01009014.1, read on the forward strand.
CTCACATTGTACAGTACAAAGAAAAATTGATACAATACAATGACAGTTAAAACAAGTAGTGAAAAGCTACTGTACGTCAAGAAAAAATTGTATTACGGTGTTTAAAAAAAAAAAAAAAAAAAAAAAAAAAAAAAAAAACTGATATCTGTGATTCGGATGTCTTCTAAATATCGATACGAATTATATACACATGTATAAGTTGTAAACTTTACTGAAATATAGTGATCGATTTTTCAAGCAGGCATGTTTCAGGAACTGGTGGTTAAGGTCCACAACACCCGAATCCGTATAAACAATCCGAAAGCGCATGGGTCGATCATTATCTTATTATACAAAGTGGCGAACCATCGAATGTCGGATTTAAAAGTGCTTACCGTACATCTTTGGCGAATCATTAAGCAAAAACATTTGCACTTGATAAAGCGGTTTTCCAGTGGGTTCCGTTTACTTGTTCCCACATTGTAAAGAAATTTATATCGGAATTACTGAAGACTTGACGTTATTTTGCAATTATTTCGCCAAAACTGCTAGAATAAATAAGTACCAATCTATTATGTTGAATATTTGTGTCATAGGCGCTGTATAGCAATTAATATATTTCAAATATTTCAATTTTGATAGAAAATAAAAAAAAATTAAAAACCATTACTTTCAAATTAAATTGATTATTCTAATACTCACGGACTGTGGTTGCATATGGTAACAGCAGGTTTTTTGACGATTTTGGAATTCTTGACTACGATGTTTGTGGTTACTGGATACGTGCGATAGTAGTTGTAAAACTCCATCGACTGTTGGAATAGGAAAGAAAAGCAAGTGATGAAAATAGCGTATTTTATGATTTTCCAAACAACACTTGCCCTGCATATATTGCTGGCCTTTTTATGTGCTTTTGAGACTGTTTCTATTTCCGATATTTCATTGTTGGATGACAGCTCAGAAAATCTTTTTCTTGGAGCATTTGTTGTTTCCTTATAAAAAAACAGAAATTTGTATTAACATCTTTCATGTATCATTCCGTATAAACAATAAATATTTAGAGTGCAAGAGAGGCTTGAACAGTGTATTGAGCCTCCAAACTAAAGGTTTTTGATTAAAATGCCGACGAGAGATAAGGAATCAAAAAGCAGTCGTATCTATGCCGGAAATGAGTACGTTAAATTCTTTGGTAAGAGTCCTTATGTTGGAATTTTGGGAGGAACATGCGAACCCCGCATTCCCCCATGACACTAATAGTCTGTAGTAAAATAAAATCGCAGTTTAAAAGACTCTCCGACATACACCCAGATCAAAGTTGTATCTGCTTTATAGCAGGCACTCTAATGCTAAATAAACTCAGATTAAAAAAAAACATTTGAATAACAACATACTATTATGGTAAAGTAAGATATTTCACTTTTTAATAAATTAATTTATTTATAAAATCAAAGTGGAGCATAATACTTACGCATATATGAACCTCAATTTATAATCGATTAAATTTTTTTTTCAGATAAAAATTATGCTAGATATCAATTTAGCACCGAGTGATACTGAAGATTGCTTTATTGCAATAGAAGATCAATGACAAGATTTCAAATACGGTTTTTCATAATGTTTTCCGGCTTGGGGAAAATTTTATATTAAATAAAACTTAAATCTAAATGATAAAATACTAGCTTTGGTTTTTCCATTAAAATTATATCAGGAAACTCTGAGGGGAGAGGGCTTGACACGCGTAGGTGAACTTCGTAATCTAACTCCATTTCTATTACGCTAACGCGTTTCACTCTTAATTTGAAGACAGATATATACATTTATAAATACCAAAAGGATAATAAAGTTTTATAAAATAAAAACATTTGAAAAGATATTTAAAACTGCTACAGAACTCAATGACAAATTTTTAGTGACCATATTAAGAGTGCTTCAATTGATTTCTAAGTAGAAGAATTATTGAGATTGTTGTCTATGAATTGAGGTAATGTAGCTTACAGATTAAGGCATAGTTATTAGAGACTTTATCAATTAGTTGTTCATTGCTTTATTAATGAAGTATAGTGATAGAAGGTGGTGAATTTCTTTTCGAATGCAATATTTTATTTGTTTATGGAGGTTGCACATCCACAGGTTGCACATGTTTACGCAGAATGTATTTATATCACTTAATAATTTTTGTAAAAAAGTGTTAATATTAAATTTAATTAAATTTTGTTCCTTTAGCAAAAATATTTACGCTACAAGTCATAAATAACTCTAATTCGCCGGGGACTATATGAACCGCCTGTTTCAAGAAATGCAGTAAAGTCTTCATCCTTGCAAATAAATATAATTTTTCTGAAAGAAGATATGTCTTTACAATTTCGATTATAACTGAAAACTTTCCTACCAAACGGGGTGTTATATTTGAATACATTTTGTACGTTGGTATTGGCTATGAGAAAAGTTTCTGGTTAACTTTATAAATGGCTTAACATTAATAATGGCTGGTTTTTATTGATATGTACTTCCATAGAATCTTCGGGTATGCATTACTTTCTATGATTTCTTTTCTTTTATAACCTTTATATATAGTAATTTCTTTTTTAATCTGAATTAAAGAACTTATGACACAGAATGTTAGTAATATAAAGTACTTTTTTATTGCTTAAATAATATTTAAAATGACGTATTATACATTAAAAATTTTAAAAATCTTTACAAATTATATGTTAATATAAGAAGGTACAGTGATAATACGAATAAGTAAAGATAAAGTGCACAGAAAACTCCATTTTAGAATGCAAGATTGAATTAAAAAGTATTGGCCATTTTGTACTGTTTCGTTTTAAATGGGAAGAAATATTTTGGCACATTTGTAAATAAATATTGAAATGACTCTATATTAATAATGGTTGGTTTTCATTGATATGTACTTTCGTAGAATCTTTGCGCCTGCATTGTTTTTATTTGATTTCTTTTCTTTCACAACCATTTTGTAAAATTCCATTTTCTCTCAGAATTTTATAACTTAAAATAACACAAAATGTTAGTAACATAAAGTGCCTTTTTAATGCCGAAATAATATTTAAAAATAATATATTATACATTAACGATATCAAAAAGCGTTAAAAAATATATTTAAGTGTATGAAGGTACGGTGATGAAAAATAAAATGAGAATCTTGATATCTTCAATGAAATTACTAATAAGTAAAGGTAAAGTACACAGAAGATTTCCTTTTAGAATACAAGTTTGAATTAAAAAGAATTGGCCATTTTGTGAGCTTCATACTTGTTTGAGAAACAAGTATAAAGCTGACAAGGTTTCAAAATATTTATTTATTTGAAGCTTAGCAGTCAATCAATCATTGTAAATGTTACATCATTATCTTTCGAATAAAAAGGTCGAAAGGGAGCGAATATATAAAAAAATAATATTTACTTAAGTTTCCAAGGAAAAAAAAAACAATATTAGTACGAAGCTGCCAATAAGCCATATAGAGAAATTCTATGGTTTCTTTACCTATAAACCTCAAATTATAGACAGGAAATTACACACACACTCACACACAGAAACATATATTAAAATAAAATTTATATCAGTGATTTACATCAGTACACGGCATCATTACTACTTATGAGGCCAGCAAAAGAAAGATTTACTTCTAAAATTAAGGCAGTAAATTGATAATTTAGAAACTGTTTTATAGCACACAAATTTCATATAAACATAACAAATGGAACTTACTTCGGTACATCTCGCATTATTACAGCTCCGAATTCTAGTTACGCCCTCAATTGCGTCCTAAATTAAGAAAGAATATATAGAAATTTAGATGATTTAAATGGCCTTTCATAGCACACATTCATTATATAAACTTAACACAAGTGACTTACTTCAGTACATTGCGCATCCATACTGCTCATGACTCTAGATGACCAAATCTAAGACAGTAAATAAAGTAGTTTAAATGACACAGAAAGGTTTTATAGCTAGGCAACTATTCTAGATTAGCTGATTTATTATGCATGAGGCTTAATCTGATTAGTGCTTTCAAAGGTGTACCTTTTTGTCGAATACGCCCAGCAAAATTCAGAGCGAACTGCACATTTTTATTGTCTTGCATGATGATATAATTCCTCTTTGCACGCCAACAACTCATCCAAATAAATGTATTGAGTCAAAATTATTAAAATTCAATTTGTGTAAAGATTCTATGTTACATTATTTTAGATAATATTACCATCAAACACCTATTTAATAAATAAAAAAAAAACCTTGTTGATAAATGATGGATGCTACAAGTAATTACAAATTTAACCAAATGATTCTATGTTCGATTTTAATAATTGACACTTTCATTAGACTTTCGTCACCATTAGCATAATTATTTTTTGTATTTGTTCAACAATTACGAAAAGAGTTCGAAATGAAATGAAATTTAAATAATTTTTATCACCAGTTTTTCCATAATATTTTCTATTATTCATATTAATATTACAGAGCAAGTGCGGTTTTAAATATTGGATTTTTTTTTTTTTTTTTTTCCAATTCAGGAAATACACTCATGTTCATAAATTAAGGATAATTCAGAATTACACAGAAATTGAACTCTGAAATAAAAATTTCAACTGTAGAATTATCACACACGTCTTGAAGAAGAATATGCAAATTACAGGAAACCACCAGATGGCGCGGATAGTACGTCACAATGACGAGAGTGTAAGAGAGGGGTATATAAGGAATGGTGGCAAAGAAGTAAAATTGTTCACAAGCGTTTTAAAAGCCTTTCAGTGCAATAACCGCATAGTTATGGCACAAAGGAAGCATTTGGATGATTTTTTACATGGTAGAATTACCGATCGACTGGAATGTGGACGTACCAAGCTGGAAGTATCCGAGGAACTTGGAATCACCCAGAGTGTCATCTCCAGGCTTTGGCAACGATTCCAAGATGATGGTAATGTGAGTAGATGTTACAGCATAGGTCGCCCCCGAGTTACAACGCCGAATGAGGACCGGTATTTAGCAGTTACTGCCAAAAGAAACAGACGGAGCACAGCATCAGACCTGTCTCGTCAGCTCTCTTCAGCTACCGGTACGACAGTTTCAAGGCAGACCCTGTACAGACGCTTAAGGCACATTGGTCTATATGCTCGTAGGCCTGTCAGATGTGTTCCACTTACCGCAACTCACTGTCGCCTGCGATTAACCTGAAGTAGAGAACATGCATTGTGGGCACCGCAACAGTGGTTTTGTGTGATGTTTTCCGACGAGTCCAGGTTTTGTTTGCAGTTTGATTCTCGCCGGACTTTCATATAGAGAGCGCCAGGTACCCGTTACCACCAAGAGAACCCCTTTGAACGACACCGTTACGGTAGTGCAGGATGGCTCGTTTGGGGAGGAATTATTCGTGGTGCCAGAATTGACCTGCATTTTCAGAGTGTAACGATGACAGGCCACATCTATCGGGATGTCATTCTGGAACAACATGTACGTTTGTTTCGGGGCGCCATGGGTGCTGGATATCTGTTTATGGATAACAACGCCCGTCCACACCGTGGAAACATTGAAGACGAATGCCTTCAATTGGAGGATATCACCCGTATGGATTGGCCATCATACTCACCGGACTTGAATTCAATAGAGCATGTGTGGGATATGCTTGGCCGACGAATTGTAGCCCGTCAATCCCCTCCCACCTGTCAACCGGAGCTTCAGAGGGCATTGCTTGATGAGTGGTGTAATATTCCCCAAGATCAGATTGATAATTTGATACTCAGCATGCCTAGGCGTTGTAAGGCCTGCATTGCATCGTCCAGGAGACATACTCCATATTAACCATCATACTAACCATGTTATACTGTTTTTTGTAAATATTTTTTTTTTTGAAAATTGCTCTAGTGAGTAAAAATCGCAATTTTTATTAATTATGTCAAACATATAGCATCTTTTTTGCTCTTTACCTTTTGTTTAATAAATAGACTTTACAAATAAGTCAAATTTGTTTTGCTTCTGTCTCTTTCTTTGCCTAAACTTCATTATCCTTAATTTATGGACATGAGTGTAGAAGAAAAAAAACTTTGCTAAATTTACTGCAGGTTTGTCAAACTTATTATATTGAAATACAACAAGCAAAATGTCCAATAATTTGCCATATTAAAATCCAGTCAATAGAATTAAAAAATAAATATAATATATTTAAAATTATGTCGTATCATAAAGGGGAAATTGCTAATATGTCAGACCTTACACAAAATGTAAGTGAAAATGTTTGACTTCGCTATTTGATGACTGAATAATAACTGCTGAAAAGTTTTAAGATAGTTTACAAATTAATTCGTACGACGGTATGCACACAACAAAGCTGTTGCTCCTAAAAAGTGAAAATCAATTTCAAAATGAAGGTACGTAATGCAGATATAAGATAAATTCTTTCTTAGAATTCATATTATTTGAGTAAAAAATAACTAAAATTGTATCATGAAAAAATTATTTTCAATATTCAATATGATAACTCAGAATTTCGAGTAAAATAAAAATCTGTAGTTTTAGAAGGATATTTACTTTTACAAAACCTTTAAAATTAGATAGACAGATATATACAAATTTTCATTAAATATTTTATTAATGCTCACTTCCTAAATGGAAAATAAACGATTTATAAAAGATAAAATGAAACGAACTTGTTTTATTGTGAAGCAATATTTTATAGAACGCAAGAGATTATCACAGTAAATATATGTTTCGTTGTCTGTGATGTTTTAACAACTCGGAAAAGAAGTTTATAATTAAACATGTTTAAAGTTTTAGTTAATTTCGAAATGTAGAATAACATACTTGATTAATGGATTAAGCAATGGTTCTCAAATGTTACACCCTAAAAGGTTTCCTCATGAACTCTGGGGTATTCGAGAGAAAAAAATTATTGTCCAGATGTAAAAATAAATTAATTTACTCTTCTTTACAGTTTTGCCATCCAAAGACAGCTTTCATTACAAATAACTAATATCGCTGAGTCTTTTTTCCCTTCACATAAAAACAGTTGAACATTTAGCAAGTTTAGAAGAAAGTCCGAGTTTTTATTTTCCTCCAGTTAACACTGCAAATTACATTTGTGCTAGAAACACATACTCGAATAATTGAATTGATGATTTTAATATTAAGTTAAGTAGAACTGGAAGATATATCTACAGATCGTGGATGGATGATTAAAATAAATCATTGTCTTTTGAATCTTTTTGGATTTCTATAAAAGAAGAATATGTGTCAATATCTAAAACAGGTATTGAACATTTTACTATAATTTTCAACCACAAATTTATAGGAAATAGAATTTTCAACCATCACCGCAATTTAAGAGTAAAAAGAAAGGAAATTTTCAAAGGAATTTATGAAAAATTAAGAGTGTTCACCTTTTACATATAATATCAAAACATTGAAGAAATCGTGGCTGCTTATATATAAACAATAAGATAAAGGTAAAGTTGTTTGTTTTGTATTTTCATGGATGGCAACATCTTGAAAAATTGTTTATATTCTGTATCAGGTAAAAATTTAGAAACCTGTACCCTTATGTGCAAATGCAACGCCAGCATGTAAAATTGCCAAGTAAGCATAACAGTGAATGCCACAATTAGTTTTCGCGGTAAAACGATATTACGTCCAAATTTATCAATAGTATGCCAAATCGCCAAGTAAACAAACAAAATGGCTGCCAAAGTTCGAAGTCGTTGTAAAATGCTATTTTTCCAAAATTAATTACCCAAAATTGCTATTACGCCAAAATTCGTATCCAAACAGCTGGTGAGTGAAATTTTTACTTACATTGCTTCTACTCCAAATTTTATCACTTTATTGCCAAATATTATCCCTATCCTGCTAAAAGGTTATTCTTAAAATTCTTTTACGTCAAAAATTTATCGCTTTATCGCCAAATTTTTCACTAAGCGAAATTTTATTCCTAAAACGCTTATTCGCCATATGTTATAGCTTTAACGCCAAATTTTAGCACTGTTCTGTAAAAGAATTTGTGCCTAAATTGCCTTTACGCCAGTTTATATCGCTTTATCGCAAAAGCTTTGCCACTATTATGACAAAATTTGGTACTTGCATATTAACGCCACCGCAGCTACAGATTTGGCGGTTTTTAAGTGGTGCCAATCTACGCTTAAAATTGTCACAAATCATAAAATATATAAAACACTTTATTTAAAACCAAAACACTTTCAAAAATCAAAACACTTTATTTAAAAACAAAGTAGTCAATCGGATTTCGGTGGAAAATGGGCCGATATAGAGTTTAACATAGATTCAAAACAGTCTTTATTTTGTCGCATTGGCAGCTCTTTATTGGCGCATTAGCACAGCTTCTGCTGCGGTGGCGTTAATACGTAAGTACCCAAAATGTTAATGTTTTCTTTTTACGCCATATATTGTCGCTTTAAACCAATTTTTAAACCAAGCTTTCACCAAACTATATAATTATTTTGCCAAACTTTTATGCCTAAATTGCTTTTATGTCAAATTTAATCACTTTATCGCCAAATTATTATGTGGAATTATGTTTTGCTAACTCACATAAATGTATCATTTAGAAAAAGATAATAATCGCTTTTATGATAAAATTAAGCCAGAATTATTCGCTAATACGCCATTTTTATTTTTTATTATGTCAAAAAATATTTAATGTTGTTTACGATGCCGAATTTGAATGATGAAACAAAATTATTTAAAAAAGGAAAAAAAGAAACCAAAGAATAACTTACATTTTATTCTGATATATCCTTTGTTGGAAGCAAAAAAGATATTTTCATTGATTTACTAAGACCTATCCTTATCAAATGAATGAAGAAAACATCAGAACATCAGAAAACAACAGAAAAATGTAATAAATTCCAACGACATTTTTCTTCTGTAAACTAACGTTCTAAAATTAAAAAGTTACATCGACGCTTTCGCCGTGAACTAACGTTCTAAAAATAAAAAAATAACATTTTCCCGCAGAAATTCGAATAACGGTTGCCACAAAACCTTAACTATGACATAAAAACGAAACATCACAAACCCGCAGAAAATGTAAAGCATTCGTGAGGCGTTTTTCCGAAAAACAACGTTCTAAAAATAGAAAGTAACATTTTTTCACGCGAATTCACATAATGGTTGTTATAAAACCTTAATTATTTCAACAGCATTAAAAAGAAAATAATTTTTTGATAATCAAATATAAGTTATTGATAAATTAAAAAATCATTTTTCTTCTTTGTTTCGTATTTTCATGAGCAGCAGTATTCTTAAAATTGTTTATTTTGTGTATCATATACTGTAAACATACTGTCGTGTCAATATGAGCAATATTTTTTATTAAGGTAAGATTTTGTATAAATATTATAATTCATATGTTAGATTATATTCTTACATGCGTCCCTAGAAAGGGGGTGTTTGTTGGTCTCTGCACCTGTATCCGACATGTCCAACGAAATGACCCATTTCCGGTGGGTGAAGGTCATTCACCACAGCTGCGGGTGAAGGTGTATTTCAATTGGCAGGGGTCATAAAACCCTTCGTGCCAGGTGGTCGAGAGATCAGTTCATCAAGACGGGGATTCGAATTTATGGACGGGGTGTGTCTGCCGAACGCATATAGACTCTCATATGGTGTTGGTAACCGTGCCCCCTCCCCATCTCCCACTGAGAATGACCTATAAAATGGGAGATGGAAAGCGGAAAGTGGAGACAAAAAAAATGTAGCAAGGACAGTGGACGACGAAGGTAGGGAGCCCTAATCCCCCGTAATGAAGTGCTAGAGGGCCCAGATGAAGAAAAATAGTCTGACGCGATCTCCGAACGTCAGAGCCCAAGACAAGAGACTTCATGCCCAACTCAAGAGCCCCATGAGCTGTTGGCCCCGTGAAGCCACGAAACTTTGAACAGTGGTGATAGACTTCATTCGTCATGATGATTTGGCGCACGACTCTCGATTTCAACGAGTTAGCAAAAGATCCTTCGGCTATAAGAAAAAGGAAACTGCTAATCCATGCGACATGATATGGAAATGTTTCCCCATGCTTTTTGCCCGACACAAGAGCTCCATGAGCGGTTGTCCCCTGCTACAACAGATTTGAACAGTGGTGTGTATTGAACTTTATTAACACTGAAACTTTAGATTTGAAAAAAAAGGGTACCCCTCCTTCCCATCAGTTGTGGCAAGCAATAAGCTGTAATGACTATCACCATATTATTTTATTATTAAGAATTAATTTGGGATTGCGGCAACATGTATAAATTATATTTTTATTAATGCTTTATCAGGATTTTACCCTCTCTTAGATTTAATAATATCTAATATCTGTATGATTTATTTCAAACTTAATTTTGTAAATATCAATAAATAGTACTTTGTCAATATTTAAAATCGTGAATTGTGTTTGTGAATTATTTCATGTGAGTGTGTTTCCTTTTCTAATTAAAAAAGTCTCTGAAGGCATGCGAACTGGTAGATTTAATTTATGGTATGGGTTATTGCGGAATTCATAATGGTTAATGTGTGTGTTGGGTAAAACGATGTAGCTAGTTGTTTCTAGGATAGGATATTGTTTAATTTTAAGTGTAAAAGAATAAGCAACACCACAATACGTTATAAGAATGTTCTCTGAATAATCAATAATTTATCGGAATAAAAATTTAAAAGAATATATATTTATGTTCTTTAATTACTATAACTAAAAAAATTCTGCAAACAATTATCAAAACAGACATAAATAGTCATTATATTGCTCGGGAAAAAAAAAGAAGTTAAGAATTCCTCTAGAGTATTGCAACCCTCAAGAAATTAGCGGAAGATAGGCAACTTCCTCAGGGATACAGTATTTTAGATTTCAACCTAATAATTTATCTGAATAATTATCTAAAAGAATATATATTTCTATTCTTTTTTGAGTTAATATCTAGAATCGTGTACCCTTTGTGCCAAACAAATCGCTAAGTTGCCAAGTTGGTGAGTAAGCATAGAAATGAATGGGCCAGGTAGTTTGCGCGGTAAAATGATATTATGCCAATATCCTTCATTGGGGTTCCAAATCGCTAAGTAAAACAATAAAATGGCTGCCGAAGTTCGGTGTTCATTGTAAAATGCTATTTCGCAAAATTTATAGCCAAACAGTGCTATTACGCCAACATTAGTAGCCAAATAGCTATTACGTCAAAGTTTATTCCTGAAAAGGCTTTGAAGTTAAAGTTTATCGCATTAACGCCAAATATTATCACTACCTTGCCAAATTTTAATCCTCGAAATGCTTTATCGCCACCATTTATCACTTCATTGCCATTTTTTCACTAAGCGAATTTTGTTTTTTGAGGTGCTTTCACGTCAAAAGTTAATACTTTACCGTCAAATTTTTATCATTGAATAATTTTGTTGCTGGAACACATTTGCGCCAAGTGTTATCGCTTTTAAGCCAAAATTTAGCACTATTATCTCTCTATAAATAGCTAATATAAACTATTACCTATTTAATAACAGCAAGCAGTAAGAGTTGTAGCAGATATGAAATCAGTAAGAGTAGTAACAAATAAAGTAATCATTTAAGGTTATCAGTAATAATAAGCAAATTAGTTTATTATAAGGGTGGTGACTAAGACGAGATTTTAAGAATGCCTAGACATAACGTGCACCCAGGATTTGGCTAAAAGAATTGAGACTTTATCCTCTTTCTTGAAACTCTTCTCATTTTTTCATTGAAACAGAGTCACTTCATTACCTATCGCATGTAGGCTTTCGAATCAAGCTGCCGTAGTTAGTGAACTCAATATTTTCCCCGAGTTATGCATGGACACGGATATATTCATAGCGTGTAAAGGGTTTCGAACAAAGCTTTTTCAGTTTCCTGAACTCAACGCTGTGCCCACTACGACATGGACAGCAGAATATTCATTCCAAATCGCAATAAATATCACAATGAATTCCTTGTAAGGTTTCGAAACAAGCTGCCTTAATTAATGAATTCATGAGAATGAAAAATAATTGCCATGAAAATGGAAATATTACTTGCCGGATTATTAGTCGGAAAATACCATGATATTACTTGTTGGATTTCGGAACGGTTTGAGCCAGTTCGTGAAAACTACATTATGTGATTTTGAAGAAGAACATGGGAAGATTCATTATTTTTCCCTTGTAAGATTTCGAAAAATGGAGTCTCAATTTGTAAACTCAAAATTTTGCTCACTTCTGCGTCGGCATGGGTATATACATCCAGTATCTTTTTACGGGATTCCAAATAGGCTCTTTCAGAAACTTGATTTATTGAAACTGCTTGTGTTCTCAAATATTTCGTGAACTCAACGGTGTTTCCACTTCGTCACAGACATGAGAATATTCATTCTGTATCGCTTGTCGCCTTTCGAACCAAACTGCCTCAATTAGTAATTTTAACCTTCTGCGCAGTTTTGCATGGATATGGATATGCTCATTCTATACCACTTGTCTAGTTAAACAAATGACAATGATAACTAGTAAAAAATAATCTGAAATTATTAAAGTTGCAAACTGTAGTTAGTGGGACTTGTTGGACATTATACACTCATGTCCATAAATTAAGGATAATGAAGTTCAGGCAAAGAAAGAGACAAGCAAAACAAATTTGACTTCTTTGTAAAGTCTATTTATTAAACAAAAGGTAAAGAGTAAAAAAGATGCTATATGTTTGACATAATTAATACAAATTGCGATTTTTACTCCCTGGAACAAATTTAAAAAAAGAACCTATTTACAAAAAACAGTATAACATGGTAAATATGATGGTTAATGTGGAGTATGTCACCCGGACGATGCAATACAGGCCTTACAACACCTAGACATGCTGAGTATCAAATTATCAATCTGATCTTGGGGAATATTACACCACTCATCAAGCTATGCCCGTCAAAGTTTCGGTTGACAGGTGGGAGGGGGCTGACGGGCTGCAATTCGTCGGCCAAGCATATCCCACACATGCTCTATTGGATTCAAGTCCGGTGAGTATGCTGGCCAATCCATACGGGTGATATCCTCCAATTGAAGACATTCGTCTACAATGTTTGCACGGTGTGGACGGGCGTTGTCATCCATAAACAGAAATTCAGCACCCATTTCGCCCCGAAACAAACGTACATGCTGTTCCAGAATGACATCCCGATAGATGTGGCCTGTCATCGTTACACTCTGAACATGCAGGTCCGTTGTGGAACCAAGAATAATTCCTCCCCAAACCAGTCTTCCTGTACCACCGTAACGGTGTCGTTCAATGGTGTTCTCTTGGTGGTAACGGGTACCTGGCGCTCTCCATATGAAAGTCCGGCGAGAATCAGACTGCAAACTAAACCTGGACTCGTCGGAAAACATCACACAAGACCACTATTGTGGTGTCCACAATGTATGCTCTCTACTCCAGGTTAATCGCAGGCGACAGTGAGTTGCGGTAAGGGGAACACATCTGACAGGCCTACGAGCATATAGACCAATGTGCCCTAAGCGTCTGTACCCGATCTGCATTGACACTGTCGTACCGGTAGCTGAAGAGAGCTGACGAGACAGGTCTGATGCTGTGCTCCGTCTGTTTCTTTTGGCAGTAACTGCTAAATACCGGTCCTCATTCGGCGTTGTAACTCGGGGACGACCTGTGCTGTAACATCTACTCACATTACCATCATCTTGGAATCGTTGTCAAAGCCTGGAGATGACACTCCTGGCGATTCCCAGTTCTTCGGATACTTCCAGCTGGTTACGTCCACATTCCAGTCGTCCGATAATTCTACCACGTAAAAAATCATCCAAATGCTTCCTTTATACCATAACTATGCGGTTAGTGCACTGAAAGGCTTTTAAAGCGCTTGTGAACAATTTTACTTCTTTGCCACCATTCCTTAAATACCCCTCTCTTACACTCTCGTCATTGTGACGTACTATCCGCGCCATCTGGTGGTTTCCTGTAATTTGCATATTCTTCTTCAAGATGTGTGTGATAATTCAACAGGTGAAATTTTTATTTTAGAGTTCAATTTCTGTGTGATTCTGAATTATCCTTAATTTATGGACATGATTGTATATAACATAATATGTTATGTTATATATATGTATATATACATACGAAATATATATATATATATTTCGAACCCAGCTTTTCGTGTTAGGCACTTAGTTTTGATTCCTTCATATGCAACTTTTGGATCAATTTATTGAAAATTCAGGTGGAGAGAATGTGGGCAGAGTTCAGCAGAGTAGTAGTTGAGGTAAAATATCATAGGCCTCCATGATGTAACGCTAATATCCTTTGTAACTTTGAATATCTAAGCATAATAGTAATTTTTCCGTGGGTGTACAAACAAACACTGAAGCATCGCTACGAGCGATGAGGACAGTGGTACGCCTGCGGCGTCCAAGCATAATAGTAATAAATTACCTTATATTAATGCTCAGAATTTCATGAAAATCATAATATTGGAAACTAGCTACGATTATCTATGCCACAAGGTGTGTTTGGGGAAGATTGCATCGAGAAAAGACTAGAATTAACTTCATTGGAATGACACTAAAAAAAAAAAAAATAGTTAAATTTCCTTCCAAAGAGCATGACAGTGACGCAAAACATTTATAAATGCTGTAAGAATGACCATCTATTTTCCCTATCATAAAACAGAAAATGCAACACAGACCGTTCGCGATTTCGAGCATCTTCTCTTTTACACTCAAGCTACAAACGTTATTACCTTTAAATTACACGATGGGTATCAATATCTTTCCATACATTTAGAAACCACCTTCTCTATGCTTCATATTTCCTTATATATGCTTCATGCTCTGAGGTTTCACAAAATCATTTGCTGTAGAAATTTATCCATTACGTAAAGCAAAGTTCATCTTTCAGTACTGATATTCGTGGAACAGCTCAACCATATCAATGTGAGAACTTTTTTAAGATGGAAGATGTTTCTTAAATGTTTCATACAAGGAAAAATATCAGTTGATAATTTTTTAAGTTGATATTATTTGAAGTTTTAAATTTACATGCATTTTGATTTTGTGAGCATTTGTTCAAAAGTCTGAAAAGTAGCATCATACTATATTTTAAGTTTAGAATTTCAGTGTTCCAATCAATTCAGCCTTCTAAATTAACGAAAATTCATGATCTGTGTTTATTATCAAAGAAAAAATTATTTGCTTTTTCCCGAATAATTTATAACCATTAACAAGCATATATTTTATTTAAATGAAATTAAACAATGAAATTGTAAAGCTAAAATCAAAATTCTAAGCCCAAGTAAACAACGTCTAATTTAAATGATTATTGTTCTAGTGTCATTGTTTTAATAAAATGTAAATATTAATGTATTGCGGTTGTATTTAATAATGTAACGTGAATTTTTTAATTCAATAAATCTTGATAATTGCCAATTGCAATTATTGATGATTTTTATGAAGAGATATTATTAATGAGAAAAAAAAATATTACTTGTCGAAGAGGAAATAGGCTTTAAGAATTGATGCGGAAATTTTAGAGCAAAAATATATCATATAAAATATTATATAGTTTCAGTAGTGAATTAAATTATATTTCAAAATGAATATGATAGTTTAATTTAAGGAATAATTTTAAATGTTTTATAAAAAAATTAGCTTTTCCGAAGACATATAATTTTAAAGAAAATCACAATCTTTTTTAAATTTAATATAAATAGAAATTCATTTTTAGACGATAGTAATAACTAGACGATACTAGTAAGTAAAAAGCATAATTAACAATTTACACTTTATAATTACAAGTTAGCAATGTTAAAAATTTAACTAACAACTGAATTTCTATATACTTATTTATAATGTCTTACTTTTGTTGCTTTGCGTATTTTCTTTGTCTTCCAACAGGCGGGATATAACGGTGTGAAGGCATTTGTATTAAAATGAAAAATAAAATATTTTATCTATATTTGATGTTTATTGGTTTTTTTTTACTAAACAAGAACAAGTTCGTGTTCTATATATTTCCTTTTATTCAAATATGAACGTGAAATTGATAATTGAATATATATTTCCTTTTATTATTATGAACATACAGAATTATCTTTTTAATATTAAACAGTATCTTTTTGTCCTCTATTTTATTCATGGTCACCATAACAATGAGTTGAAGTCAGACCTGTCGAAGCATGGGTGAAATAAGGGTTTTAGCCAACCGTTTCGATCTGTTCCTCATCTTGAACGCCAGTTTGAGGGTGCTCTTGTAAAGATCTTCAAAAAAGTTGATTGCCGTCCACACAGATATCCCCAGCCAGCATCCCACCAAGCCGCCGACGTGGCTGAATATTTCCCACATCTGAAATGAAAACACTGGGATATACGGAATCTTCCATAAACTGGTAGAGCAACTTATGTTTTATCTGCAATTATTAATAATATTTTAAACTATTCTAAAAAAATAATTTGTTCCTATATTTTACACGGAGTTCTAAGGCAGCTACAAATTTAAAGACATTCTGTAAGTCTTTAAAAATTAATAAGCTTAGAGGTCTTTAAACAATTTTTAAAATTTGACACAAAATAGAATAATTATATTGACGAAATTAACTAGCCAGCTGAATAAATCTAGCAACATATTGTTTTAGACTGATTAACTATTTTATGTTTAAATACATTTAATTTTTTCAACTTAATGGCCTGCGATTAACCAAGCTTTTAAAACATATTGATCTCTCTAATTTAAAGCAATATTTGGATGAAATACTCATTTATTAGATTTTATAAAACTATGTTCTAAACTCTGTTTCACATCAGGCTTTTGCACTAAATTATAACTTTTCAAATTTGACCTTTGTGCCATTAAACCCCAACAACCAACATCCATTTTAAAAAAGGCACGAACAACAGCAATAAATAAACGAAATATTAAAAAGTTAGTTGAATTCGAATTTTCGTGTTTTTCGTAATTTTCATTTACGAATCGTGTAGTTTTCTTACTGTTTTGTATTCGTAAACTTTTGAAATATTGACTAATTTTGGAGCACCATGAATGTTTATAATCTATTATAATAAAAGTTTTTCCCAAAATGAACTTAAAATAATAAAATTACATAAACCTATTGTTGAATCAAGAATGAAATTTCAAAAAAAGAAAAGAAATCGAAGTTTCAACATCTGAAAAAAATCTTCGGTGGGCATTTTTTAAAACTTTTGACTTTCTGCGCCACATTTGAAAAAGTTAAGATTTCAAGAAGCTTAAAAGCTTAAACTTAAAAGCTTAAGCTTAAAAGAATCATGGCTTAAAAAAAAAAAAAAAAAGAGAGAGAGAGAGAGAAGAGAAGTCGCAAGAGAAAAGGAAATATCCAGACGGATACGAATTGTAATATATAAATTTGTGAGCTCTGTGCGATGTACAGGCAAATTCCGACATATTTTGTAACTCAAAATACACAATTTTGAATAAAATAAATTAAACAATATCTAAACCTTTACGATTTTGCCACGATATGGACAGCCCTGATATAGTTTTAAAAACAATAAAACTTACTCCATATACAGGTCTAAGCGACAAAATTGAAACTTCAGTTCCTTTCGCACGCACAATTAATCTAAGTGTCCCACTTTAAAGGGCATGATTTTTAAAAAAATAGAATTATAGAATTACACTCAAGAGCCAAAACATTATGATCACTCCTACATTTTGCAATGAACTCGCCTGGATGACGTGGAAGGCACGTGATCAGGTGGAAGTGGTATTTAACTGGTATTAAGTAGCTCTTTTATAACTACAAAAAATAGATTGAAATAATTTTTTTGTTACTTCATAGACGTAATTTAAACCAAAAAAATAAGACATCACTTTGAAATATCTTTTTTACTTCACAGAAAATGAAAATGAAATCCCGAAAATGTACGTATACGAATTGTGATGTATAAATTTGTGCACTCTATGCGATGTACAGGGTAATTCCGACGTTTTTTGTAACGTATAATACGCAATTTAAAAAATAAATTAAACAATTTAAACCTTTACGATCTTGCCACGATATGGACAGTCCTGATAAAGTTTTAAAAACAGTAAAACTTACTCCATATACAGGTCTATGCGACAAAATAGAAACTTCAGTTCCTGTCGCACGCACAATTAATCTGAGACTCCCACTGAAAAGAACATGATTTTTTTTAAAGATAGAATTATAGAAATATCCTATAGGATTATTGTACTAATACTATTAATATTTTATAGAATTATACAACTTTAATTAAAAGAAAAAGTACTTAAAGATTAAAAAAAAAGCAATTTTCACGATTTACTTTACCCCAAAATACATCTTACAAGAAAATCGTTACATTCACACTCACAATGACGCACGAGAAACGTAACGTTAAAAGTTCATAGGCCTATTCAGTTTTAAATGCCGTTGTGATGCTCTCAAAGCAAATTGTAAAAACTGTAATAAGGATGAATTTTTACAATTTTTTTATAAATATAAATAATTAATTGGATACAACAGTCATAAAATGTGTATGATTTTTGTATAACCAATCGTAGCTAAGTGGAAAGACAAACCAATGGTCAATATGCAATAAAATCTCATTTCCACAGATTTTAAAATAGTTTTAAGCAAAGGATTCTTATTGGTGCGTGGGCCTCTTCTTTTCATTTACATGAGGTTAAATAAAACAAAAAATAATGGTATTTTTCAGTGTAGTCTATTAAAATACAGAATTAAAGATTCGTTAAATAAAAATAAACAAGCGTGACGTGACCCATTAAATATAAATAAATTAAAGAAATATAATTAAACATTATCAATATGAAATTATGATTACAGGTAATATGTTTTAGACTATAAGTAATATAAAGTGATTATGTTTTGTATTCGTGCCTCTATAAGCCACTTCCGTTCTTAATTCTTATATAAAAAAAATGATTGTGCGTGGTATAACTCACTAAAACAAAGTTTCTCCTATGATTTTATAATTATGGTAAACAGGAAATTTGGAAAAACATTAGCGGGAAAAAAGAGCAGTCGAAACATAAGATCCAATGTATACATGGGGGATGTGTAAGAACGGGATAAACTACACTACTGGCCATTAAAATTACTACTCCAGGAAGAAAAGCAGATAACAAAAAGATATTTATTGGACAAATATATTATACTGGAAATAACAAGTGATTAAATTTTCAAGAAATTTGGGTGCATAGATCCTGAGAAATCAGTACCCATAACAATCACTTCCGGAAGTAATAACAGCAGTTATACGCCTAGGCATTGAGTCAGAGATCGGATGCCATGCACAGGTACAGATGCCATTGCAGCTTCAACCCGATGACACAGCTACTGGGCATATGGTGACGAGCCAGTCGCTCGGCAACTATGAACCAGACGTTTTCTATGGGCGAGAGATCTGGTGAACATGCAGGCCAGGGCAACAATTGAACATTTTCCGCATCAAGGCAGGTCCGGCGAATAACGGCAACATGCGGTCGTGCATTATCCAGCTGAAACGTAGGGTTTCGCGGTGCTCGACTAAAGGATAATGTCCCTGGTAGTAACACACCTGAAATGTGCCGTCAATGCGTACAAGAGGTGACCGAGACGTGTATCCAATAGCAGCCCATGCCATCACGCCAGGTGATGGACCAATATGACGATGACGAATGCATGCTGCCATTGTGCGTTCACCACGATGCCGCCAAACACGGATGCGACCATCTTGATGCTGTACACAGAACATGGATTCATCTGAGAAGATGACATCTCGCCATTCGTGCGCACAGGTTCGTCGTTGATCACACCATTCAAGACGCACCTGTCTGTAGTTCAGCGTCCAGGGTAGCCGCAGCCATTGTCTCCGAGCTGAGAGTCCATGCTGCTGCAAACGTCGTCGAACTGATAGTGCAGACACTTGTTGTCTTGCAAACGACCCCAATTCTTGATTCATGGCACGTGAGGTGGCTGCACGATCCATTACGCCATGCGGGTAACATGCCTGTTTTCTCGACTGCTAGTGATAGGGTGCCGTTGAGATCTAGCACGGCGTTCTGTATTACCGTCCTGAACTCATCGATTCCATATTCTGCTAACAGTCATTGGATCTCGACCGTCGCGAGCAGCAATACTGTGATACGATAAATCGCAATCTCGGTACGCTACCATTCGACCTTTATCAAAGTCAGAAACGTGCTGGTACGCATTTCTGCTTCTTAGACGAGGCGCCGCAACAACCTTTCACCAGGCAACAACGTTCAAATGCAATTTGTGTATGAGAAACCGGCTGAATAATTTTCTGACTTAAACACATTGTAGGTGTCGCTACCGGCACCTGCAGGTCTCTATCATATCGCCGTCTTGGTATAGCAAATTTAATGACCAGTAGTGTAGTAAGCTTTAAATTACTTCAGTTGCAATTGGTGAAGAGTTCGAATCCACCAGATACCATATGCAAATTTGGGAAAAAGATGGAGGCAGCGTAGCACGACATGATTAAATCTGAATCTATTATACGTCTAGCATCTATTGATGAATAATTTTTACATCAAAATCCCATCGATTGAAAACAGAAATAAAACTTTCATATTATATTTGATCATTCAATACAAATATATAAATATATCAATCTTCAAGGAAAAAACCAATTTTTAAATGCTAATCTCTTTCATCTAAGTCATTTATTACTTAGCAGAATATTAGGGGATCCATTTTTTTCCAAGTTACTTATACTACTGAGATCCTACTATAATGCATCCACATTGTACTACAAAAATTTTGAACGAATGGTTGCTATCTGGAGGAGAAGGGGATTTGTATTGACCTTTGTTCCTTTTAATTTCAATGGCAGGACAACCTATCATTCAGATTTATCGGAACCCTTCCCATATCCATCAAAATAGAGCATTCATCGATTAATAAATTTTATGTTTTACTAATAAGTTAAAAAATTTTTAGTGTTTTTATAACCAATTCAAGGTGTGTAAAATTTGGTAATTCCATTTTAAATTTGTTTTTAGAAGATAATACAGAAACAAACAAAGAGTATTAAGAATTCTAAAAGAAAGAAACTATGTATAAACAATTGCTACTTACTCGTAAGCTTCTGGCTGAAATAAATAAAAAAGAATGAACATTTTATATTTACGAAGAACAAATAATTTTAGAAAATATTCATTATGTACATGTTCAATATGACTTTTTTAATGAGTTACATTTTGCTACACAATATTTCATACATTAGATATTTTTATTCGTTTTTTTGATAAATTTCGTAATAGACACAGAATTCAGAATTATTTTTTTAGTATTAATATGCCAAAAAGTGTAATTATATACTAATAATTATTAGTACACTAATTTGTAATTTTATTATTTGAAAGCGAAATTTGCAATTTCAAGTCTATTTTTATAATTTCGAATTTAACTGTTAAAAAAGAGGTATAGAAGTTATATAATGTCTAATTTTGCTAACATTACGCTCTGTAGAATCATTACAATGTCACCATTCTTTAGCTGTTTTACATTCGCCATATGCACCCAAGATACATAATATGATGGTAATACATTAAATTCGGTGATCAAGTGTAAATTTAAGGAATTGATGTACAACTTTATTGTAAATATAGAAGTACTTCCCTTCACGAATTTCAATAAATGCGATTATAATAACAGAATTAAATAAGTACGTCAAAATATAATTGTACAGTGAACTTTTTAATTATGAAAACATTCGTATGGGATAATATTATGAATTCATTTAGATGTGACAAATGTCTTTTACTAAAGCATTATTTATAAACAAATTGGAATTCTACAGAAATAATAAGAAAGTTCTACAGACATTATAAATAGTTAAGATGATTTTATAAGTCTCATTTTATTATTTTTAAAAATATCAGTTACTATCGTCTTTTAGCAAATTATTTAAGAATTCAGATTTTTCGCAACAAATTACGGTTTAAAATTGAAAATTATTTTTTCGCGAAACGTGTTCTTTCAAATTTTCTTTATCGATCAAAGTGAATTTTCTGTACTGGTAGATGTAATAACAAAATATCAATCAAAATTTAATTATTGTAAGGTAAATTTTCTTTATATACTAATTTATTTTTCCATTTAAGCTTATATTCCAGTAAGAAATATAATTTCGCCTAAAAGCATCTGTTGATAATTTGCCAATATTTTTAAACAATTTTGCGGACTACTATAAATAATTTAACTTCATACAATTATTATTAATAAAATGCTTTAGACTTTATACTAATTATTTAGTACTAAAAACATATGAAAAATTAAGTGACTCGACAAAATGTTTTACTTTCTTCATTATTATTTGGATTTAAGATTTAGATTTATTTCATTTATGCAGATAACTTCCTTTTTTTTTAGATTCGCTTGAAAATAAACATGAATATAAATAAGGAATCTAAAGTCGTCATACTTACAGGAAATGGTTCTGGTGTAATTTGTTTTGTTGTATATTTGTACTTCAGTTTTCTAATAGAAGGGAAAAAAAATCAGTTTGAAAAACATATTTCATTTTCTATTGGAAATCCAATACTTTCATGTAAAGCATAAACAAAGAGTTAATTTTTAAACTGACAGTAATTAAATTAGAAATGGGAAGTTTGTTGGTTTCACGAGTTAGAATAATCGGTAAGTTAAAGAGGCACAGGGTGATAAACCAAGAACGAGAGTTTCGAAACGACCTTTGCAAACTATGTGGTCATGTTAAATTGCTGAGAAAAGGGAACCAATGGATGATCAAGATAGATATATATAAGAAATTCAGCGGAAATGTTATTCATGAAGAAAGGTGTCGAAGTTTAATGCCATCTCATAAAGCAGTCAATTCGCCCGTCCACCTCAACACTGCATCCGATTGACATCTGCATACCGGTGTACCATTGTTTAAAGCAAGGAACACGAAATCTGGACATCTCATCAATAGAGTCACATCTCTTGACAGATAAAAGTCGTTTTAATATCACTGGAAAATCTGAATATCAGCTGATATGACCTCATTTTAAATGTGTTATCTGTTTATAGTGAAACTTTATATGCAGGCAATTCCCTATTAATCAGGTACATTTGATTGAATTTTTGCAGTTAATGAACGAATGAGTAGCTGGAGTTACATCGAAACGAAACATCCGTATAGAGCAAAAAGTTAAAAAAATTCCTTTAGCAGGACATAGTTTTGTTTCAAATTTCCGTCTGTGCGAATTCTCATATGATTAGTGCCTCGTATATTATTTCGCGTACACTATATACGAATAGTTTAAACAGTCAAAGAAAACGCTTGTTGGTATTTTTTTAGGTTTGCCTCTATATGACACATCAATTATTATAGTGCCACAGTTATTAACATTTACTGGTTATTAGTTAATATTCTATTACGATTGATGCATTTATTTGTGAATAATGAATTTTGACTTTTACTTACAGACATTCAGGTTTACAATTCATTTGGCATTTATCAATATCGTTGTGGAATTTATCACAGGAGTCAGGATAATCCTCTAAAATAAAAAAAAATAAAAAACGATTAAAAATATACCATTATTGTTTGTCTCCAAACATAACAAATTTAATAATGTGTAACAAAAAATTGTTGCAAAAGCACATGTTTGAGTTGGAAATACAAAGAATCTATTCAAATAAACCCCCAAAAAAAGTTGAAAATTATAAGAAAACATTTAAATTGAATTTCAATTTGTGAGATAAATGGTCATCATAGAGAATTTTGAATAGAAAAAAAAACATAGTTTAAAAGTATTAAATATATTACATTGAAATATTAAAAAGAAACAGGCAAAGGCCGCAGAAAACAATTTCTAATGGGCCTAATTTACTAACAAGGGCTGAAATTAACTTCACAAGCGGGATATAAAAAATTTCAGTAATGATATCATCCTGTCCAAATATTTGTAATTTCTTTTATTCATTAAGATTTTCCACTTTGTAATTTCAGCCTTCTTCACACTTTTGCATTGACAAGGGAATATTAATTCGGTGTCCTGTGTGAGCTTTTTAGCTAAGCTGTTTTTTAAGCTGATTTTAGTTTATTTAATACGATGTTGTATCCACTTCGGAATGTACATGAAAATATTCATTATCACAATATTCATTAGTCTTGTCTACTTTCAAAGAAAGCTGCATTAATAAGTAATCTGTACGCTCTTCAAAATCCTGCATGAATACAGTTATATTCATTTTGGATCGCTTGTCGCGTTTCAAACTATGCTGGTTTATTTGGTGGCTTCCACCAGCCTCTTGGCCATTAGGCCGAATCTCAGAGGTGCATATCGGCGAGGACAAGTTTGTATGAGTGGTCACAGTCAGAACCTCTAAAGCACCATTTGTCGCAATGCTCTATAATTAAGTTATAATTAATTTGGGAGGAACATGTTCAACCTTATCATGAATTATGTAAATTCCATTGTTTGCGCATGTGTGACTTCTTCTGCTTATAGAAGGCGAAGAAAGCCAAATTTGTTGTGTTGTTCCAATTGCTTGTAAATGGACAGCTTTATAATAAAGTGGATGGGGATTCACCGAGTATTGGCTAATTCCATCTTCAGACACCAAGTCTGGTACAATGTCTATTACTTTAGTAATTATAATAATTAATTATATACCACTTACGTTAAATATAATTAAAAACAAGGTTTTGTCTTTCACTTATGGTATTCCTGGAACAACGTTAAACTATTATTTTTAAATTTTAAATTTGGTCAGATTCTTAACAATTTGCAGCTATATATTTTTTTAAGTTACATCCGAAAATTCATAAACCATAGCGACAGCGAAATTTTAAACGGTTTTATTAGACGTTTTTTATCGTCCGATATTTTTCTTCCTAGCGCGCATGCTGCATAGGAATTGCTCAGTAGTGCAGTATTACAGATACGCATGCGCAATAGGTAACAATGTTTCCTATGATCATGCGCGCTAGGAAGAAAAAAATATCGGACGATAAAATAACGTTATGCAAAAAAACTCTCTATTATCCGCTAAAGTATCAGTCTTTGACGATATAAATAATTCATCGTCAAAGAGTCATATTCAAATTTGATAAATTTTGTAACACAATTTTTTTTTCTCATATGGTACTTTTTCATTCTAGAAATCTATGAAGTATTTAAGCAGTAATTTTAATTGATTTTTTCATTTTAATTATTTCATTTTTAATATTAGTTCACAACGAAACTGTCACAACAACAAAACTCTTTACTCACTTACCTGAAATGGGGCATAACTTCATAGATTCTGTGTAAACTATCTGGTTCAAATCACAATCGTGACATTCTCTTAAGTAAATCAGTCGACAATATGCTCGGCACATCTGAAATAGACGGAAAGTAAAATTTACTTTCGAGAGGACGCACTCGAAATCAGCAGATAAAGCATAACATCTCAATGAATGCACGAAACAATTCAGTTGACTTTACTCAATTTTCATTGCTTACACTACTTTACTGGCGCCTTTCATAATGCAATCATAATCCCTTTTTGAACGGCATTTCTCGTTTTTAAGTAGGAAGTCTCGTCTAGGTAGCATGTCCCCAAGCACAAGTTCATTATACCAAATTATTCTGTTTTGAAAAAGAAAACGATCCACTGTGACATTAAAAAAAAAAGGTGCTTAAAATAAAAAAAGAAAGATACTGCTTATTATTGTTTCAATGATAGCAACTGGGCTACATCTCTTAAATTTGTCAAAAACCTGCAAGCTCTCTGAAAATTGCAAGAACGGGGCTCCAATGATGTTAAAAACTACATATGGGAATTGCATAGGTAATCCATGTACAGAAGTTTTTAAATTATTTTAAACACTATTTCTTATTTCACTGCAAAATGTGACGGAATATCAATTAAATCTATCAGAATTCAATTGAATGTCTCTAAGGGATTTGTTCAATACTTTCACACAAATCATCTAAATTAAATTAAAGAAAATCAAAAGAAAAGAATACATTGATATCATTAGTTAAGTTAGAAGTGGCAATACGATTAGGAACGCATACGGGAGCAATGGTCAGAGAGGGGAGATTAGGAAATACAAGGGGAAAATTGTCGCTTAGAATGGGTTTGGTTTGGTTTGGTTTGTCGCTCTACGGTCATCTTGTGCACACTTTGGGCTAAACAGACCGGGACCTACAGTTTAACGTGGATTCCGAACCACTACCAAGTCGAAGAATGGGAGTCTGAGGAATATTGGTTTTGATAAAAACTCCCCCGTTCCACCAGAAACTGGATTTTGAGGTCCATCGTCACGATAGAAAGTATAACCAGAAATAAAAGGGGGTCTGAGAATTTTTAAGGTGGGTCTCCTGAAGCAGTACTATGTCAGGTTCGTATGTCTAAAGGAAATTAACAAACTCAAGCATCTTGTTCCTGATATTACAGGCATTACAATAGCACATACAAGGAGGTCATACAAGGAGGAGGATACAAGGTCATTACGGAGCATTAATAGAAGCATGTAAGCACGTTGCATGTAACTTGTCTAGAAGGGATGAACTTAGGAAAAGCCACTTGTCAATCGGAGTTGGAGTTAATTTTAGGGAATTCGGGGCAGCCTCTCCAATTTGCAAGATGACCGATGACATTACAATTAGGGATTAAGGAAATATCAATTTTACCTTCAATATGCGAGTGTTCTTTTCTGAATTTTAAGCATCGAGGCTTAAACTCACAATTATTAGACTGTGATCAAATTTGTTGCATTTGAAACGGCCATTCATCGGTCATTTCATCGGTCTCAAATTAAATTTTTCGATCTTAATAAAGAAACAATGAAGCTTTTCTAATTTAAAGATCTCCATATTTTTTGACCTTCTGGCGAGAGTAACATGCCATAAAGGAAGAGGTTGTTTGGTTTTAACTCTTTGCAATTGTATATCTTTATGCACCAAGAAACCGCGGTTAGTTAACTCCTCTTTAATTACATTATCAGGAGTTTTAATGTATAGCACTTTTAAAACAGCCTTAATCGGTCTCTGATACTTAGGTGTTATGACAAAATATTCTATAGAATTTTTTGATAAATATTTGGTAATAGTTCTATGTCGAGATTCATCTGCCGTTTTAACATTTTTGTCATTTCTTCTGCCTTTAACTTGACCCGATCATCCTCATCAAGTGCATGGCCAAACGTTGTAGCATTGAAGTATCCAGCAGACTTTGAGTAATGTCTTTCTTCATAAGAATTCGTGAAATTCTAGCATCAGAATCAGCTTAATCAGATAGATTAGAAAGCTAAGCTTCTAGCTTAATCAGAAAGATTTGAAAGCATCTCTAGAGAAGTAGGCGAAGCAAGATCCGAGGTTATTTCAGAGTGGATCTGAACAGGTCTGTTCCCCTCAACATCATCAGTCTGCCTGTACAGCATATTATAGCAATGAAAATGAATCCGTTGTCAGCAACTCAGTCAAAAATTCAAAAAGCCTTCCAAACATTATTTGAATAACACAAAACAATTGCAAAACAAACCAATAAATTTTTCATCAGAAAAATTTTACTTTTCCCAATAAAATCAAAAGCATCAATACTTCGTCTTTACAAAACAAATTCCTTCTGCAAGATGTTTCAAAACTACTGCTATTCCTACTCATGGATTAACAGCAAGTCCTCTAAAAATTATTTTAGGTTTAGCTTTCACTTTTGCCATAAGAAAATCATTACAAAACACACAATCTTGTTTTCGCACGAAATTCATTTTCTAAAGTCTTATCTACTATTTCAATTTCTCAAATTATCGCCTCATCTCGAAAGGAGAATGCCAACTTTCGTCAAACCATTTAAAAATGCATCGTTAATGTTTCGTGCTACTTGGATAGCAAAATGTCCAATTTCATATTTATACAGAGAAATAAACAGTATTTTACGAGATTCAATGTTTCTAAGACTTTCTAAGAATTTCGACACTTATATGCGAACGAAATATACCATATTATAGAGCACAGAATAAGCAATAAAATGATCTGTATATATATATTTGTATAAATATCTGTATATATATATTTTTCAAAACGTCAATTAATATTGTAAAAATAATTCCTTCAAAAAACACCCGTTTATTATCTATTGCTTTTTATAAGTTGTCCAGTAGTGGAATTTACTTACTTCTTGTGAACGAGGTCCGGTTTTATTGTTCTTTTCCCACAGAACATCGTAATCGGTGCAGTTAGTAGGATATGGTGCAGGTTGAAGGTGTTCTTCCTCCTTAAAGAAAAATTCGCCACATTTCAGAAAATTAAGGCACAATAATACTCCAACTAACAAAATTTATGGATTAATTATTCTCTCACAGGACACATTCAATTTTTTATAAGTCACGATTAAATATTTACATATCAAGGCTACACAAAAACTAGAAAGAACAATACCATTTTGAAAATATACAGATATGAATAAAAATGCGCTTACCAAGCTGACACTGACGACATAAACATAGCCTTCTTGAAGAGCAATCCCTTCATGAACGAGATTTGGAGGAACGAAAGGACTGTGGATAGTAAATGTTAAATAGTTTTTAGTCCACGGATAAAATATGTCATCTTCTCGGGCGTTCACATCAAAACAAAAAACTATTTCTTTTTCCATATGTAAAATATCTGTAAAAAAATATTTCCATGCAGACAAACTTAAATTCTCATTAAATAATGAAAAATATGTTATACTAAAATAAAAAACCGTCATGTATAGTTGTCAGAATGTCAACTTTATTGAAAAACAAAACTGAAAATCTTGTAAATTTAAACGTACTACTGTGTCCAAAAAGTAAGACCAATTATTATTATTTTTTAAAACTCTTTATTTATTCTTCCAAATTTACATTATAGTCTTTAAAGTAATCCCCCTCCGGACCCAATGCACTTAAGCCAACTTTTTTTCCAATCGTAATGCATGCTAAAATGTCATTGGAAGGCATGGCATTCAAAGAGCATGGCGATTCACGTTGAATCCTTCAATCAACTCAAAACGGCTTCCCCGGAGTGGTATTTTGAGTTTAGAGAATAGCCCGAAGTAGCACGGTGTAAATACGATGGTTGTGGAACGATTTGGGTTTCATTTTTTGCAAAAACGTCATGAAGAATCAATGCAGTGTGAGCTGGCGCATTCAGTGTTTTCGGTACCAATCGAGATTTGACGCGTTTGAGGCCCAAAATTGACCGATCCTTTTGAAATTCCAACATCATCAGCTAGGTCTCTAATTGTAAATCGACGATTTGCAAGCACCAAATCTTTAATTTTTCTGGACGTGAGCTTCGTCGGTTGTGGTTGATGGTCAACCAGAGGGCTCTTCGTCTTCGAAGCGTTATTTGCCTTCTTTGAACTGTTAATACCGCTTCTAAATATTTCTTTCCGATATAAGAATGCGCACCGAATGCCTTCGGCAACATTCTGTATCTTTCCGCAAACACAATTTACAACTTCTTTGCTAAATTAATTCAAACATTTCAAAAATCGCCGGAATCAGTTTTAACGTCTCACAAAGCCAAGCGTAACTCAAACACTAATGAATATTTTGACGTCAAATTTCACACAGATGTCAAGGACAGTACCAGCAACCCAAAAAAGAAAAAAAAATTGAAAATACATAAGTCCCGGGAGTTTTAAATTGAAAATAGGTCTTACTTTTTTAACATAGTAGTAAATCAGCTCTAATGAAAGCAATCGATAGCTTTTTCACTCTACTCTATTAAGAAATTCATTAAATTAAAAAACAATAACAATTAAGACGATAGTTCCTATTCTAGAAAAATGAAAACTTTCGTTTGGCTTGTTGAAATTCGTTCTTGAAAATTGTATAATAAATCTGAAGTACTTTAGATTGGTAATTAATCATAAGTTGTTTACAGCGATAAGGAAAGATCGAATCCAACCCAGCTAATATAACACTCAAATGTAGCATAAGGGACACCTAATATTTCTGAGATAAATATGCAAATTTAAAAAAGATGCATTTTATTTGAAATATTAATAATATATATGAATTTATTTATTAAAAAGATTGGTTAAAATTAAAAACAACCCGTACAATAAAAATTATGAGAGAAAAAAATATTACTTATTTTCAACAACAAGCCTGTAATTTTTTGTCAGCAAAATTTCAAGGGGCACTTTGTTTCCTATTCTAATCAGACATAATTCGAGAACTAAAACGCAATTTTGCTTTGAAGTAATTTG
Organism: Caerostris darwini; assembly: GCA_021605075.1. NCBI lineage: Eukaryota > Metazoa > Arthropoda > Arachnida > Araneae > Araneidae > Caerostris > Caerostris darwini. The sequence continues at coordinate 57,662 of BPLQ01009014.1, forward strand.
GCAGAATGTATTGGGAAAAGATCTTCCAATCCATTTATTTGCATTGTGCAATAGTTTTTTTTATTTATTTTTAGTTCAAGTTAAATAAAAAAAAGGCATCGAAAGATAGAGTACAATTTTAATCATCTTTATATTGAATAAAATTTTTATGTTTATTGTAATGATCAGTGATGTTGTATTTATTTATGTTTTCAAATATGCAATTCTAAATCGGCAGATATGTAGCAAATTTATAAACAATTAAAAGGCACCAGTATACACAAAGGGGCCTCTACACTGCACCCAAATTTTGAACGAGCACACCGCCAAGAATGACATCCCTTTTATCTTCCTCGACGAATACATATCATTAATTTATTTATAATTGTATTGATAATTACATTATAATTGTATTTATTTCATTTAAAAGGTATTTGATATATAAAGTCTACAAATCAAAAACACTAAGGGCACCGTGAAAGCGTTTGAAGCTTAACTTAATCTGTAGTCGGTGTACAAGCTTATAAGGAAGAGGCATTTGGCGACAAACAGTTTTTTTGAAAAAGAAAACCTTTTAAGAACACCCTGCAAAAATTTCATGACTTGGTATTGGCATTTTGTGAAAAATATCCTGTCCTAAAAATATGCTGATTATTTTTTAAGGTGAGGATACATAAGATTATGCCATCTACAACAAATATCTGTATATGCCTTTTCTAAAATGGCTTTAAATCTTTTAACCCGTTATTTCTAATCTGTGTAACAATACATACTAACATAATTTTTAGGTAAGAAAAGAGTCTTACTTGAAGGAACTACCTCTTCAGTTTCCGGATATTCATTGCTCAAAAGATGAAGATTTTCAGAATAGCATTTTACAAAAGGCGCTTTATGCATCTCAAGAACAGGATCATAAATCAAAACTGGTTTCACTGATTGAGTCCTTCGGAATTAGTATAAATTAAAAGATATGAAAATATTTTTCAATAAAACGTAAATCTATAAAGTATAACTTCGATACATCATTTATCATGTGGACGTACGAAAGAAATGATATAGTACAATGATGAATGAAGTTTAACATAGAATTTCTTTGATTAGATATTACTATCATGATATGCACATAGATGCTGCCATAAATGCATACAACGAAAATTATAACAAAGGAAAACATTTTGTTTACATAGCTATATAAAAATAAATTAAATGTGATTATATATATTTTTTCATTTGAAATATTGAATCGTTTCGGTGTGAACATTTCAATATTTTTAAATTCGAACCACGTGTTTTCAGCATTAACAATTTTTTTTTGTTATTTTTCATTAATTTAATTATCCCAAATGAAACTTCTCATAAATTTTTAAACGATTTAATCACCTAGGCAAGAGTTATTATATACCAATCATCTTCATTGGCATAATTCTAATTATCGATATCTTTTTCTTTAAATTTAATAATTCTCTCTTCTATAAATATATGTAATAATTGTAGAATAGAGAATTATTATTCGTATTTGCATGTCCTATGGGAGAAATCCTAGGAAGCTCTCATTTGCTGGACTGCTAACTGATGCGAATTGCTTTTAGTATATGCTATTGCAGTGTATCGGTATCGAACCTTCAAGCTTTAAAAAAACATTAACTGAAACGAACACCACCAAGTAAATGTAAAAATACACATTTAGAACATCGTTTTTTTACAACTATCACTAAATATAATTTTCGAAATTTAAAATGCAATTAACATACAATACCTTTTTATATTGCAGCCGTTTTACTTCACAAACAAAAACCCCTCCTCCTACGAAGGGCAGAATATAAAAGGTTCGTAATTTGGAAAACTAAATTAGACGATAGGTTAGGCGGTGATGCCGAAACTGAAGAAAATCCTCCTTCGCAGATTTCAATTAGCATCAAAAAGAAAATTGCTTAATCTCAGTGAATGGAATGCATATAAAAATCCTTTTCGATTCAAATGTCAATTATCTATGATATATGAAGAACTACTTTAGCAGTTAAATTCTTATGTTTTCTGAAGATTATACTGTTCTAAAAATGGCATGTGGAAAATCAATAGAGACACCAAGACTCTGTGTACTGAAAATAAATTTGAATGGGACAATAGGGCCATTTGAATTTCTTATATTTCTTCAATGTAACCACCAAAAGATTTTAAGCTGGGAACATTTTCCATGTCAAAGCTACCATTATAGATCTTGAAAACGAGAAACTGAGCCATTTAGCTTGCTGAAATCCTTCCTGTCGACATTCAGTCAGGTAAATAAGATTTCTCTTCGTTTGCTACTTCATATTACCTAATTGCACTCAATTCAATGAAGCGAATATGTTCTATTAATCGAGATATTGAACAGTAGACTAATAATGCTGTGGTTGTTGAGAACATAATTCTGTTCTCACTAATTTAGCATCTTCAATTATTGGCGTTTAAAATGGTTGTTGTAAAATGTGGGTAACAAATTGTTCACGGCGAATTGAAGGATACAGAAAGTGATGAATATAGCTAATTTAACAAATGATAAACAAAAGACGTTAAAAAACAGCGTCTTTTTCTCGCTGAATCATTGCAATCATAATTGTTACCGTGAATATCAGCTTTGGACTGCCTCATTTGTGCAAATGTTTCACAAAAAAGAATCACGATCTTTTGTCATCAACTTCTATAACCCTGCTGACAGATAGAAACTTATGAAAAAGTCAAGAAAGTGTGTCCCGGATGTAAATTATGTTGTTTAGATTATGCAAGGCTCCAACCTCATTTCAACGTATGATGGATACGTTCTTCGATGTCTATATCTCTGTTATATGTATTATATGTCTCTTATATGTCTTTTCGTGTATTTATATTATGTCTTTTATATGCACAGGTCTAAATGTCACGGGGAATATCTCTGCCATCTACAAGATATCAACGTATATGCATTAAACATTCAAGAACATCAACTGTACTTCGGGAAAGTTCTTCAATGTATTCAAGAGGAAAGACTGCCATTAAATTCTAAAATATTATTTCGGATTAAAGAAACTGACAATAATGGGCCATTTAATTGGTGAACAAAGACTAATCGACAAATCATATAGATCGTTAGCAGCAACAGAGAATAATTATTCTACAATAGAAAAAGGTTTCTTTGCTGTCATCTTGGCTAGCTAATATAAAGATTCCATCCAGAAGACTTGCAAGATAGACATTGAAATTGGAAAAATAAGATATCAAAATTGTTTAAAGAGTGGTCGCAGGCATTCTGATGTCAGTTCCCTATTCAGAAAGCCTCTTTCCAAGCTAGCAACATAGGGCAATCTTTTCCTAAGCTTCCCCCAATTAAGAGACCTGAAGCACCAGCAACAAAAATTGGAATTGATCTACTAGAACAGTTTTCTGTTACTCGAAGTGGAAATAGATGGACTATAGTTTTCACAGTTTATATGACGAGATTAACGTCATATAAACGGTCAATGACAATGACAAAGATTAACGGTCTATTAAGCATTACTGACTGCTAAGAACACCGAAATTGCTAAATAAATAATCGAATAAATCATTCTGAATGACGATGCTGCCAACGATATATACCAGATATTCCATCTCTTGACAAATCCTACCATCTACCTGCCTACCTTATGTATTGGCTAAACGTCTTGTCTGAATTTCTCGAAAACAGCCGACAGGTGTGAACACATAACTATATCAACGAGTTATCCTAATGGTCTATTTCAACTGTGCAATACTTCAAAATATTCAGTTTCCGGAGTGTTTAATCATTGTTTATTCAATAAATTATTAAATCAATAATTACTGCCACACAAATATCTTACCTTGTACAACCTTGAATAAAATAAGGCTTTTCTTGGCTTAAATTGAAGTACGATTCATAAATAAGTTCATCAATTCTACTTTTCTCTGATCCTTTTACATGATAATATAATTTTGGTATCTAAAATAAAATATATATAAAAGTTTATATGATACATTTTAATAAGAACAGACAGAATTCCGCTTTCTAAATGCTTGCCTAATTGTAAATTCCTTTAAATCTTCTACTTCTATTTTTTTTTTTTTCATAACACAGAAAGTTTTAATAATTTTTCTATTTTTAAAATGATATCACAAGCACTTTGTGTATCATTCAGTAATAAATCTAGTAAAACAGTGAGTAAACTTCCCGCCTATTAATAAGAAATAACAATAAAAACAAATACGCATTTATTATAATACATGTAACTGTTTTTAAAGTTTTGTAAATTTTTTAATATTGCCCAAAATTCTATGCTCAAATCCTATTCGAATACAGATTATTGTAAAAACTTTACTAGTTATGACAGAGAAATGAAATACAGCTCCTTGCTTAACATTTGGTACTTGACTTTCGTATAGTTTGCAGCACAATAAGTTTTTATAAAAATAAAAAAATTTGCACATTTTAGATTAATTTCAGTTTTTATGTCAGAAAAAGACCAGCAGGCAATTTAAAAAAAATCCTAGAAATTAGTTTATTCTTACGTATAGTGATTAAAAAAAAAACTTTAAAAAATTTCATGGCCGAATGTTATTCAGTTCCCTACTAATTTATTTAAAAAAAATGTTTATAGATAATAAAATATATAAATAATTTTAAAAAAAAAGTACCATTTAGGCTTTAAATTTAAAAAATGCAAAGAGTTGTCTCAATTAAAAAAAAAATCTTTATTTATTCTCTATTAATTATAAGTGATTTCTATTTAATTATACGTTGCTCATTGCGATAGGTTCAAATTTGAGATATTGAGAAAGGATCATTTCAGATCTCATTTTGTCATTCTTAATATTACAATAGTTTCTTAAGCTCTTGATAATTATCTTATTACATGTAACCTTTGAGTCCCAGCTTTGTGATTGTATCCTAATCGAGAATTTGTGATTGTGATCTAGTCACAATTATCTTATTGTTATTCTTCTAATCAAAAGAAAGTAGTGTCCATATTCATCATTTCACCAACAGGAGTTTCAAAAATTTTCGATGGAGTAAGAGAATAATTTTTTTACTGCTAGAGGCATTTTTTTTCTTTTTTGTTCATTTGATAATTCGTCAGTAATTAAAATTCAAAAAGCAATTTCACAGAAAATTCATTTTTGTGGAAAGAAACGGTCAGATTCAGCGGATTAAATTGCAAATGCTTAAATTTTTAAGTGACCATTCACAGTAAAGGATTTTCATGTTGTTTGTTTTATTTAAGAATTTCGATTTTAAGATTCAATAATTTAATATTACAGCATGCTTTAATATCTATATATTTGAAGTGTACCAACACCTCATGTATTAATGTAGGCGTAATATAATAAAGTTAAATACACTTTGATGTATACTAATAATATAACTAATTTTTCTTCCAAAAGTATACACATTTAGAACTTAAAATAGCTTTATAAAGCAATATCAATTAAAATTTTGTTCCTCTTTACAAATATAGTTACATTTTAAAAAGGAGAAGAATGTACTCACCAGTAAATTAGAAACGTTTCCTTTGCAGAAATGTGGGTGTTTCTGGCAGAATTCATTCAACCTATTTGGTTTCACACAATAATCAGGATATTCAGAGCAAAACTTGCTTCTTCTAAAACTGAAATGAATACCCTGTAGATATATTGGATATTTGTGCAAGAAAATACACAAAAATCTATATAACTGACTAAAATTCCTTTTCCATGTTTATGCTTCTTCGCGTCAGTTCACGAACCCCATCATTTTTTTTTTAACTGGCTCCATCGAGACTAACAATTTGGACATTCAGCATTCCTCTTAGGGGACACAACTTTCCAAAGAGAAGATTAATTTCCATTGGTCTACCTCTTTCATTCTGCTGTTCAGATTCTGTGTACAGCAGAATTATTCAAGACTTACAGAGGGGATGCGCTCATACCTAGCTTAAAAAAAGATAGCCTTCGGTGGCAATTGTCGAAATTTGAATTAAACTACCTCGGTTTTTGTACCTTATGGTGCTGATTATCCTTTGATTTTTCTTTCTTCATATTCAGAGTATTTTAACCAGAGGTTATTGACCACTAGAATGGTATAAACGCTCAGCGAAATCCTACAGCAAAAGTACTTTTAATAATTTTGCAGAAATTGATTTTGCTGAAACTGATTTTTAGAGATTTTGAAATTGTAACAATCAAATTTGTAAGTTTGTCATCAAAAATTTCTTATTATATATTGTTAATTTTTCATTTATTTAAGAAGATTTAATTTTACCAGCTCTGGAAATACATTATGTATCGAGTTTGAAATTCATTTAAATATACCAACTGTTACAATTCTAACTATAGCTCTATAATCGTTCCTGTATGTACAAATATCATAATTTTGTACCTTTTTTTATAATCTAGTATATCAGCTTAAATATATATCTACAGAATTCTTCAATTAGACTAAGCCATCATGGAACAAGAATTTAATTAACAATAATTTTTTGTTCAGTAGAAATCAAATATCTATACTCCAAGTAGGCTGCCTAATTTTAAGATTTTTTCAAAAAAAGACAACTTTGACACCAAACATTACTTCTAGCAGATTATGTGACTGAAATTGGGTTTGAGTAAAAATAATAAATAAAATTAAAATTTATCTATAAATCCTAACAAAAAAGGAAATTTTAATGCTGTAAGTATACCAAATATTTAAATTAAACTTTTATAACTATTCAACATGGAATTTTAAATGAAAATTCTCTTAATTAAAAAAGTTTTGTACTTTATTACCGAGCCAAAGTGTTATCGGGCCAAAGTGTTTAGCCGATAGGAACTTGGTTCAAGTTCCAGCAAACGATGTTGAACTGAAGGAATCCGTGCCAATGTTGCGGAAAGACACAAATAAATACATAAGAGATGAAATGAATCCAGTGGACACGAGATTGGAAAGAATATGCTAATTTCTCACATCTTCGGGAGATGTTTTTCAAATAGTAACATAATTCGGATGCACAGTAGCAACTCCTCAACCGTGAAGCAGCTGAGATAGGACTGAATCTGTCCTTGTAGTGGAAAATGAATCCATGTCAAAATAACAGGAATAAGATAATCTATCATTATGAATATCTATCATTATTCAAATTGAATTATTTCAAATGAAAATTAGCCAGAATTTATGATTATTCTGATAGGCATCTTCATCGAAAACGAGTAGGGTGGCGTAGTAAAGTAGGCGCTTTTAATCTGGCACATTCGGGACCAATGTCGAAATGTGTTGGTGAAATACATAATATTTTTCAAACATTACAAAGGACATGAAATTTTATTGAAGATTTGCAGATTCCAAATTTAAATGACCACTAATTGAAGACATTGATAAAGCCGAAATGATATTTCAAAAAGCAAATATTACTACAAAAATATTATCGTGCTACTGAAATTGTTTTTAAAATTGTTTTTTAAGTACTTCTTGTATCTTAAAGCACAATAGTAAGTAATAAAAAGAAATTTTTTGTTTTTGTAGATATTTTAAGCGTTGTCTCATGCATTCTTTCACCACGGCTATTGTATCCCTCTCATGGGGATACTTGAGCCATAAATCTAAACAAAAAAAAAAAAAATTATTATTAGACATAGAAAAGGGTTTAAGCTGTAAATTGTTTTCAGTTAGTATTAGAGAAATAATATATACAGATTATATAAATATTCGACAAGTACTCTATCATTTTAACTACTATAAAATTAAAATTTAATGCTTATTTGAATATTCTTGTTGTGCACAGTACAAAAAAAAAATAATACAGTATAATGATAGTTAAAACAAGTGGTGAAAAGTTACTGTATGTCAAGAAAAAATTGTGTTGCTGTTTAGAAAAAAAACAAAAAAACTGATAACTGTGATTTGGATTTCTTCTTCTAAAAATCGATACGAATTATATTCACATATATGAGTTCTGAACTTTATTGAAATATGTATGTAAGTAGTGGTCAAATGTTCAAGCAATTGTGTGTCAGGAATTGGTGGTTAATGTCCACAACACCCGAATCCGTATAAACAATCCGAAAGCGAATGGGTCGATCGTTATCGCATAATAGAAAGTGGCGAACCATCGAATGTCGGATTTGAAAGCGCTTAGCGTACATCTTTGGAGAATCGTTAAGCAAAAACAATTGCACTTGAAAGAGCGGTTTTGCGTAGACTTTCCAATGAGTACCGTTTACTTTATTCCAGATTGTAAAGGTCCCAGATTGTATTTTTGCAATTCTTTTACCAAAGCTGCTATACTAAGTAAATACCAATCTATTGTGCTGAATATTTGTATGATATACTCTGTATAGCTATTGATATATTTCACATATCTCAACTTTGATAGAAAATAATAAAAAAAATTTAAAAACAATTATTTTCTAGCTAAATTGAAATTTTTTTAATACTCACGGACTGTGGTTGCATATGGTAATAGCGGGTTTTTGAAGATTCTGGAATTCCTGACTACGATGCTTGTGGTTATTGGATACGTGCGATAGTAGTTGTAAAAATCCATCGACTGCTGGAAGAGGAAAGAAAAGCAAGTGATGAAAATAGCGTATTTTATGATTTTCCAAACAACACTTGCCCTGCATATTACGCTGGCCTTTCTACTTGCTTCTGAGACTGTTTCTATTTCCTGTTTTTCTTTGTTGGATGATACCTCAGAAACGCTGTTTCTTAGGGCATTTGGTGTTTCCTTCTATAAAACAGAAATTCGTATTAACATCGTTCATGCATCATTTCGTATTAACAATAAATATTTTTAGAGCAGCATAGGCCTGAACAGTGCATTGAGTCTCCAAACTAAAGGTTTTTGGTTAAAAAGCCTACAAGAGATACGGATATCAAAAAGCAGTCGTATCTATGCCGGAAATGAGTACGTTAAATTCGTTGGTAAGATTCCTTATGTTGGAATTTTGGAAGGAAGATGCGAACCACGCATTCCACCATGAGTGTAATAAGCTGTAGTAAAATGCAATTGCAGTTTAAAAGACTCTCCGGCATACAACCTGATCAAAGTTGTATCTGCTATATAGCAGCTACTCTAACGCTAAATAAACTCAGATAAAAAACAAAAATTTAAATAACAACATATTATAGTAAAGTAAGATATTTCAATTTTGAATAAATTAATTTATTTATGAAATCATGTTGCGCATAATACTTATATGTATATGAATCTCAACTTTTAATTAATTAAATTTATTTTCAGATGCAAACTATAAGAGATTAAAAATTTTTAATGTGACATAATATAATTTCAATATAAGATTCTGATAACATATTTATAGTAATTTTAATTTAGCACCGAATGATGCTGAAGATTGCTTTATTGCAATAGAAGACGAATATCAATACTTCAAATCAATCAATTTTTTTTTCGACCTGAGGAAAACTTTATAAAGTAAAATAAATCGAAAATTTTTTTTAAATTGCTGAAGTACTTTCTGACCATATTAAGAGTTGTTTGAATAAATTTGTAAGTGGAAGATTTATTGAGTTTGTTGTCTATCAAATTGAGGTAATGTAGCTTACAGATGAAGCCATAGTTATTAGAGATTTTCTCAATTAGCGAAAAAATACATTTTTTTGGAGGTGTTCATTGCCTTTATTAATGGAGTATAATTACAGAAGGAGGTGGATCTGATAGTGTAAAATTGGTTTCGAATACAATTTTTTATTTGTTTATGCAGACTCCACTTCCACTCGATGAAAATAATCAATCGGATTGATATATTATATATATCGATGCATCATAAAATAATCAATCGGATTGATATATTATATATATCATATATATATATATATATATATATATTATGTATCATATATATATATCAAATATATATATATTAGATATATATCATTCAGATATTTTCAAACAGAAAGTGTTTATTTCACTTAATAATTTTTGTAAAAAAGTATTAATATTAAATTTCAGTAAATTTTGTTCTTTCAGCAAGAATATCACAGATTCAAATCATCCATAATTCTAGTATCACCGATGATTATATGAACCGTCTGTTTCAAGGGATGCAGTAAAATCTTCGTACTTGCAACTAAATATATTTTTTCAGAAAGAAGATATGCCTTTACAATTTCAATTATAACTGAAAACTTTCCTAACAAACGGGGTGTTATATTTGAATACATTTTGCACATTGGTATTGGATAGGAGAAAAGTTTCTGGTCAACGTTAAAAATGGCATTTTACATTAATAATAGCTGGTTTTCATTCCTATGTACTTCCACAGAATCTTCGGGTATGCATTACTTTCTTTGATTTCTTTTCTTTCATAAGCATCTTATATTAATCTCTTTTTATCTGAATTAGAGAACTTATAACACAAAAAGATCAGTAACATAAAGTACCTTTTTAATGCCGAAAATATATTAAAAAATAATATATTATAAATTAAAAATGCTAAAAGTCTTTAAAAATTATATGTAAGTATAAAAAGGTACAGTGATAATAAGTAAAGGTAAAGTACACAGAAGATTTCATTTTAGAATGCAAGACTGAATTTAAAAATTATTGGCTATTTTGAACTGACTCGTTTTAAATGGGAAGAAATAAATAAATATTTCGCGCATTTGCAAATAAATATTTTGACACATTGAAAATGGGTTAACATTAATAATTGTTGGTTTTCATTGATATGCACTGCCGTAGAATCTTTGTGCCTGCATTACTTTTTCTTTGCTTTGCTAAAATTAAGGCAGTAAATGCGGAAGTTTGATAAATTGGAAAGTGTTTTGTAGAACACAAACATAACATAAACTAAACTACTTACTACTAAACAACTTACTTCGGTACATTTCTCATCATTACTAATCATATCTCCCACTACGCCCACGTTAGTGTCCTAAATTAAGGCAGAAAAAAATAGAAGTGTAAATGATTTAGACGGCCATTCATAGCACACAAACATTATATAAATTTAACATAAGTGACTTACTTCGATACATTTCGCATCCTTACTGTTCATGATTCTTATGAGCAAAAGGGTTATGTCCAAATTTAAGGCAATAAATGAAGAAATTTAAATGACGCAGAAATGTTTTATAGCTATGCGACTTTTGTAAATTAACTGATTCATTATACATGATGCTTAAATTGCTTAGTGCTTTCAAGTGTCTACTTTTTATTGAATACGCCCTACAAAATTTCAGACTGAAACTGCATTTTTATTCATTTGCATGATGATATTATTCATCTTTGCACGCCAACAGCTCATCCAGATAAATGCATTGAGTCAAAATTATTAAAATTCAATTTGTGTAAAAGATGACATGTTACATTATTTTCGATAATGTTATCAGCAAATACCTATTTAATAAACAAAAAACAAATATTTTTTGTTTGATGATTAGATGTTTAGAATAAGTGAATACAATTGCTTCTCTGTTCAACTTGAATAATTGACACTATCATTATAATTTCGTCAACGGCCATTAGCATAATTATTTATTCGTATTTTTTGGACAATTACGAAAAGAGTCACAAATGAAATGAAATTTAAATTAATTTTCATAACCAGTGTTTCCAAAATATTTTCTATTATTCATACTAATATTACAGTGTAAGTAAGGTTATAAATATTATATTTCTTATGTTTTTTTAAACTTATTATATTTAAATGCAGTTAGCAAAATGTCCAATAACCTGCCATATTAAAATTTAGTCAATCAAATTATAAAATATATGTAATATATTTAAATTTATGTGTGCATAATAAAGGTGAAATTTTTAATAACTCAACCCTTGGATAATCAAAGTGAGAATGTCTGACTTCACCCTTTGATATCTGAATGATAAATTCGGAAAAGTTTTAAGATAGTTTACAGAAAAATTTGTACGGCAGTGTGAACACCACAAACCTGTTGCTCCTAAAAACTGAAAATCCATTTTAAAATAAAGGTACGTAATGTAGAGATAAGATAAGTTCTTTCTTGGAATTCATATTGGTCGAGTGAATAAGAAATTAAAATTGTGTTATAAAAATTATTTTCAATATCCGAAAATATATCTCAGAATTTCGTGTAAAATAAAAATTTGTTGGTTTAAAAGAGATGTGTACAAAACTTTTAAAATTGGACAGACAGATAGATACATACAGATATTCATTAAATATTTCATTAATATTCACTTCCTAAATGGAAAACAAATGATTAATAAAAGAAATAAATTAATAGTTTAAAAAAAACTAAAAAATACGCTTTTAGAGTTAATCAATCTAAAAAGTAAAAAATAATTGTTAACATAAGAATAAAATGACTGACGAGAAAATGAATGTCACTGTTCTAAAAGCGTGGGGTGCTCGATATCAATCGTTATAATTTTTCACTAGTTTCATTCCGAAATGCAGAGTTAGTTTTAAAATGTCATAAAAAGCACCCCACGCTTTTAGAACAGTGACATTCATTTCCTCGTCAGTAATTTTATTCTTATGTTAACAATTATTTTTTACTTTTTAGATTGATTAACTCTAAAAGCGTATTTTTAGTTTTTAAACTATTAATTTATTTTTTACTTTTTAGTCTGATTAACTCTAAAAGCATATTTTTTTTTTAGTTTTTTTAAACTATAATTGTTTTTACTTTGTTTTCCACTTGGCCGGTTATCCGCTAAGTTTACATACTTTTTACCCACCGCGATTTTCGGCCAATAGGAAGAGCGCAATTCGACATGATCGCACTCCTATGCCTTTGAGATCCGCCTCTTTTTAGCCACCGAAATTTTCGGCCAATAGGAAGAGCTCAATTCGATGATCGCACTCCTATGCCTTTGAGATCCGCCTCTTTTTAGCCACCGAAATTTTCGGCCAATAGGAAGAGCGCAATTCGATCGCGGATCAGTTGACTGACTCGCCAATAGATGGCGCCATCAGTCCCAAAATCGAGCCCAAAAAGTGAGTTACATACAAACATACAGGTGAAGCTAATAAAAGTGTATTAAAAAAGAAAACGAACTTGTTTTATTGTGAAGCAATTTTTAATATAATGAAAGAGATAACCACAGTAAATACAATTGTTTCCAAAATGAAAATCCATGACCTATTATCAATTTAAAATTCCCGGGTCTTATGGAATTAAAATTTTTTTTTCTTTTTAGGTTGCTCTGGCACTGTCCTTGACATATGTGTGAAATTTTATGTCAAAATATTCATTAGTGTTTGAGTTACGCTTGGCTTTGTAAGAGGCTAAAACTGATTCCGGCGATTTTTGAAACGTCTAAATTAATTGATCAAAGAACTTGCATTAAATTTTGTTTTCGGAAACGTATAGAATGTTGCAGAAGGTATACGGCGAGCATTCCTATATCGGAAAGAAATGTTTAGAAGCGGTATAAACAGTTCAAAAAGGGTGAGAACACGTTGACGACGAAGAGCCCAGTGGTCGACCATTAACCTCAACCGACGAAGCTCAGGTCCAAACAATTAAAGATTTGATGCTTGAAAACCATCGATTTACAATTAGAAATCTTGCTGATGATGTTGGAATTTCAAAAAGATCGGTTAATTCCATTTTGGGCCACAAACACGTCAAATCTCGATTGACACTGAAAACGCTAAATGCTCCAACTCGCACTGCATTGATTCTTCATGACGTTTTTGTCAAAAATGAAACCCATATCGTTCCACAACCATCGTATTCACACCGTGAGACTTCCCTAAACTCAAAAGACCACTCCGGGGACACCGTTTTGAGTCAAACTTAACATAACTTTAACTAACTTTAACATAACTTTCCATAATTTCATAACTTTCCTTTACGACAAAGTTATGAAATAAGAAAATTAATATCATCATTATTAAAATAAATTGCCATAAATCAAAAGAAATTGAAATTGAAAAAAAAATTTAAGTAAATCTTGAATGTTATAACATATTATATGCACAATTTATATGTTTGAGATAATTTTTTATTAAATTTTAAATATAATTGAAACCTTTTAAAATGTTGAGCATTTTAGCAATATTACATACCATTTAAAAATATTGATTTACATTTGAAATTTGTTGTTTTAAAATTTAATTAAAACAATGAAAAAGGTTGATTGTTTTAAAGTATTTTATTTTATTTAAAAACGCAAATATAAGTTTTGAGAACAATATTTTGCTACATTTTTAAATGAAATCCATTATTATTCTTTTTTAATGCTGCTAAGTTTTTAATTCAAAAAATTTATTGCTGAATTTCATTACTAAATTTTGTTTCATTCTTGAAAATTTTATTTTATTTATTATAAATTAAAATATTAAACAATATGCTATAAAATTCCTTTTATTAAGTAATCATCCAAATTTCAATTGCTTCTGACCGAAACATACACAGCTATATTAACGTTATATTTTATTAGAAATTATTTCTCCTCGCTAATGATTTTTTAATAATCTATTCCCGAAATCTTAAATCCTTGACTTGAAGGGCACATTTCTGATGATGGGTATGAAATTCACGCTTCTGAGTGACTTTCAAAGCTCTTATACTTTCGCTTACATTTAATATTTTTCTCAAAATTTATCTTAATTTTATTACATTTCATAACAATCCAAATTTTAACAAAATTCTATAAAAAAATTTTAAATTCAATTAAAAACAATCTCAATTCAAAATTCTCCTTCTTCTTCTTCTAAAAATTATTAAATATATATATAGATATTTGTATTTTGAAATATACGAAAATATTCATTAAATGACCCAGAATTGTATAAAATTATTTTATTATAATCCAAATTTTAAAATTGTAAAGTGATCTTTTATAATTTTTCCAGAATTTTGCAATATATTTTATGAAATCTGTTTCTTTTTTATAATTTTATATTTTTGTGTGTATCCAATTTTTGCATTCCATTTATTTAATGACTACGACTGACTGAACTACTACTACCGTCAATTGACTCGTATTTCTTAGAATTTATCCATGTATATTTTATTATAGCATGGTATTTTACCATGCAAATTTTCAAGGCAGATACCATTTCATGTTTGATTGTGAAAACAATAACTAATTTTTTTTGTTGCTATGTGCTCCAAAATTTTTCAATATTCTCAAAAAGTATTTTGAGATTGATCTTTTGTGTAATGGAAACATTAGAAATGAAATCACATTAACCTGTTTATAAACAGGGGAAGAAACATTTGATTTAATTTCAAAAGAGTTTCGGCCAATTTGGTTTAATTATTCAAAATAATTTCATTAAATCGAAATTATTCCAAATTATTTCCTTTAATCAGAATTATTCCAAATTATCTCATTTATTCAGAATTATTCCAAATTATTTCAATAATTATTTTACAAATTTTTCTCATTGCTTCCATATCCAGTCCACCTCAGATAATTATTCCCAACAATCCTTTTTTCTTTCTTTGTAATTTATCAAAAATATATCAATTTTTATATTTATAGATCTACAAAATGATTTAATTTTGGCTCCTTGCATCAAAAGTATCAAGGTATTTTGATACCATACAAAATAATAAATAATACAACAATAAACCGAATAAAGATACTAAACAATTCTAATGCCCTTTATCGGTGTGAGGGCATTGTCAAAAAGTACTGCTGAGCCTGTGAACTAATTGCTTAGTGGCCAATGTGGGGCATTTGCAAAATAAAATAAATAACAACGATAATAATCGCTATTACGATACAATTAAGCCAAAATTATCTACTAATAAGCCAAATATCTTTTTTTTCTTATGTCAAAAAATATTTCATGTTGTTTACGACGGCGAATTCGAATGATAAAACAATATTAATAAAGCAAGGTGAAAGATGAAGAAACCAGAGAATAACTTACATTTTATTCTGATATATCCTTTGTTGGAGACGAAATTTTTTTTTATTGCCTCACTGAAATTTATCTTTTCATAGCCATGTGAAATGAATGAAGAAATCAAGAACTTCATCACAAAGCCACAAAAAATAAATAAATAAATAATACATTCCAGCGTCTCTTTCTTTTGTAAATTAATGTTCTAAAAATAAAAAGCAAAATTTTCCCTCGCGAATTCAAAGAACGGTTGCCACAAAACCTTTACCGTGTCAAAAACACTAAAAATAAGCATCACCAAACTGCAGAAAAATTTAGCGCGTTTGAGCGTTATTAGATGTGTTCTAACTTTCTAAAAATAAAAATAAATATTTTTTCGGGTGAATTCAAATAAGGGTTGTCGCAATCTTAACAATGTTAACATCATTAAAAAGAAAATAATTATTTGTTAATAAAATGTTAGTTAATAATAAAGTAAAAAAATCGTTTTGTTATTTGTTTCATATTTCATGAGTGGCAACATCATAAAAAGTTTTTATAATCTGTATCAGTAGCCGACATACGTTATAAAAACGGTCTCTGAATAATCAATAATTTAGTGGAGCAATTATTTAAAAGAGTATATATTTCTGTTCTTATTTGCTACAAATAAAAATTCTGAAAATAACAATCAATAGTCATTTTATTTGTTCGAAAAAAGAAGAAGTTACGAATTTCTCTAATTACAGAATTGTAACCCTAAAGAAATTGTCGGAAACATTGGCGAAATATTCCGGGTAGCAAATTTGGTGACTTGCTCGGGAGTAAAGTATTTTAGATTTCAATCCTGTGTCAGTGATCGATATACGTTATAAAAATAATCTTGGAATAATCAATAATTTAAGTAAAAATCTAGAATCCTGTATGCACCGCCAGGATGCCAAGTCGTGAAATAATGAATGCACCAGGTAGTTTTCGCTGTAAACTGATATTTCGACAAAATCCTTCACTGGGATGACAAACAAAATGGATGCCGAAGTTCGCTGTCATTGCGAAACGCTATTTTCGCCAAACATTGCTATTACGCCAACATTAGTAATCAAACAGCTATTACGTCAAAGTTTATTCTTGGAAACTATTCACTAAACAAATTTTGTTTTTAAATTGTTTTTACTCTAAAAGTTAATGCTTTATCGCCAAATTTTTATCACTAAAAGAAAGTTTATTCCTTGAATGCTTTTGCTCCAAATTTTAGCACTATTATGCCATAAAATGCCTAAATTGACTTTAAGCCAATTTATATCGTTTTATTGACAAAATCTTACCTCTATCTTGGCAAAATTAAAATTTTTGTTTCTTCTTACCATATATTGCCGTTTTAACGCCAAAATATATCATTTTGACAAAGTTTAGTTCTAAATTGCTTTTACGCCAATTTGAATCGCTTGATCGCCAAATTTTTATGTGGAATTATGTTTTGCTAACTTACATAAATGTATCATTTAGACAAATATAATAATCTCTGTTACGATAAAATTACTACAAAATTATTCGTTAATACGCCAAAAAATACGTCAAAAAATATTTCATGCTGCTCACGATGCCGAATTCGAATGAGGAAACAAATGTTTATTAAAAGAAAATAAAAATAGAATAACTTACATTTTATTCTGATGTATCCTTTGTTGGAGGTGAAAATGATCTTTTTATTGCCCTACTAATACCAGTCTGTACATAGGCGTATCAAATGAATGAAAAAAATAAGAACATCAGAAAACCACACAAAAAAAAATTTAATATGGTCAAACTACCTTTTTCATCTGTAAATTGACGTTCTAAAATTAAAAAAGTTACATTTTTCAGGGTGAATTCAAAAAGCGGTAGCCACAAAATCTTAACAGCATCAAAAAGAAGCATCATAAAACCGAAGAGCAATTTAATGCTTTCGATGGAAGTTTTTACCTTGAACTAGCGAAAAGAAAAAAAAAGAGAAAAAAAAAATGAAACCAAAGAATAACTTACATTTTATTCTGATATATCCTTTGTTGAAGACGAAAATCATAACTTTTAATACCTTACAAAATAAATTAATAAAAACTTATTATTACTTAATAAAATGTAACATTTTTTCGCGCGAATTCAAATAATTGTTCTTATAAAATTGATTATTTGAACAGCATCAAAAAGAAAATTCTTATTTGACAGTCAAATATAAGTTATTAATAAATTAAAAAATCGTTTTTCTTTTTTGTTTCGAGTGGCAACATCATAAAAATTGTTTATTTTCTGTATCATATACTGTAAACATTCGTTATAAGAACGGCCTCAGAATAATCAATAATTTAATGGAGTAATTATTTAAAAGAATAGTTATTATTTACTATAACTAAAAAATTCTACAAATAACTATCAAAGTAGAAGTGAATAGTCATTATATTGTTCGGAAAAAGAAGAAGTTAAGAATCCCTCTAAAGTATTGTAACCCTAAAGAAATTGGCAGAACATTGGCGAAATATTCCGGGTAGCAAATTTGGCGACTTATTCAGGGATACAGTATTTTAGATTTCAAACCTGTGTCAGTGGTCGATATACGTTATAAGAACAATCTCAGAATAATCAATAATTGGTTAAAATCTAGAATCCTGTACCATTTGAGGCAAACATATCGCCAAGTTGCCAAGTCTTCAAGTAAGCATAGAAATGAATGGGCCAGGTAATTTGCGCGGTAAAATGATATTACGCCAAAATCCTTCAACGGTTTGCCAAATCGCCAAGTAAACAAACCAAATGGCTGCTGAAGTTCGGTATCGTTTTAAAATGCCGTTTAAAAATCGTTTTTATCGCCAAAATTTATAGCCAAACAGTGTTATTACGCCAAAATTAGTAGCCAAAAAGCTATTATGTCCTGATAAGGCTTTGAAGCCAAAGTTTATCGCTTTAACGCCAAATATTATCACTAACCTGCCAAAACTTTAATCTTTAAAATGCTTCATAGTCAACATTTATCACTTTATCACCAACATTTATCGCTTTATCACCAAACTGTTTTATTTGAAGTGCTTTTAAGACAAAAGTTAATTCTTTATCGCCAACATTCATCGCTTTATCGCCAAATTTTCTAAAAAACAAATTGTTTTTTGCTTTTACGCCAAAAGTTAATGTTTTATCGCCAAATTTTAATCACTGAAAAATTTTATCTCTGGAATACGCCTCTCTTTTTTTATCTCTTTTACGCTAAAATTTAGTTCTACTACGACAAAAAAAAATATGTCTAAATTGCTTTTACCCCGATTTAAATCGCCTTATAGCCAAAGTTTACCATTATTATGGCAAAATCTTAATGCTTTAACGCCAAAATATATCATTATTTTGCCAACATTTTATTCCTAAATTGCTTTTACACCAAATTAAATCGCTTTATCGCCAGATTATTAGGTTGAATTTTATTTTGCTAACTGACAAAAATATATCGTTTAGACAAAAGTAATAATCGATAAAAATAATAATTACGATAACATTTCGCTAATTCGCCAATTTTTTTTTAAATGTGAAAAAATAAGTCGTGTTCTTTACGAAGCCGAATTCGAATGATAAATTAATCTTAACAAAAGAGAAAAAAAGGAGAAAAACCAGAGAATAACTTACCTTTTATTATGGTATGTTCTTCGTCTGTGGTGGAAATGAACGTTTCATTCCATCGGTTTTGTGAAAAAAATTTAACTAACATTCTAAAAAGCTAAAGCTTCAAATATTCCGTGCGAATTCTAATTACGGTTGCCACAAAATCCTAACTAAACGAGCATATTTTAAAAACGAAATTAATTATTTAAGAATAAAATATTAGTTATTAAAAAATTAAAAAAATTGTTTATGTTCTGTATCAGCGACAGACGTACGTTATAAGAATAAGCTCGGAGTAATCAATAATTTATCGGAATACTTATTTAAAAGAATATATATTTCTGTACTTATTTACTGCAAATAAGAATTGTGCAACTAATTAAGTAGCAATAAAATAGTCATTATATTGTTCGGAAAAAAGCTACGAATTCCTTTAATTACAATATTGCAACCCTAAAGAAAATGCGAAAAATTGGCGAAATATTCAGTGTTGCAAGATTGGCGACTTCCTCAGGGGTACAGTATTCTAGATTTTAACCCGATAATTTATCTGAATAATTATTTAAAAGGATGCATATTTCTATTCTTTTTTGCTATAAATAAAAATTCTGTAAATAACAGTCAAAGTAACAATAAAATGGTCAATATGCTTTCCGGAAAAAGAAGTTACGATTTCGTCATTGCATTATTGTAACCCAAAGAAATTGGCGGGGTTACAGTATTCTAGATTTCAACCTTTTTTCAAGTTTTTTGTTTAATAAAATTCCAAAATTATAGTTTATTTCGTAATACATATTTAAGATTATTCAGGTAATACGAAATTCAACCCTTATGCAATATGGAACATTTTTTTTCTTCTCCAGTATATAAATTTATAGTGTAATAAATAGTTAAACAGATTCAAAAAAGTATTTTTTGGTCAGAATATTTTTATTATTCATGTAAATTTACTATAAGCATAACAAAAAGGCAAATATTACAAATAGCAAATTTAAATATTTTTATGAGTTGCATGTTGACTCCACTGCAGTGAAGCACACTGATATGAGTACTACAACAAATAATTTAAATTTATTCTGTGTCAGTGGGTTCTTCACGTAATGACAGATCCTTTAAGGTAAGTAAATATAATTTAATTTGCAACTTAAGTTGAAGTATTTACAACACCTTTAAAAATCCATTAAAATTAACTTTCAAAAAATTCAATTACCTTCAATGTACAAATCAGGTACCAATTCACAAAAATTATCGAATATCAAAAAACGCACACAAAAATTATTGAAAGTTACAATTCTTACATCGTTGGTGATAGATTTAGTATTCTAAATAACTAAAGTTTCATTTTACTTTAGTGTTCTTAAAAATTTATTTGTTTTCTAATTGTTTCGCATGCAAAGGAATTCAATATTTTGGAATGCTAAGTGCACGAAAAAAGTTGTAAATTAACCCATACAGAGACCTAAGCTGTACATAAGTAAAGGATACACTTCATTTTATGTCTAAAGCCTCTTCCACACGAAAACGATTCCCTATCCACGAACTTATTTTAAACCCGTTTGAACGACCCCATTTAAAACCAGCTGTCATCCACAGCCAGACATAACGTGACTTGTTTCTCGCGGACAGGCGGATATCCTTGGAAGAATGAGATCGCCTCGGGGTGACTCGACTCGTACTCTCGTTTAGTCGTCCCCAGTGACGGATTTAGGCTTAGGCCTGAGAGGCTCGGGCCTAGGGCGGCAAATTTTTAGGGCCGCCAAAATTTGAAATCGATTTTGTTTATCCACTGTAAGACCAAATTTTAATGCTGCTTTTCTAGCTTTGACGACCTTAATATATATATATAATTCATGCCTCAATTCAGTACCTAAATTTAATTCGAATCCATTATTACTATTCGTATTATTATTATTATTACATATAAGGGCATCAAATTAACTTGGGCCTAGGGAGACAAGGAACCTAAATCCGTCACTGGTCGTCACTTTAAGTAATTGTGGATTAACGTGTTAACCCATTAACCTTCGAGGAATTGATTCGCCAGTAAGAATTCTCTCACTTCTTGTTAAGCCCCATCTATTAGAAAGTGAACGATCGAATCAGATCAACATGATCTAGATCATATTCGCTAACCAATTATAAACCAACTATTCATTTTTTATCGTGGATTCCATTTACGAGATTACATTACATGAAACATTGATATCAAGCAGTTTCACTTAAAGAGACGTCTAAATGGGAGAACGAGTCGTGTCGCGTCAACGCTGAAGCGATCTCACTTGAACCTCCAAGCATTGTAATAATAATTACCTTAGATTAATGCTCGAAATTTCATAAAAATCATAATATTGGAAATTAGCTCCGGTTATCTATGCCACGATGTGTTTGGGTAAGAACGAATAGCGGAACGTCTTTCAGAGTTAACTTCTCTGGATTGATGTGTACAACAAAAAAAATCGTTAATTTTCCTATTCAAAGAGCATGACTGTGACACAAAGATTTTATGTATGCTGTAACAATAGCCAACTATTCTTTCCTTTCATAAAACAGAAAATGTAACACAGACCATTAGCGATTTCGAACTTGAGCCTTCTTGCCCTTTAGCTACAAACATTATTACCTTCAAATTACACGAGGTGTATTAACATCTTTTCATAAATTTAGAAAAAGCCTCCTCTATGCTTTATATTTCTGTGCTCTGAGGTTTCAGAAAATCATTTGCTGTAAAAATTTATCAATTACGTAAAAGCAAGTTCTATCTTTCACTACTGATATTCGTGAAACAGCTGAACAATGTCAATGTGAGAACGATTTTAAGATGTTTCATATAGATAAAAAAATATGATTTGATTAATTTTTTAAGTTCAATATTATTTGAATTTTAGATTTGTATACATTTATATTTTGTGAGCACTTTTTCAAAAGTCTGAAAAGTGGCATCACACTATATTTTAGATTTAAGTTTAGAATTTCAGTACTCCATGAAATTCAGCCTTCTAAATTAATGAAAATTCATTATCTGTGTTTATTATCAAATAAAAATTGTTTGCTTTTTCAGTAATCATTTATCGCTATTAACAAGTATGCATTTTATTTTAAATAAAACAATGAAATTGTGAAACTAAAACAAAAAATCTAAACTGAAGTGATGCGTTAATGTTTCAATAAAATTTAATTAATGAAATGTAAACAATAATATAATGTGATCATATTTAAAAATGTAAAGTGACTTTATTATTTAATAAATCAGGGTAATTAATAATTGCAATTATTCATAACTTTTTATGAAGGATTGATGATAGAAAAAAAATATATTCGTTTCAAAGAAGAAAGACGCTTTAAGACTTTCTGTAAGGATAAAAATGTAAAAATATCATATAGGATATTATATAGTTTAAACAATGAATTAAATTTTATTTTAAAATGAATATCAAAGATCAATTTAAGGAATAATTTTTTGACTTATTGAAAATTAATTTTCTGAAATATAATTTTAATCAAAATCATGATCTGCTTTTAAACTACATATATATAAATAAATGAATTTTCGAACTTTTCCCAAATTTCATCCTTGAATATGAAAAATAATTCGATGAAAGTAAAAATATAATTAACACATTACAAAGAAAATATAATCCATTTAATTAATATTAGTATCTCTATATACTCATATGTTATAGCATCTTTTTATTACATCACGCATTTTCTTTGTCGCCCAACAAGCGGGATATAACGGTGTAGTATAAAATTGAAAAATAAAATATTTTCCCAACATTTGATGTTTATTCGTTTTTTATTGAACAATCGCAGGTTCATGTTCTATATATTGCATTTTATCAGTTATGAAAGCTATCATTTCTTTTATTAATTTTGTTTTTAATAATAAAGCATGTTTATTTTTGTACTTTATGTTCTTCACAATAGTAGGGCCACCATAACATGCAGATGATGTCAGACCTGTCGAAGCATGGGTGAAATATAGGTACTGGCCAACCGTTTCGATCTGTTTCTCATCTTGAACGCCAGTTTGACGGTGCTCTTGTAAAGATCTTCAAAAAAGTTGATTGCCGTCCACACAGATATTCCCAGCCAGCATCCCACCAAACCACCGACGTGGCTGAATATTTCCCACATCTGAAATAAAAGCACTGGGGTTATAGAGCAATACCGCGTTAATTCTATTCTGTATGATATTTAAACATCATCGTGACTGCAGGAAAGATATATTCCCTTTAAGGTTATTGAATCAACATAAAGTGATAGACATTACATTTTACTAAATTACTCAACGCTATTTAACATCTGATATGCAATGAATTGTATTCGTTAATTGTAGTAGTCCACAAGGTAATACATGAATCTGTAGTGCATGGGAAATAGAAATAGAGGAATTTTTATACAAAAGTATTGGTGGCGATTATTATGCTCTCAATAATCTATGATACTTCATATATTGGAGAAAAAGATATGGTTACGGTTTACTATTCATTCATATTTAAAATTTGATTACATATTTTAAAATGTCTACTTCCCTCAGAAAAGTACACCTTCTCTAAGCACAGTCCAAACTTATTCTGCCTTCCTACCCTTTCTTATTATTGGTTTTCTCCATCTCCACATCGTAGTATGCTCGGAACTTGATAAACATAGAGGTTCCGTAACTGCCCCAAGTGAGTTGTTAGTAAGTGGTAAGTTACATAATATTACCCTTCAGAATTCTTTTCCCCAGATTTGATTCTTTTCTGCTCTCCCGAAAACTTTTTCCAATAAGTGAAAACCTCGGGAATATTCAAAGCACCTTCATGTTATCCCTCCACTGTAGCATACGCAGCTACAGCTGTACGCATGTAGACACGCATACCTATATAAAAGACCAAATCTCTTCCTTATCCCTGCGAAGCCTAAGTTGGAATAGTAGCAAGCCTCTCTTCTATAGGTTGTTTAATATCAAGTCTTAGAAATATCTTTCGCTTCATGGCAAAATTTATTTCAGTATTACCAACTTCAAAAGTACTGTATTCTGAGCAACAACATCGCCGATTCCTTAAAACCGGTGGCATCCCAGTTTTAAAACAATTCGTAGCAGTTTTCCACCTGTTTCACCTATCTGAATTTAACAATAAAAGCTGGCATTATTTATTTTAATTCTGATTACACTAAAAAGGTCTTAGTGTCATTCTTAAGACACTAAGATTTTTTTTTAAGAATGAGCTCAAGATCTTTGCTATCAATCTTAGTAACTTGAGAGTTACTGTCATTCCTTTGGCCAAAATTTCTGTATTTGACCCACTTCTTGGAATACATCAAATAACAGACTATCTATGGTTATTCTATTTTTATTTGGTAGACCAATTTTTTTGCATCCACTGGATGTGTTACTTGCTTTGATTTAGTAGATTTTTTCTTTATATAATCATCTTGCTTAGAATCACAAAATATGTTGATATTCAAGGAACTGTAATCGAAAAATTGTTTGTTTCTGGAAATAAATCAGTTTCTGAAAGCCAATATTCTCTTTAGTTTAGGTTATATTTACTATAACCTTGTATGATATAAAGACCTAAAAGCATCTTTATTTTATCATCTTTATTATTCCTTTAAATTTTCTAAAAATTCAATTCTTTTTAAATTTTATATAGAGTTCTAAGGAACTACAACTTTTGAGACATATTGTAATTCTTAAACAATTAATAAGTTTAGAGAGGTTTTTAAACAATTATCAAAATTTTCCTTGCACTGTAATGAAGTAATCAAACTTTCTTTGAGAATAATATTCTTTCGTAGTCTTCCACATCTGCATCATTTAATATAATTTATCAGCCTTCTGTGGAATATCCCTTCAAATATTATATTGCCTAGAAAAACATTTTGGACCTCATACAGATCTTCCGCATTGTGGAAAAGGAAAGTATATAAAGGATTATATATGACACCTTTCATCGCAAGTAATCTAGAAATGAATTTTCTAACTTAACCTGCCTGGATTCCCAATCTGTTGCCTAATTGATCTACTCCCCGACTATGCTTGCATTCCAAATTACATAATTTGAATTCACATTTTTGCTCTTAAAATTTTCTTCTCTTCGCTTAACAATTACTCTTGCGCTTAGATTTCTACTCTTTTGGATTTTTTTCGTCTCACTGCTCTTCTTCTCTCTTCCTATTCTTACTCTTAACTACTAGTGTAATAGTTGCAATAGTTGCAATTAAATTCTTAATAAAATCTTCCACAAATGTAGAAGATATTGCTATGAGCCTTTTTTTAATCGACTGCTTTAGAATTTGCAGAGACTTCCTTTTCACTAGGCAGAGTGAAAATGACGTTTGAGAATTTTCTTCTTATTCACTAGCTAAGATATTATACTTCCATTAGATCTTATATTTTAAATTTGGCTAAAAATAATATGAGGATTTCGTTCCCTGTTTAACCAGGTAGCATTAATACAATAGTTATAAATCTAATTTACAGGTAATTAAATTTTAGATACACTACTAGTTTCACTAAAAAAATTTTTTAAAAGCACAAAATACATCATGCTACTTCTAGTGAACAGAAAGGAATGGAGGAAGGAAGGATGGATGGAGGGATGGAAGGATGGATGAAGGAAGGATAGAAAGAAGTATGGATGGGTGGATGGATGGAAGGATGAATGGAAGGAAGGATGGATGGATTGAAATATGGAAGGATAGATGGAAGGAAGGAAGAAAAGAACGGAGGATGGATGGAAGGAAGGAAAGAACGGAGGATGGATGGAAGGAAGGAAGAAAAGAACGAAGGAAGGATGGATGGATGGATGGATGGATGGATGGATGGATGGATGGAAGGAAGATGGATGGATGGATGGAAAGAAGAAAGGAATGATGGATGGATGGATGGGTGGAAGGATAGATGGATGGATGGATGGAAGGAGGGATGGAAGGATGAAAGGATGGATGGAAGGAAGGAAGGAGGGATGGAAGGATGGGTTGAGGGATGAATGGATGGAAGGGAGGAAGGACGGAACTCGCTCATTCACGCAACTCTGCTCTTAGCCGAATCTCAGGTCAAATTTGGGGGCCTTCCACGGAGCTCTAATTATATTGTTTTATATTTCTTTAAAATGTTATTACTAGCTTACTCTTATTACCTTGACTTAATGTGTCTTACTTGTCTGTTAACCAAACCCTGTACCCAGAATTATATTGCCCCTTACCACTTAAAAAAGAAAGAGGGAAAAAATAATAATAAAACATAAATGTTTGCAATTACATAATTCCTTGAATAAAATGTTAAAATACAGAAAATAATACATCATCGTGACATCAGCATGAGTGAAATAGGAAGTATATAGTAGAGAAGGTTAAATAATTCTAATTTCGAATATTCTAATGTTTATTTGGTACCAAGAAATTCAGCTTAAAAGAGAGAATTTATCTCAGAACTAATTCCTTTCATACGTGAATTAATTTGTCTTATTCGAAACAACAAGATATAAAAACTATGTCGACTTCTGATTTAGAGCGATCTATGAAATATTAATGTCAAATTGATAATGTTGAAGTGGTTATGAATGAGGATTATGGATTTCCAATATTTCACTGTAATTTACAAAAATTATAAACTGAAATTGCTTTTTTTTTTCATACTTCTCTTTAGAAGATGCAAACAACTTTGTCAGTTTACGATGCGTTAACTGACAAAGTTGTGAAAATTCACAGGTAGCTTGTAAAAGTAAACAAAAATGTTCTAAATATGTAGGCACTGGTCACTCTTATCCCGTATGTTAGTACGAATCGAAATATATCACCACAAACCATTTATCAAACTTAAAATCCTACCCTCAGTGGTATTTGGAGTAAAGAATACAGGAAATCCAAATAGCACAAACTTTATTTTCTCATGAAGCCTTGCCAGTTGAATTCGAAATGTTTTTCATAATTTTCACTTAAGAAACGTGTAGTTTTTCTTACTTATTTTAAAACTGTAAGTTTTTGAAATATTGGATAATTTTGGGGGACCATGAATGTTTGCAGCCTATTATAATGGAGGCCTTATTTCCGTGAATGTATAATATAAAACTTCATGTTGAATGAAGAATGTAACATCAAAAATAAACAAATAAATAAATTTAAAAAAAAAAAAATAAAAGCTACAACATCTATTTACAAATTTTGGCTTTCTCTGCCACATTTGAGGGAAAAAATATGTCTCTACCAGCATCTGTAATATTCTAACAAAATTTTGTTTGTATACATGCTGGCGTATTGGAGCGCCTGTAGTTTCTTTTTGCACAAATGCTGAGATTTTTCTCCATCCGCAACCTTCATAGTTTCTCATTTTAGTTTTAAAGCCATCTGTTTATATTACTCATTCTTTAAAATTCCAATTTTATAATAACAAAAAATATTCAAACAATTTTTTTTTTTTTTTTACTTCACCGACAAGTTGCAAGAGAAAATGAAATTCTGAAAATGTACGAATACGAATTGAGATGTATAAATTTGTGCACTCTGTGCGATGTACAGGGTAATTCCGACGTGTTATGAACCGTATAATGCACAATTTTGAAAAATAAATTAAACACTATCTAAACCTTTACGATTTTGCCACAATTTGGACAGCCCTGATAAAGTTTTAAAAACAGTAAAACTTACTCCATATACAGGTCTATGCGACAAAATAGAAACTTCTGTTCCTCTCACACGCACAATTAATCTGAGTCTCCCACTGTAAAGAACATGATTTTTTTAAAAATATAATTACAGAATTATTCTATAGGATTATTGTACTACTACTATTATTATTTTGTAGAATTATACTATTTTAATTAAAATAAAATGTGCTTAAAAAATTTAATAAAAGTAATTTTCAGGATTTTTTTTTTTTTACACTAAAATGCCTCTAACAAAAAATCGTTACATTCAAAAGCATACTACTGTGCCCAAAACATAAAACCAGTTTTTAATTAAAATTTCCCAGGGATATAGAATTTCCATTTTTTTTCTTTTTTAAGTTGCTGCCACTGTTCTTGACATCTGTGTGAAATTTTACATCAAAATATTCATTAGTGTTTGAGTTACGCTTGACTTTTTGAGACGCTAAAAGGGATTTCGGCGATTTTTGAAATGTCTGAATTAATTGAGCAAAGAACTTGTATTCAATTTTGTTTGCGGAAACGTACAGAATGTTGCAAAAGGCATTCGGTGAGCAAACTTTATCGAAAAGAAATGTTTATGAGTGGTATAAACAGTTCAAAGAATGGAGAGAACGCTTTGAAGACGAAGAGCTTTCTGGTCGACCATCAACCTCAACCGACGAAGCTCACGTCCAAAAAATTATTGATTTGGTGCTTGCAAACCATCGATTTACAATTAAACACCTTGCTGATGATATTGAAATTTCAAAAGGGTTGGTCAATTCCATGTTAATAGATGATTGGTACCGAAAACACTGAATTTTTTGGAAAAACATCGTCGGATTGAAGTGTGTGAAACAATGCTTTCTGACTATCAGGACAAATTGAAATGTATCATAACTGGAGATGGGACTTGGATTTATGCGTACGACCCGGAAACAACCGATCAATCGAGTGAATGTCGTGACAGGTGAAGCAAGACGTAAAAGATCACGCCAAAGTCGCTCAAGGTCATGTTGATTGTTTTCTTCGATTACCGTGGTTTGGTGAATTATGAATTCCTTCCACGGGGCAAACTGTTCAACAAGGAATATTATTTGAGTGTTATGCATCGTTTGCGTGAATCTATTCTCAAAAAGAGGTCACATTTAGGGAAAGACAACTCTTGGTTTTTACATCACGATCATGCGCCAGCTCACACTGCAAGGATTCTTCGTGACTTTTTCGCCAAAACTGAAACCCATATCGTTCCACAACCACCGTATTCACACCGTGTGACTTCTGACTATTCCCTAAACTCAAAACATTCCGGGGACACCTTTTTGAGTCGATTGAAGAGATTCGCGTGCGCTTTGATGGCCATCCCGGCCAATGACTTTTTAGCATGCATTGAGAATTGGGAAAAAAAGGTTGGCACAAGTGCATTGTGTCCGGAGGGGATACTTTGAAGGCGATGAATAAATTTGGTAGAATAAATAAAGAGTTTTTGAAAAAAATAAAAATTGGTCTTACATTTTGGACACAGTAATAATGGTGTATCAGAAACGTAACGTTTAAATAATAATTTATGTTTTACAAATACGTTTAAAATTTTGTTACAGTTTTTATAACCAATTCAAGATGTGAAGAACTTAGTAATTCCATTTTAATTTTGATGTTATAAGGTAATGCAGAAACGAACAAAGTCTATTAAAAATTTTAAGACAGAAACTATATATACTTACTCATATTCTCCTCCCTGAAAGATAAATAAAAAAGAATGAAAATTTTATATTGACAAAGGAAAAATAATTTTAGAAAATATTCATTATTTACATGATCAATATGATATTCTTAATGCATTGCATTTTGCTACGCCACATTTCACACATTAGATATATTTATTCGTGATTTTTTAATAAAAAAAAATCGTAACAGACACAGAACGTTAGAATTCTTTTTAAATAATAATATACTAAAAATTATTATACAGTGGGTAGGAATAGTTTTCTTTATTTGAAATTTTATTATTTAAAAGTGTAATTTGAAATTTCAAGTCTATTTTTATAATTTTGAATTTGAACTCTTAAAACTGAAAGCTAGAACATATGTAATACCTAATTTTGCTAACATTACGTTCTGTATAATCCTTGTAATGTCACCATTCTTTAGCTGTTTTACATTCGCCATATACACCCAACATGCACAATATCATGATAATACAATAATGTTAAAATCGATGACCCTGTGTTAATTTAATGAATTGACGTACAACTTTATTATAAAATACAGAACTATTTCCCTTCACGAATTTCAATAAACGCGAATATAAAACAAGTAATAAAAAAAATTCCTACTTTTTTTTCACTATATTACAGAAAATCCTTTATAAATAATTTTCATTCATTTTTTTAAGTTTATCTGGCGCCCTCTATTGGTAGATATATGCAACTTGCATCTATAAAAACTAAAATTAATTAAATTTAATTACTGAATTAATATTTGAAAAACTGAATTAACAATCATCCACTACAAGTTAAAAAAAAATGTGTTTGAACTTGAGTGGATGAATAAAAAGTATTTTATTAACAATTAAAAATTTGAACAAGATATATATATAGGGAGAGTGTGAGCTAATAGAAGGTATTGAAAAAGAATTAAATTCGTAGGTTAAAATATAATTGTAGAGTGATTTTTTAATAATGAAAACATTCGTATGGAATAATATTATGAATTAATTTATCTGTGACAAATGTCTTTTACTAAAGTATTTGTTGTGAAACAATCTGAAATCTAGAGAAAGAATAGGAAAGTTCTACAAGCATTATAAATATTAAAGATGAATTTATGTTCACATTTTTTTATATTTTTTGAAAATATCAGTTACTAAAGTCGTTTAGTAACTGATATTTCACTTATTTAAGAATTCAGATTTTTCACAACAAATTACGGTTTTAAATTGAAAATTATTTTTTCGCGAAAAGCATTTTTTCAAATTTTCTTTATCGATCAAAGTGAATTTTCTGTACTGGTAGATGTAATAATAAAATATCAATCAAAATTTAATTTTTGTAAAATAAATTTTATTTATATACTAATTTATTTCCCACTCAAGCTAATATTCTAATAGGAATTAATATTTCACCTAAAAGCACATGTTGATTAGTTGCCAGTGTTTTTAAACAATTATGCGGACTACTACAAATAATTTAATTTCAAATAATTCTTATTAATAAAAGGCTTTAGACTTTATACTAATTATTTAGTACTAAAAAATTTGAAAAAACAAGTGATTCGATAAAATTTCATTTGATTTAAGATTTAGAGTTAGTTGTTTTATGCAGTTCAACTCCTTTGTTTTTGATTCATTTGAAAATAAACTTTTATGTAAATAAGAAATCTAAAGTGGTCATACTTACAGGAAATGTATCTGGTTTAATTTTTTTTGTAGCATATTTATACTTCAGTTTTCTAAGTGAAGGAAAAAAAAATCAATTTGAAAAACATATTTTATTTTATATAAGAAGTACAATACTGGTGTAAAGCATAAACAAAGAGGTAATTTCTAAGCAGACAATCATGAAATCATAAATTAGACGCTTTTTGGAATCAGTACAATCAATACTGAGTTCAGTAGAAAGGCAATTCGATTGTAAATATTATGGTAAAGACGTATCAGTTTATATTCTGGAGGTAAAAGGCGTGCAGTCATCACATGCAGTGCAAGACTACAATAAAAAGAAGGTACGGGGGATCAAACGAACTCGAAAACTAGAAACTATTTCTCCGAAATTTCACGAGTTAGAAGAATCTGTAAGTTAAAGGCGCACAGTGTGTTAACCGAGAACAAGAGTTTCGAAACGACAAAACGGGCCGTTTCTTCGGTTTGGAAAAGCTTTCAAACTATATGGTTGTATTGAACGGACGAGAAAAGAAAACCACTATATGACCTAGAGGGGTATCTTATATAAGAATAGAGATCGATACCAGTCATCTGTCCGAGCAAGTTTAGGAAGGCAGGGTAATAAACTCATCTGTCCGACAATTCACGAAACTGAAGGTTAACTATTGGTAGAGTTTGAATAGAGATCGATAAGGCAATACAGTTCATCAGTCCATCTGGTAATAAACATAGAATAAGGGTATCGAAACGACGAAAGGGTTCCTTGACGAGCTAGGAAAGTCTTTCAAACTATATGGTCGGTTTGAACGGACCAAGAAAAAAAAAAAAAAATAAAAGGATGACTAAGATAGATATCTTATGTAAGAAAAAAAAAATCAATACCAGTCAGAAAGCAATAATGCTCGAGAGGAAAAGTGTCCAAGTTTAAATCAAAATGATAAAGCAGTTAATTCGCCAATCCACCTAAACACTGTATTCGATTGACAGTTGTATACCAATGCCATTGCTTAAAGTAAAGTAAGGAACATAAAAACTGGACATCCTCATCAATAGAGTGACATCTCTTGACAGATAAACGCCGTTTTATTATCACAGGCAAATCTGAATGCCAGTTGATATGATATTTAAAAAGTTTTATCCGTTTATAGAGAAACTTTATATGCAGGTAATACCTATTAATCAGGCATAAATCGTTGAATTTTTGCGTTCAGTGATCAAATGAAAAGCTGGAGATGTAGAAAATCAACGATCAAAACATCTGTATTGTACAAAAAACAGAAATGATTGTAATTGTAGGACGTAGCTTTGTTTCAAATTTCAATCTATGCCAATTACCCTCTGATATTCTACCTCGTATATTACTTCGTGCACACTTTCCACGAATAGTTTCAAATAACTGCAATTAGCTGTTATCATTATTATATCTTCATCATCATTATTATTATTATATCAAAAAACTACCATTAATTGATGCTCTTGGGTTGCTTTGTCTTCTAATTAAAACAGAAAAGTAAAAGCTCTCGAAAATAATCTTTTTTTTTCTACACAAAATTGTTTGTAAAAGCTAAAAAAATTTGATTCACATTTCAACGAATTGA
This sequence comes from Caerostris darwini, assembly GCA_021605075.1. Classification (NCBI taxonomy): domain Eukaryota; kingdom Metazoa; phylum Arthropoda; class Arachnida; order Araneae; family Araneidae; genus Caerostris; species Caerostris darwini. The sequence goes on from BPLQ01009014.1 coordinate 90,613, forward strand.
CATATTGTAAACAATGATAGTTATTCGACATTAATTAATTTGCCATAAAATCTAAATGATATGATAATAAAGCACAATACTATTTACGTCATCTATTAGAAAACGGTATGAAGTGGAAAGGTAATCAAGAGGCAAGCGAGAAAATTTTTTCGACCCCTTCACAGCGAAACGTCAGAAATAGCATTGCGCCTAGTGAAGTTGCGCTTCGAGTTGAAAGTTGGTCAACTCGGAGCGGCGGATTGCAAACCGGTTTCAGGCGAACGTGATGAGGCTAGTGATTGGTCAAATATTTTCGCTTACATCTTCTCGCCTCAGTGGGCACGAGCCTTTAAGGAATATTCCAATATTTTAATAAAAAAATTTTAATGAATGAAGTTGTACATAATTTTTCGTACGTTCATCTGTGAGCCTCGTGTTTAACTATATGTATTATGATAAGAAAAGGAGGAAAATATTTTCTAGAAATAATTGTCAGACATCTTTGTGCCATATGAGAGAAAATCTAAAAAAACCCCTCAAAAATTCTCTTTAACGATGGAGTAAGTTCAAACACGATATGAAAGCCGTGTCTGCAATGCACATCTTCATTGGATTTAAAAGTGTACTCTTATGCAAACTAAATGCGCTTATTAATATGTCATGAATAGGATAATGCAAATATTTTGTATTGAGATTTGCTAGGTTGGTCTGCATATCCAGAGTGTCATTTTCAATATTGCGTGTGTAGCACTAAGCAATATCTTATTGTTATAGAATAACTTTTTGTGGAGTATTATTTCATTTTGGAAGGTGGAAACTGCTGATCATTAATAAAAATGCATTACTGAAAACATTATAGTGACGCAATCTTTATAAGTGATATCATGAACTGTTGATGATTATTATTAAGCAGCGCACACGTTTAAATCCACTGAAAATGTGCATTGCATTTTAGAAAAGAGAAAACAGGAGGAACATTTTGACAGCTTGTTTGAATTCCTTCTAAATTCAAAGAAAATGTTGTTGTGAGTTTTTTTTAGGTTTTCTCCCATATGATACACAAGTTATTATAGTGTCGCAGTTAATAGCATTTACTGCTTAAGAATTAATATTCTATTACGATTGGTGTATTAATTTGCGAATAATTAAATTTGATTTTTACTTACATGCATTCAGGTTTACAATTCATCTTGCATTCTTTAACATCATTGCTTAAGTCATCACAGGAGTCAGGATATTTCACTAAAGTAAAAAAAAAAATATATTAAAATTATACCATAATTGTGCGTCTGCAGACATAACAAATTTAGTAATCCATAACAAAAATTGGTGCGAAAAAAAACCTGTTTGAATTGGGAATACGCAGAATCGATTCAAATAAACCACAAAAAATTTTAAAATTATGAAAAAAACATTTAAATTGAATACAATTTATAAGATAAATGGTCGTCAAAGGGAGTTTTGTTAAAAACATAATTCAAAACTATTAAATATATTACATTGAAATACTAAAAAACCAGACAAAGTCTGTAGAAAATAATTTATAATGGACATAATTTGCTAACAAATGGATAAATTAACTTCACAAGCAGGGTATAATAAAATCTGAATAATGATATCCTTCTGTTCAAAGTGTCGTCATTACATCAACAGAGGTTACGCCTCTTGATTCCAATGAAATTTGGAAACTTTCTTGTAGTAACATCTTCTATTACCTAATGGTGTATGTTTGATATTCAGTATTACCCATAATGCAATAATGGAGGCAGCACTATAGCCGTATATTGTACCTGAAATTCCCAATAAAAAAGGGCAGGCAGATACGATACGTAATGAAAACTCCAACTTCCTTGAATTGGACCTTCCTTTTCATCCTCCTCATGGACATTGCAATATTTATCCCGTGACGTGTAGAATTTCGAAACAAACACACCTCAATTTTCTTTGCCTACTACTGTGTCCAAAAAGTAAGACAAATTTTCAATTTAAAATTCCCATTGCTTATGGAATTTCATTTTTTTTTTTTTTTAGGTTGCTGGCACTGTCCTTGGCATCTGTGTGGAATTTGACGTCAAAACAGCCATTGGTGTTTGAGTTACGCTTGGCTTTGTAAGACGCTAAAAGTGATTTTCGCGATTTTTGGAATGTCTGAGTTAATTGAGCAAAGAACTCGCATTACATTTTGTTTGTGGGAACGTATAGAATGTTGCATAAGGCATTCGGTGAGCATTCCTATATTAAGAAAGAAGTGTTTAGAAGTGGTATAAAGAGTTCAAAGAAGGCAGAGAACGCGCTGAAGACGAAGATGGTCGACAATCAACCTCAACCAACGAAGCTCACGCCCAAAAAATGAAAGATTTGGTGCTTGCAAACCTTCCATTTACAATTAGAGACCTTGCTGATGATGTTGGAATTTCAAGAAGAATCGGTTAATTCCATTTTGGGCCTCAAACGCGTCAAATCTTGATTGGTACCGAAAACACTGAGTGCGCCAGCTCACATTGCAATGATTCTGCATGACTTTTTCGCCAAAAATGAAACCATATCGTTCCACAATCACCGTATTCACACGGGCGACCGTTTTCACTGTTCTCTAAACTCTAAAGACCACTCCGGGGACACCGTTTTGAGTCGACTGAAGAAATTCAACATGAATCGCCGCGCGCTTTGTAGGCCATCCCTGCCGATGACTTTTTAGTATGCATTGAGGATTAGAAAAAAAGTTTCTATAAGTGTATTGTATCTGGAGGGGATTACTTTGAAGGCGATGAAATAAATTTGGCAGAATAAATAAAGAGTTTTGGAAAAAAAAATATTTGGTCTTACGTTTTGGCCCTTTGGCATGAGCATGGGAATTATCATTCCGTGTTAGTTAGTGGGTTTCGTACCAAACTATTTCGGTTTTTGAACAAGGCGCTGTGCTCACTTCAACATGGACATGAGAATATTCATGTTTTATCGATATCGGGTTTTGAAACTAACTACCGTAATTAGTGAAATCTAAGATGTGACCACTTTGGTAGGAACACAGAACTATTCATTCCAAATTCCTCATTTCATGTTTTCAACCATCTGCGCTATTTTGCTTTGACGCAGGAATATTAATTTCGAATTAAATTTTTCAGGTTTTTGAATAGCACGCTGTGTCCCCTTTGGCATGTGTCTAGAAAATATTCATTTTACACTGAAGCGACAAAAGTCATGGGATAGCAATATGCAAATTTTCAGATGGCAGTAGCATCGCGTAGAACAGGTATAAATGCGCAGTGCTTTCGCAGAGCTTTCATTTCTGTTCAAGTTATTCATGTGAAGAGGTTTTGACGTGATGATGACCGCACGACGGGAATTAACAGACTTTGAACGCGGAGTGTTAGTTGGAGCTAGACGCATGGGTCATGCCATTTCGGAAATCGTTAGGGAATTCAACATTCCCAGATCCATTGTGTCAAGAGTGTGCCGAGAGTATGAAATTTCAGGCATAACATCCCACCATGGACAGCGCAGTGGTCGACCGCTTGCACTTAACGACCGAGACCGGCGACGTCTGCAAAGAGTCGTAAATTCTAACAGACAAGCAACACTGAGTCAAATAACCGCAGAAATCAATGTGGGACGTACAAGGGACTTGTCTGTTAGAAATGTGCGGAGAAATTTGGCTTTCTTGGGCTATTCCAACAGAAGACCGACTCGAGTGCCTTTACTGACAGAACGACATCGCTTGCAGCGACTCTCGTGGGCACGTGAGCATATCGGTTGGTCCCTAGATGAATGGAAAACCGTGGCCTGGTCCGATGAGTCACGATTTCAGTTGGTAAGAGCTGATGGTAGGGTTCGAGTGTGGCGCAGACCCCACGAAGCCATGGACCCAAACTGTCAGCAAGGCACTGTTCAAGCTGGTGGTGGCTCCGTAGTGGTGTGGGCTGTTTTTTCATGACATGAACTTGGTCCTCTGGTGCGACTGGACCGAACATTGACTGGAAATGCTTATGTTCAGCTACTTGGAGATCACTTGCAGCCATTCATGGACTTCATGTACCCAAACAACGATGAGTTTTTTATGGATGACAATGCGCCATGTCACCGGGCCACAACTGTTCGCGATTGGTTTGAAGAACATTCTGGACAATTCCAACGAATGATCTGGCCACCTAGATCGCCCGACATGAATCCCAACGAGCAGTTATGGGACATCATCGAGAGGTCTGTTCGTGCCCAAAATCCTGCACCATCAACGCTTTCACAATTATGGACGTCTATCGAGACAGCATGGCTCAATATTCCTGCAGAAGACTTCCAACGACTTGTTGAGTCCATGCCACGTCGAGTTGCTGCACTTCGCCGGGCGAAAGGAGGGCCGACACGATATTAAGAGGTATCCCATGACTTTTGTCACTTCAGTGTATATCGCTTGTCTACTTTCGAAGAAAACTGCCTTAATAGGTAATCTCTACTCTCTTTCCCATTCTGCGCGGATACGGGTATATTCATTCTGGTCGCGTTTCAAACTATGCTGCTTCATTTATGAACATTGTGCACTGCAATTGTAGTGTACAAATTGTAGTGTGTATTGTCCAACTACTCGTGATGTTATCATAGTTTAGGGTGTTAGTATCATAAGAACTTTTTTAATTTCGAATATTATCTCGCAAATTTTTGATTGTTAATGAAAACTGTTAACGAATTGTATGTGATTATTAAAGTGTGGATTATATTTAACAGACGAAGATTTCTTAATTAAATCAATTTTTCAGGACATTTTTTTCTACGTTAGAGCTGTGGGATAGTGTTACCCATGATGCTAATTAATTTTCGAACTCTGTTCTACTTATGTGATACCCAAAAAGTGATTTCATATTAAATTTTCCGGTCAGGATAAAATTGAATATGTGAAAGTTCTTCCATATGGCACGAAGTGATGGGGACGAATTTGTGACTGCTCTGATGCCACTATTGATGAAATTCGATGAAAATGATGTGGCGAAAATGTGGTGCAATACACATTAAGTAAGTAGTTTATGAAAGAGGCTGTAGACCACATGGTGTTTTCCGGGAAAGCTTAAATCACTAACTATTATAGCAATAAATTATGTTAATATTTTCGTTGCCGATCTCACGTTATCGTGTGATGTGATATCTGGGGAGCCAATCACGCGTAAGCGCGGGATTTAAAGTAATTTCTTATTTTATGCTTTCATTCGGGCTGAACTGTTCCTCAACATTTATTTTTAACTTCAATAGGTAATGTATATTAGGTGTGCATGCTGGAAGAGGGGGGAGTAAAATTGGAAACTAAAGGTGTGTCGTTGGAATTTATAGGTTTCTTGGTTATTAAGGAATATCTTGTAATAGGAATTATAAAATTGATATTTCTGCAGGGCTTTCACACCCCAAAGAAAGAAAAGTGCAATCTGATTTATGTTAAATATCTGTTAGGGATAGAGTATCATGCAAAAACTATTTATTTCTTTGCTAAATTTCCTTATTTTGTTTCATTTACACATCCCTCGCCTGCGAGTAATGAGGCATTTAGGAAATAATTTTGCCTCTAATAATTATCATTCGCTGGCCCGTAGTCAAAATTTTTTATCAGGAACGGCCAAAATATTATTTAGCAATCAATAGGATGCACATAATAATATTTTACTACTACTTCTCAATCATATTTATTATAAATAGTAAATCGTCTTCTACCTATTTCTAAGGGGTACTAGATATCAATACATTTTCACATGACATTGTCAAAATATAAAATTTTTATTTAGTTTTCCTTAGGTTCCTTTACGTATGCTAAGCATTATTTGGGAGATGTATTTAGAGAAAAAGGGCATTCTGAGATTGTAACCGTGCTTACTCCTACAAATTGAAGCTTTGTACAGCCATTAACTAATGGCAACATTGCCCCTGATGTTCAACCAAACTTGCACTTAAAGAAGTTACTTCCTGACTTTAATTCTAAGGAAGTCGATATGTCAATGTTTCTAAATTTATTTGAAAGACAACAAAAATTTTTAAATGTCGACAAAGAGCACTGGGTTGCATATCTATTAGGAGTGTTACATAAAGACATTGCCCAACTTATTGCTAGAGATGCTGAGGGCAAAGCTCATAAATTTGATTTCATTAAAGAAATGTTATTAAAAAAGTTCAAACTGAGTGCTGAAAAATTACATCGGTTACTTACTACTCACCAAAAAGCACCCGAAAGACTTGGATCATTTTGAACTGCGAAGTTACTTTGAAGGCTGGTTAGCTGAGTTACACATCGAGATCTTTGATGGTTTCAAGTACTTAACGATTTTAGGTCAATTAAAGAAAAAGGCCTCACCAGATGCTAGGAATCCTTTTAATTAAGTATTGTGTAACTGACTCACCCCTGAGGAACTCGTCGAAAAAATCGTCGACTCGTCGGCTCTTCCGACAACCTACGGACAAAAAAGGTGCAGAGGGAAAACTCACTGAGTAATAAACTAGAATACCAAAGATATGATAAGGAACAATTTTATTCAAAAGTTTCTAAGGTGGAATGTGGTGGAGGACCTATCATTCATTGCGACAGAAGCTATAAAAGAAGCACTACCCAAAACGACAGAAAACCGGTTCCGCTGGGGTCCCCTCTCAAAGTAGATGAGATCCCATTTACATGGAGAGACGTCTTCCTTCATACTATGGTTGCGGAGAGCCTGGATGAAAAAAGGCAAAATGTCGAAAAAGTAATCCTACAGTTCGAGTTGACGATGCCCAAACGCCAATCCTTAACGACGTGAATTTTTATAGTATTTCAATGGAAGGTCAATCAACAAGCATAGTTGAAGTTTCAACCAGCGGTTAAAGAGCAGCAGTATGTGCCGACATTGGGGCTACACATTCGATTGCTGGATAAACTCTTTACCATTTTCTGAAGAAGCATGTCCAAGTATTCCAAAGTGCTACCGTGGACATGACCCTAGCTGACGGGCATGTACAAAGAAAAAAAAAAATAGAAATCCATATTACGACGATGGATAATGATGTGCAGCCGTGGATATATTTTTTGAGTGCAGCAGGAATCTTTCTGGATATTCAGAAAGACATTGGTATTTCTTAGGAACTCCTCACCAACAATTGGATTTCATTGCAACTCCCAAGACATTAATTCTCTTCTGTTAATGCCTCCTGCATACCATCCCTGTAAACGTCTCGAAAATGAAGGTATCTATCTCTCAAAACAACAACGAAAATAATTAAATTTTTCCCTAAAATAACAAGAAATGTTTCCAACGAGGGGTAGGACAAACCCCTGTCATAGAACATTGAATCAACACTGGAGATCATCTCCCAGCTGCTGTACCACAGTGTAGAATGTGCCCAGCTCTAAAAACATTTAACGAGACTACTTTATCCCCAGTAAGAGAACTCAGGAAACATGATCGACCTCCTAGAAAAACTGGACAGAACGTGTTCCAACGATCTCTGCTGGTTCCATCCCGAGACGTACCAGGTGAAACGACAGGGGCAACCCCACTTCCTCCGAAGCACTGCAAGAGCGCCCTTTGTGGAGTTTTGGAGAAATGATCGAGAATCTCACCCGACAGGAAGTATAGCGCAAATGGAGCTGCCGCTGAGAATGCGCAATTCACATGTTTGATTTGTAAATGCTTCTGTTGAGAAATATTTACTTTACAAACTCTCATCCCGAGAGGAATTATATTTAGCCCAATCATGTGTTTTTATTGATCACCCAGAGATGAAGTATATTTTGCGAACCAACATGTACATGAATAACTTCTTTTTGGCTTAGAAGTGGAATCTCTCCAAGAATGTATAATTCGATGTTTTTAAATGTGTTAATTATTTTATATGTGCCATGTTCATGTTTGTGTAAATAAAGCTGTAGGTTCTCAAACCTATATCTTAACCCACCCAAACCCAGATCCAGCTGCACAAACAACCGACAAAACTACAAGATGTTTTTAGGGTTAACTGATCATCAGGTAATTGTACTATGGCAAAAAACATAAACCTCCTTGAAGACAGAATGATTGCGAAGCAAAATGTCCATATACGCTGCCAGAACAACTATCTATTCTCCTTCTTCATAAAACAAAAAAATGTAACACATATTAATGACTTCACACCTGTATCGTTTTGCTCTTTGTTATGTTATTAACGTTAATAATAATATTATGTTTTTAATGCTCTTTAGGATATTAACTTCAAACCATCTGATGTGTATTGACATATTATTATACCATTAGAATCCATTTTGTTTCTGTTTCAGATTTCCCGTGTTCAGATTTATTCAGAGGTATTTTTCAACATGTTGATAAGAATTCATTACATATGAATTACATTAGTAATTATAGTAATTAATTACATACCATTTACGTAAAATATCATTATAAACAAGGTTTTGTCTTTCATTTATTTCATTCGGGGAACAACGTTAAACTATTACTTTTAAATTTTTTAATTTTATCAGATTCTTCACACTTTGCAGCTGTATATAATTTGATTTATATTCGAAAATTCATAAACTATACTGATTATAGCAAAATTTTAAACTGCTTTATCATCCGCAAAATTATCATGCGTTGGCAATATAAATAATTCAGCTTTTATTCAAATTTGATAAATTTTCTAATAAAATTACTTTTTCCTCAAATAGTACTTTTTCATGCTAGAAATGTATGAAGTATTTAACTCAGTAATTTTAATTATTTCATTTTTTATACTGGGATTTTTCTCTGCAGTTCTTTTAAAGAATGCCATTGTCTCAATAGTTGTCAATATCCGCTTTACAACGACTTTTTACGGAACTTTCACAACAACAAAGACCTTCCCTCACTTACTTGAATACGGGCATAACTTCATGGATTCTGTGTAAACTTTCTGTCTCCAATCGCAATCTATACACTTTCTTAAATAAATCATTTTACAATATGCTCGACACATCTGAAATAGACGGAAAGTAAAATTAATTTTCGAGACGGCGCACTCAAAATAAGCAGATAAAGCATAACGATGAATGCACCAAACAATTAAGTTATTTTTACGTAATTATCATTACTTACACCACATTACTTGTGCCATTTAAAATGTAATCATACGTCCCTTTTTGAACGGGATATCTTGTTTTAGGTAGCATGTCCCAAGCACAGTTTCAGGATACCAAATTGTCCAGTTGAGAAAGAGAACGATCCACGGTGACATTTCAAAAAAGGTATCGTTTATTATTGTACGAATGATAGAATTCGCCCTTAATCCTTAAATTAGTCAGCACCCCCATCCATTAATTTGCCCCATCCCTTAAATTAGTCAGCAGCCTGCAAGCTGTTTGAAAATTGCAAGAAAGTTGATCCAATGATGTTAAAAATAATAAGTGAGAACTACGGCTACTGAGTTTCATAAAATAAGAATATTTGGATGGATGACAAACTAGAAATTAGAAAGTTTTGAATTTATACATTTAATCAAAATACCAACGTGAAAAGAAATTAATGATAAAGTTGCATTGATTGAAAAGAGATTTATAGCTTCTAATTCATTGACAGAAGTTTTTCAATTATTATTAACAGAATTTATTATTTCATTGCAAAAGGTGACGGAATGATTCACATCGAATACGCTAGATTTATTTGTTCAATACTTTCACACCAATCATATGAATCGCACGAAATTTCGCATCAGTATTAAAAATATTTGATATCTACCGATACTACTACTTTCCTAGAATTATTTTTTTTTTAAATCAATTGTAAACGAACAAAAAAATCCAGTCGAAGGCCATTGATCGTAAATCAAAGTTAATTACAAAAATATGTTTTAAAACTTTTCTTATTTGAAATTAAGATCAAGGATACTTGTGCAAATCTGTTCGTCAATTCATTAGAAACATACAAAACTACATAAATTATTTATTTTCACTCATTAATTCTTATTCTATTTATTATACTGTAAATAAAAGCTTATATGTGTTGTCTAAATATGTGTTTTTTTCAATACACTTACAATTATCCCAAAGTAGTAGATGTCCCATTTTGCAGAGAAACATTAAAAGAATACATACGCCTTGAAATATTAAACAGCCTTTGATGGATTGAGATAATAATGGTTTTTTTTTTCAGAGGGAATTCCTGGTATTACAATTCTGTATTAATATGTCGTAAGGGCGTGATTCCGGAAAGTCCCATTTAAGAATTCACTGTCGATGAAAGACATTTTAAATGCGCTGTCGCTATCGTATCACTATCAATCCTTCTCATTTCTAAAAGCAAAGAGTGCGGTTCAAGATGCCAACCATAATACATCTTTTTCAAAACATCGTATTTTCTTGCAATTTAAAACTTTTGAATTTTCTATTTGCTTATACAGTACATCTTTGTTAACGATTTTTAGATTTTTAGGCATTTTCTTTTATATATATATATATATACATTGTTAACATCGCTATATTCCTGCAGTAAATCAGTTCACTGGCAACCATGATAAGTAAAGCCTTTTAAAAATAATTGCATGCATTTACTTGACCTGCAATAGAAAATAGGTAAATGTACAATTTACATCCTGACGTGAAATATTTATACGTGTGACGACAATCGATTCTTCACGTTTCTAAGATGCGTACCTGCAACCTCAAGTAGGTTGGAATATATATTTTTCATGCATTAAAAATTAAGATTGTAAAGCCTTAAAATGGCCCAATAAATTTATTTGAAAAACCATTACATTTGTTTTTTTTTTAACTTTACAGTAGAGTTTAAATTTTGTATCATATGGCTAATTTTCCAGCATTATAGAAATTTAAACTACTATAAAAATATAAATATATGGAAATGTATTCTTTCAACGACCAGAAAGAAACACACAGGATCACATATTTCCAGGACTAAAGTACTTCTCACATCGACCTGTCAGAAGAAATTGTTTTTCGATGCAAGTTCTTTCTTCATACTGACGGAATTTTGACCGCGAATTCCTTTACACGAAATAAATAGTTTAGCAGTGAGATAATTATCAAGTTATAATTTTGCATGTTCATTTTAATTCTATTTATCTTCTGATAGTGGAGTAATTACAATTCTGGACACATTAATTGCAATTACAATTAATATAGTTGTTAAATGAAACAATAAAAATAGTAATAAAATGTAAAAAAGAGAGTTAAAAAAATAAATGAAAAAATAAAAAAAATAAAGCCTTATGAACTTATTTTAGAATGAGATCTCCCCTGATCTACGCACACATATCACAACGTGCTGTCAATAAAGTTTGGAGAGTTAAGATCCACTGTTCCGGTAATGCCGTCTTCAGTGCATTTACATGTCTAGGAGAAGGATGTCTAACTGCAATGGCTCTTTCAAGGTAGTCACGTAAATCATCTATCGGGTTGATGAGAGGAGATTTTGCCGGCCACGGTATTTGCTGAAAGTCTTCATTTTCAAGGAATTCGTCAACGAAGTTTGTTCGATGTGAACGAATATTATCGTCCATAAACAAGAAGTCAGACCATATATATCTCTCAATAGTATTAAATAAAGCTCTAAGACCTCCTCCCGATATCTCTGGGTTTCACAGATCTGCTGTTGAAATCGTGTAAAGGCAACAGATCATCGATCATATTTCTTTCCATACCATCCCACGTCCAGTACAGAAACGGCCCCATTCCATAGTGTTTGAGTTAAAATTTCATGTCCATGACTCCCTCCAGATATAAACACATTTAGAATTACCTGTAAAACTAAACCTCGACATATCAATAAAGAAAATACGGGACCAATGGTATTCACTCCAGTTCTGATTCTTTCAAATAATACTTCGCAGTCATGACAAACCGATTTGAGTCCTCACACACTGAAATTAAACACTGTGTTGCTGAAATTCACTCAGATATTTGTCGTGGCGCTGCCATCCACTCACTCAGTGAATGAGACGTAATTAGGAAACTGATGGGAAATGTGTAATTTTAAATTTATGTATTATGTGTTTATAAATTTGGTTGCAAATTATGTCTCTTTTTTTTTGTTTGTTTTGTCATTGTATTTCGATATTCATAAGGTTGCAATTTGTTAAATTATGTGTGAAACATTTTCAAATCCTGATTAATAATAATAAAAAAAAGGAAAAGAGGAAAAGAAAAAGAGAAGAAAGAAAAGTGTTTTAAATTGCGATATTTTCATTCAAACTCAGTTCTTGGTAGGGGTTGTTGTTTGACTTCCGGCGTGGTCAAGGTAGAAGATGGCTGACCCCATGAAGTACGAATTGAGCCTCAGGCTTCGTTCTCCCCGGATGGAACCGGGATCTTGACCAATCGAGGCCTGGAATGACGTCAGCTATGACACGGTCAGAGTTCGTGCTTATAAGCGGTGGTGGATGTGAGATGTAGCTTTTTTTTTTGGACTGAGAACAGCTCAAAAACAAGCTTGTTCAGCTCGGGTTGGAGTTCAAATGCTTCAATCTGAAGCAAGACAGACCGATAAAGGTCTTGATTAGAGGATTGCCCTCCTTAACTTCAAAGGAGGCTATTAAATCCGCCATCAATGCAATTGGTTTCAAGGTGCTCGCTGTAGATCAACTAACCAAGGGAAACAAGAGGCCTATGCCTCTATTCTACGTTCAGTTAGTGAACTCCCTCACAGCTGAAGAATTCTACCGAGTCACTGACTTACTCGGCACTAGAATCAGTGTCGAGAGGTACCAGAATAGGAATAGAGTCCCCCAGTGCTATAGGTGCCAGGGGTACTATCATTCAAGCATAGCATGCCACCTCCCTAAGAGGGGTGTGAAGTGTGCAGAGCCACACGACGCCAAAGATTGCACCCTGGGATTAGACCAACCCATGAAATGTGCAAATTGCTCAGGGGATCACGCGGCGAACTGTCGCCAGTGCCCCCGATATCCCCAGAAAAACCCAAATAGGTTTTTAGAAAATGAAACCCCCGCTCCTAAAGTGGGAAAGAGTGCACCAAAAGTGCCACCTCAATCTGTTAAAAATGTAAACAAACAACCCATGCCAGTACCCCACCCGCAATCGACCGGAGAAATTTCGCCGACGTCATCGCAGGCCGCGCTAACAACTTGACTCCGCCCACCGAGGCACCCCTCAACAAATCCGAGATGGATTTTTTCAAATTACTTCTAGCATACGTCGACGATCAAAGTATAGACTTTGACGTACTTCTAGACGCGGTCAGAGCTGCATTACTAGCGCTAGGCAGTAATTCTTAGAAGGCAGTAATTCTTCTTAAATATTACAATACTATTAGAAAAAATAGGAATTAAACATGTTCTACTCAAATAACTATAGAATCATAAGCCTGCACTCTCTTCGGGTAGGTTTTTGGAATGCCGCTGGCATTCGCCGTCAATTAACTGAAATCAAAGAGTTTGTTTCCGACCACGATCTTGACTTGTTCTTGATTCAAGAGACTTTTTTACAGCCGGGCATTAACACGGAAATACCTAATTTTACTGTCTATAGAAACGATAGAATTAATCTAACAACAATTCGCGCAGGGGGCGGTACTTGTATCTACATTAAAAACGCACTGGTTCATCACCAAATTCCTACGCCAACTCTGACTTCAACAGAAGCAACTACAGTAAAACTGAAAATCTCAAATAGTGTATCCATCATATTCATCTCCATATACTGCATAGCAAGCAAAGGATCCCCATCACCACTTAAGGACCTAGAAAAACTTCAAAAGATCCATAATAACGTCATTTTCGCGGGCGATTTTAATGCCATCCATACCTCATGGAACAATAACAAAGTTAATCACAGAGGTACGCAACTAAATAAATTCCTCAAGGAAAATAACCATAGGATAATAGCACCTACATCTGTAACCCGTATTGACTGCCGAAATAACGCGCATAATATCATCGATTTCGCCACGTTTAAAAATATTCCATTTCCTGCCACGGCGACAGTTTTCCACGAACTCAGCTCCGATCACCTTCCGTGCATCCTAGACATTAATCTTAACGTTAAACCGGAAACTATACCCAACCTCTTCATTACTAATTGGGGCAATTATAACTATAACCTTCAACATACTAGCTTAAAATTAATTAATATCGAAAATGAAGAGGATGCGGATACCGCAATAGAAAATTTTACCAAGGACTTATATACCGCACTTATTAATTCTTCCAAGCATAAAAATCTTAATAATAAAGGCCGATTGCCTAAAGAAATCAAGCAAATGATCAAGAATAAAAATTATCTCCGTAGACTCTACCAACGCTATAGGGACCCTACAATCAAAGACGCTTATAAAAAACTCGAAAATAAAATTAAAACTAAAATTTTTAACTATAATAACTCTATTTGGGCAAAGCATACCGACTCACTAACCGAAAACCAAACTGCTTTCTGGAAGGAAGTAAAAAGACTTAGAAAAACCCACCAAGTAATTCCTCCCCTCGAATTGGACGCCAACAACATGGCAATATCACCGGCCGAAAAGGCGGAAAAAATTGCAGATTGTTGGAGGCTCCAATTTGAGCTTAATCCTAATACTAGCCATAACTTCACCAATAACCTGATTACTTCTGAAACTGATAAATACTTTAACACCCCCCATGCTAATTATATTCCAAATGTAACTGCCACAGAGGTTATTAAATTTATTAAAACTATGAACCCCAAGAAAGCCTCTGGGATTGACAATATTAATGCCAACATGATCCGCTTCCTTCCAAACAAGTATCTTTGGTGGTGGGTCGTTATTCTAAACGAACTTCTTAAATTAAATTACTTTCCAAATGCGTGGAAAACTGCATTAATTTCGCCAATCTTTAAACAAGGAACGAATCCAAAACTCCCGGCTAACTATAGACCAATTTCTGTTCTGAGTAACTTAAGTAAAATTTACGAGCACGTAATTCTCAATAGGCTAAACTTTTTCTGTGAAAATAGTAACATCATCATCCCGGAGCACTTTGATTTCAGGAAAAATCTAAGTACAACTCACCAACTGCTCAGAGTAACGGAACTTATACACCACGGCTTCAGTAACAGAAGTCTAACCGGTATACTATTTCTTCCCGTCGCGAAAGCGTTCGACAAGATATGGCATACTGGTTTGTACTTCAAATTCAAAAAACTTAATTTCCCGCTTCCGCTTGCGAATCTCATAAAATCATTTCTCACCAACCGTAATTTCAAGGTTAAAGTGGACCATGCAATTTCTACTGCCAGGAGTGTTGAAAGCGGTCTCCCACAAGGGTCGATCCTTTCACCACTCTTATTCAACATCTATGTAAACAACTTCCCGAAGGATCCGCTAGTCAATACGGCCATATATGCAAATGACACCGCGGTCATCACACAACATCAGCACCTTTTCACCATCATGTTTAGACTGCAAACTTTTATTAATAGACTACAAACCTGGCTTAGCCTGTGGAAGGTAAAAGTAAACCCAAGTAAATGTGCTCTACTAATCTTCCACAAGCGAATGCATTTAACTACCATGCACCCACTTCGTATCTTCATGGACCAGTGCCTTTTGTAACTACATACAAGTACCTCGGAATTATTCTTGATAATAAACTCACTTTTAGACAACACATTTCTGCTAAAATCGACCAAGCTAATAAAGCATACTATTCTTTATATCCGCTAACTTCATGGAAAAGCAAGCTCGCGATTGGAAACAAACTTCTTGCCTACAAAGCCTGTATTAAGCCAATTTTAACTTACGCAGCTCCAATATGGATAAACGCTGCCATGTACTACCTGAAGAGAATGCAGGTCTTCCAAAATAGAGTTTTAATGAGGATCACTGATGCATCGCATTACTACAATCGACACCTAATTCACGCCGACCTCAAAATCGAGCCTATTCTAAATTACGCCAAAAAACAAGCTGAAAACTTTCTAAATAAAATCCCGCTGAGTGAAAATCCTCTAATGTTAAATTTACCCGATTATTCACCACACACTAACAATAAAAAACGACCTCGCGCAATTTTTGGTTCAGATTTCTTAAGTTTCCCGAAACCTAAAAGATTCCACTTTGATCCAGGTTAGAAAAATGTAAACAAACAACTTCACACCAAATACATTAAACATAATTCGTTACCACAGCTTCCAATCAGAAGCTACCACTACATAACTCCGCCCACTCGGGGTATTTATAGGGTCATAGAACCAGCTCTGACTGTAGTTGCTCCATCCCGCCGTAGGTGGCAAAGGACGAGAGATCCTGAGTTCCTACGGCTCTACTACAAATCACTAATAGACATCAGAGAAGCCATCACCGTCTTTACACAGCAACGCTGGCAAGACGACATAGAGGCACTAACGCCTGAGTCAACATCACTTTGGAAGAAATGTTCCCTCCTACGCAAACAATATCACAACATTCCGCCCTTGCAGGGCGCCAACGGCCGAGCAGCTTATTCCCCAGAAGATAAAGCGGAACTGCTCGCAGACAGCCTCAAATCTCAATTTGAACTCAATCACGATGTTGAAGATAAAAATTTCTTCGAACACACCAACACTACAGTCACGGACTTCTTACAAAAACCACATGTCAACAATCTGGATTTAATTACTCCTCAAGAAGTCTGTGAAATTATCAGACACTTCAAGAACAATAAATCCCCTGGTCTGGATCTTATTAGCAATCGCATGTTAAAGTCCACTCCTATTAAATTCGTTCTGTATATTACCATTCTTTTTAACTTTCTACTTAGGATCTGTCATTTCCCAGCTTGCTGGAAGACCGCCGTAGTATGCCCCATTCCTAAGCCAAGTGCTAACTTGGCTTACCCTCATAATTACCGTCCTATCTCACTACTTAGTAGCTTGAGCAAGATATTCGAATCTGCGTTACTTAAACGCCTGAATCAGCATTGCGATCTCCATGACTTAATCATACCTGAACAATTTGGTTTCAGGAAGCAATTAGGAACCTGTCCCCAATTACTTAGATTGACAGAGCTGATTCATGACGGCTTTAACGAATGCAAATCTACGGGAATATTATTTTTGGACGTAGCCAAGGCCTTTGATAAAATTTGGCATAATGGCTTATTATTCAAGCTCTTGCGACTTGATTTTTCACCCCATATTATTAAGATTCTTCACTCCTACCTGCAGTCCCGAGCTTTCTTAGTCAAAGTGGGTGGAGTTACTTCCTCAACCAGACCAATAGAAGGGGGAGTTCCGCAAGGGTCGCTATTGGCGCCCGCGCTCTTCAACCTTTACATAAATGACATTCCGAGAGACTGCCAGACCTCTCTTTTCTGCTACGCTGATGATACGGCGATAGCCACACAGAACAAATCACCTCAGCTTGCTGTTAAAGACCTACAATATTCTGTTTACAATCTTGAAAAATGGTTAACCACCTGGAAAATTAAAGTAAACGCCACTAAATCTGCCTGTATGCTATTTACTCGGAAGATCGCGTTTTCTCCATTAGGGAGTATCACTCTTTTTGGCCAGCCCGTCCCCTGGGTAACTGAATATAGATACCTGGGGTTGTTTCTAGACCCAAAATTGTCTTTTAATACCCATATTAAGAATACAGTTGCTAAAGCAACTGGTGCGAGTATTAAACTCCACTGCCTAATTTCTCGAAAGAGTAGGCTTGCGATCAAACACAAGCTTCTGCTCTACAAATCTATCATTAGGCCTATCCTGGTCTATGGTAGTCCCATCTGGGCCTCTACCTCACTCACGAACATCAAGAGACTCCAGGTATTTCAAAATAAACACCTGGCTATGATTGCTGACGCACCATGGTTCGTTCGTCGTAAGATCCTCCATCGAGATCTAGACGTCGAGCCTATTCCTAATTACATTATCAAAATTTCAAAGAATTTTCTTGAAAAATGTCCTCAGATTAGCAATGAGTTAATCCGTAGTCTGCCAAACTATCACCCAGGTGTGAAATCATCGCAAAAAAGACCAAGGGCAGTCTACGACGTCTCCTATGAGTGCTTTCCTAAAGTTAAGAAGCACCATGGCTGTTATTCTGAACAAGCGCAAGCGAGTTCAGGTAATGGGGTGAGCCTTGCTCATTGAGAACTTATCTCAATGCGTATCTGACGATTTAATTTGGCTTAAAATTAATTAACTCCTTAATTTAAAGAATTGGCGCAGAGGTAAAGATTCGGATCTTTGACCGAGAGGTTGAGGGTTCAGATCAGAATCCTGTTCCTTTTCTATCCCTTTATACTGCTACGTTGTGCTTTAATTCTTTTCTTATGACTTTCCGACTGGTAATTAAGTTAGGGTTCTTATTTTATTTTTCGTTCGCTTTTTTACCCCTTTTTTTGTAAGGAAATAAAAGGATTAGACATAAAAATTATAAAAATAAAAATAAAAATTATAAAATCGAAAACCAAATAAAAAGTATAAAATTTGAAAATCAAATAAAAATTATAAAATGAAAAAGTAAAAAGAATCACGGTTCTGTGATCGGGCTTTTTTTTTTTGTGGGGATTTTTCTGTATTTTGCACCATGTTTTAACCTTTACCTTTCAGATGCTCCTATTGGCTCTCACCGTTCAGCATGATTTCCAATCAGTGATCAGTAAACAAAGGGTTGGAGGGTTTGTTTACGTTTTTGCAATAGTAAAAGGCATCGACAACTGGTCCCTAATTGTACCGATTTTAAAACTTAACTTTTAATTTCTTTTTTTTTGTATCTTACTTATTTTATAAATAGTATTTTTTTTTCTTTTTTTTTTGAGTACCTACTTAATTTTTTGAATTTAGAAACATTTATCTTTTATTTTTTACTAACAATAATTAAGCAGCCATTTAAAATTCCAAGTTTATTTATGAATTAAGATGAGGAGGTTTAAGGGGTATATCCCCCTGTTGGTACTCCGTAAACGGTACGCCAGTTGCCAGTTGCTCCATCCTCTCTGTGTCGATTGCACCTTTCCTTTTTGCTTTTCCTTTTAAAATTTTTTTACAATATTACGCACTGTGCAAAGATTAAACTTAATTTTAAATTCTATCATTCTACTTAGTTTTATTTTTATATAGTAAAAACTTAATTTCTAAAAGCTATGCTGCTTTCATAACGTTAAGTCCTTTTTAGTCTTTAATTTTTTGGTATTCTCCTATTATGCAGCTTAAATTTAAATAATGTAACCGGAGGTGTGGGGATTATTCTCCCGGTACTCCAATAAACTCACACAACTTTGCACTGAGACAGGACGATGGGGAGATAGTAATTGAAATCTAAAAAAAATAAAAAAAAGGAGGGTAGCTGGCTGCTACGTCGTGGTGATGAATTTTGTTTGAAAATGAATCCCGTCTGATCAGCGATTGGTACAGTTTAGTAGCAAAGGAAAACTCCAAATCTGCTACGTATAGAACCACAGTTGACGCTGAAGACCGTATTATTCTGAGATTTGCCGTTGCAGACGAGATTTTTACAGGCGAGAGATTCTACGTTCCAACGAAGAACAAGAAGAGATGAGTACTCATTTGAATGTTTGATTTCTCTTTACAATATTTTATCTCTTCCTTTGAACATTATATTTTTAAAGTATTCAACATTCAGATACAGATACTGATTAACTCTAAAGTGAAATTGAAAACTCAGTGCGAGTTCAGCGCACGTTTCTCCTTTATTGTGTGTGAACTCACCAGATGGAATTTAGAGTGTCGTCTTTATTTTTATTTAAATTGCTTGTGCTAGTTATGTGTGATAGATAAAATACATGATTTGATTCATTTTTCTGTTTAATCTAATGCATTGTGTTAAGTATATTGTGTGTATATGTAATTGTATAATATCGGTGGGGCTCTTGCTTTTCATTTAATCAACATTAATTCATTTGCTTATATCTAATTTTATTATAATAAATCTAATGTTTATGATTGTAATTTTCCTGTTTATTAATTCCTGCAGACATTGCACACACCGCGCTGATTGTCGTTTAGGTATAATTTTAACTTGCTTTGTTAACACATCGCAATTAATTCCCTAATAGTGTCTGATTTGTTTTGCTTTAGATTCGAGATTATAGATAATTGTATAAATAATTAAATTACTAGATAGCCTCACAACATATTCATTTGGCGCAAAGCGCTTGATTTAACGTCGGATGACGTAGACCTAGACTTGAAATCACAAACCGTTTGATAACTTTTGATAGGATAATTTTAATTAAGCTTACTTTTTACCCATTCCTTGCAAACACGGATAACATTGATTGGATATTTCATTGAATATCATTATTTTTGGGCAAGTAAAGATAAATTTGGACATGAGCGTATGTGGACTTATGAAATTAAAATTATGAAAATAAAAAATTAATGGAAAAATAAGTGTAATTAAAAAATGAAAAATTCAGAAATGTGTTATCCTTTGATTCTATAAAACCTATTGTCATATTTTCCCACCGTTTCAAAAGCTGAAAGATGTCTCAAAACTGCTGCTATGCCTACTGAAGGAAAACCAGCAAGTTTTCTAATAATCATTTTAGGTTTAGCTTTCACTTTTGCCTTCAGAAAATCATTACAAAGCACTCAATAAGATTTCGCACGAAATTCATTTTACACATTCGGATGCCGGATTTCGGAGTGCCCTAGCCCCGAAGGGGCCTAAAACTCCTATCTGCATCTGAGAAACATTGATGAAGGAAAAAACATTGATAATTAAAAGGAGGTGAAGTGATTTAAGAGCAATGTCCCATGTTAAAATATATATTAAAAATATAAGCAAAGAAAAAATTAATAAAATAGCTAATAACAAGGAGAAAAATAAAATAAAAAACAAGAATTAATAAAATAAACAGAACAATTAAAGAATCCAAAATTTAAAAAGGAAAAGGAATCTACAGTAGGATGGGATTTTCGTTGCTAGGGATCCTATCATAAATTATCGTATTTATCCTATTTCAACTTCACAAATTATCATTTCATCTCGAAAGGACAATGCCAACTGTCGTCAGACGGTTTCCAAATGCATCGTTAATGTTTCGTGCTTCTCAGCTAGCAAAATGTCGAATTTTATATTCATACAGAAAAATAATCCTTATATTATGGGATTCATTACTTCGAAGATTTTCTAAGAATTTCGGCATCTATATGCGAAGGAAATTAACCATTTGATAGAGCATAGAATAAGCAATAAAATGATATATATACAATACTCTAATTTAACTTAATACTGGAAGATATATATTTTTCAAAACATCAATTAATATTGTAAAAATGCCTGATGGCCGAATGGCTAGCGTTCTGGCGTTCGGTACCACAGGTATCGGGTTCAAATCCCGGCTTTGCCCATGGGTGTTGTAGTGGTTAGGAATCCACGTTAAGCCGTAGGTGTCGGTCCTAATAGGATCGTAGAGCGTTGCGGGGGCATTGTTATTCCGCGTCCGTGGCTTACCATCAAGTTACACGCGCCCCCTGGGTAATGCAAAGTGAGTAACATCGGTGCAGCCCTTATGGCGAAAGATCACGGTCTATCTGCCAGCTGCATTAGAAGAAAAAAAAAATATTGTAACAATAATTCCTTGTAAAAGCACCCATTTATTATCTATTGCTTTTTATAAGATGTTTAAGTGGAGAATTTGCTTACTTCTTGAGAACGAGGTCCGGTTTTATTGTTTTTTTCCCACAGAGCCACGTAATCGGTGCAATTCGTAGGATATGGTGCAGGTTGAAGATGTTCTTCCTCCTAAAAAAACAATTCGCAACATTTCAGAAAATTAAGGAAGAACATTAATAAATCCAACTTACGAAATTTATGATAATGGATTGATTATTCTCTCACAGAACACATTCAAAATTTTATAAATCATGAGTAAATATTTATCTGTCAATGCTACAGGAAAACTATTAACTTTTGAAATCATACAGGTATGAATAAAGATGCGCTTACCAAGCTGAAACTGACGACATATGCATAGCCTTCTTGAAGTGTAATCCCGTCATAAAAGAGATTTGGAGGAACGAAAGGACTGTGGATAGAAAAAGTTACATAGTTTTCGGCCCACGGATAAAACATGTCATCTTCTCGAACATTCAAATCAAAACAAAAAATTATTTCGTCTTCCAAGTCGAATTCCTCTGTAATAAAAATATTTTCATGCAGACACACTTAAATGCTCAGCTAATAATGAAAAACATGTTATCACTAAATTAATCTCTAAAACCCCATTATGTATAGTGGTCAGAATGTTAAATTTTTGAAACAGAAAACTTAAAATCTTGTAAATTTAAAAGTAAACCAGTTGTCATGAAAGCAATTGATAGTTTTTTTTACTTACTCTATTAAAAAATTTATTAAGTAAAAAATACTAACAATTAAGTAATCAGTTCCTATTCTGGAAAAATGAATACTTTTGTTTTGTTTAAGAAGTTTGTAGAAATGCGTTCTTGAAAATTGTGTAATAAAACGGAAGTATTTTATATTTGGTAATTAATCAAACTGGTTTACAGCGAAAAGGAAACATCGAATCCAACCTAGCTGATATAACACTATTAATATTTCTAAGTAAATATATAAATTTAAAAAAGATTTATTTAATAAAAGGATAGGTTAAAATTAAAAATAGCCAATACAACAAAAATGAGGAGAGAAAAAAAAAATTACTTATTTTCAACAACAAGCCTGTAATTTTTTTGTGAGCACAATTTCAAGGGGCACTTTGATTCCCTATTATAATCAAACATCATTCGAGAACTAAAACACAATTTTGCTTTGAAGTAATTTGGCAGAATGTGTTGTGAAAAGATCTAATCTATTGATTTGAATTGTGAGATAGTTTTTTTGTTATTTATTTTTAAAGAAATCTAATTCAAAGTTTAATAAAAAAAATGGCAATGGAAAAATTCAGTAGAGTTTTAATCACCTTTATATTGAATAAAAATGTTCTTTTTATTGTAATGCCCAGTGATATTATATTTATTTATGTTTTCGAACATGCGATTCTAAATTGCAGATAAATAGCAAATTTAGAAACAATCAAAAGGCGCTGCACTCTATATTGCACCCAAATTTTGCTACCACAATCTTGAACGATCCCATGACCAAGAATGGCATCCCTTTTATTTTCGTCGCCGAATATCATTATTATAATTTCTAATTGCATTGACAGAGTTAAATTATGCCAGCTGCAAAATTAAAATTTTGTTAGATAATAGTACAGAAAAAAAATGCAAACTAAATATTCATATGTAAAGTAGACCATTTTATCAAAGTAAGAAAATTTTAACTATCACAGTAAAAATTTTTGAAATTTTATTAATACAGAGAGTTTTTATGAAAATATAAACCATAATATATTTGAAAACTATGAATAACATGCAAATTAAAATCATAAGGAAAGGTATTTTTTTTATAATTATTACTTTAACGGTATTCATTTAAGTTATTAATCAGAAATTTTGTCATGAATTTTAATACGATAGGTCGATTCTATAAATATTAGTAGTAGAATATAATAGCAGCAAAGAAATTTAGATGAATCACGTCAAAGGATTTATTCACAGGGTGCCTACTTATTATTATCTGGTTATGATGCGCATTATGTGCATGTATGGAGGTTTAACTACGTAATTTTGCTGGAAAGTTCCATTTAAATTTGTTAATGATATATATAATGTCTATGAATCCATAACTTTAAGTGCACCGTGAATGTGTTTGATGCTTAACTTAAACGGTTAGTCGATATACAATAACGCTTATGTGAAAGATTTTTTTTCTACATCAAACTGTAGCGATATCCGCCATAAGAACTCCAGCAGACCAATGCAATTTAAGACTTGGCAAAATTGTTAGAATTAAAATTTATGAAATCAAATGCAGTGCATGTTGTCAAATGTACAAAGTCCATAGCTTCACCTGACGAGCACAGCGAACAGAAAATTAAATTCTGCCAAGAGTCGAAAATTTGTTGTAAAAATGCTTATATGAAAGAGGTAGCTAGTGACAAAAGCTTTTTTGAAAAAAAAAAAAAAAAAACTCTTTAAGCACACCTTACAAAAAAACTGATGATTTGGTATTGGCATTTGTGAAAAAAAAATCCCCTTGGATTTTTTTCGGTGAAGATACATAATATTATGTCCTCTACATCAAATATCACTTTTTGCATTTTCTAGAATGGCTTATAATCGTTTTACCCGATATTTCTAATCTGTGTAACAATACATATTAACATTATATAATTTGCAAGTAAGAAAAAAAGTCATACCTGAATGAACTACCTCTTTAGTTTCCGGATATTCATTACTCAAAAGATGAAGATTCGCAGAATAGCATTTTGCAAAACGCGCACCATGCTCCGAAAGGACAGGGTCATCAATCAAAACTGGTTTAAACGATTGACGCCATCTAAATTTGTATCAATTAAGAGACATGAAAATATTTGTTAATAAAACAAAAATATATACAGTATAACCTCCTTACATCCTTTATCATGAAGACATACGAAAGAAATGATTTATTAGAATGATGAATGAAGTTTAACATAGCATTTCATTGATTAAATGTTATTATTATATGAACATTATATGATATGCATATAGATGCCCTTATAGATACAAACAACCAAAAGTATAACAAAAGAAAAATTTTTAATTACAAAGCTATATAAAAATAAATTAAATCAAATGTGATCATAGCTATTAATATATTTAAAATATTGGATCATTTCAGTTTGAACATTTCAATGCCTTTATAATCGAACAATTCAATTTCAGAATTAACAACAATTTTATTGATCATATTATTAATTTAATTATCACTAATGAATCTTCTCAAAAATTTTAAAAGCTTTAATCACCTAGGCAAAAGTTAGAATATACCAATCATCTTGATATACATCCTTATTATTATCAATATTTTTCCTTTTCTTCAAATTTAGTAATTCTTTTCTCTATATATATGTGTAATAATTGCTTCGTATTTACATGTCCTTTGAGAGAAAAATGTGTTAAATTCTCCTTTGCTAGACTAATAATATATATGATGCGAATTGCTTTTTTATATTACTACAATGTATCGGTATCGAAACGTTTCTTTTATCGAGCTTTAAAATACACTAATTGCAGCAGAGACCACCAACCAAATTCGAAAAGACACATATTTTTTTTAACAACTGTCACTAAGCAGTGACTTGAAATTCCTAATTCGTATTTGTGTCAGAGAAGAGCTTCAGAATATTTTGCCTGAAATACAAAGAGGAGAATCCTCTGTGGCACATTTCAATTACTATGAAAAAGAAAATTGCTTAGTCTCAGTGAATAGAATGCATATAAAAGCCCTTTCCGATTCAAATGCCATTTATTCTATGTTATACGAAGAACTACTTTAGCAATTAAAACTCCTATGTTTAAAGGTAATACTGTTCTAAAAATTGCCTGAGGAAATTCTGTAGAGATACCAGGATATTATGTACTGAAAATCGATTTGAATGGGACCATAAGGTAATTTGAATTTCTTATGTTACCACAGTGCAACCAAAAAATGATTTTAGGCTGAAACATTTTCAATGTCCCAGATACCATTATCGACTGTGAAAACGGGAAATTATGATTTACTGAAATCCTTCCTGTCGACATAGAGTCAGGTAAATAAGATTTCTCAGGTAAATAAGATTGCTGAGCGGATACAGAAATTGATAAATATAGCTACTTTAACAAATAATAAACAAATGTTAAAAAACAAAGTAATTTTCTCGTAGAATCATTGAAATCAAAATTGTGCCCGTAAACATTAGTCCCGAAGGAGTGAGAAAAACGAGGAATTGAAGAATTTAGTGATGTTTGCAAATGTAAATAAAAAATATCCAGGTGCATTAAACTAAAACACATCTATGATAGAAGATAAAGTACGGCGGGTGATAAAAGAAGATGTCATACAACACCCGGGTAGCCGATTGTTGTCTCAATTAATTGTGAAGAAGAACAATGGCGAATTACGCTTTTTCGTGGATATACATGAGTTAGCAAGATTTCTAGAAAGTACATTTATCTATTCCACGAATCAACAAACATTGAACAGCTTCTTTGCTCATATTTTTCTCAAAGATGGACCCTGATCTTTTCCATCAACTTCTATCAGCCTGTTGTCAGATGGGGAGGTTTGAAAATTTTAAGAAAGGGACGGCCTATATAACGCCAGATGTACTTTATGAATTTAAATCTATACCGTTTTTATTATACAAGGCTACATCCTCATTTAAACGAATGATAGATAACGTTCTTCGAGGTCTATATATGAATTAGATGTTTCTTATATGTGTTCGGACTTGTAATGTATCTGTAAGTTTCGTGTTTAAATTATATCTCTTATATGTATAGATTTATATGACGTGGTATATCTCTGTTATCTACAAAACACCAACATGTATGCGTCGAATATTCAAGAAAATCAAATGCACTTTTGGAAAAGTTCTGAAATGCATTCAAGAGGCAAGTCTGTCCTTAAATTAGAAAATATAGTGTTTCGGCAAAAAGAAACTGACAATACTGGGCCATTTAGACGATGAACGGAGACCAATGGCCAACACACGTCTTTAAATGCAACAGAGAATAGCTATTCCACAACAGAAAAGATTTCCTTGCTGTCATGTGGGCAATCAATAAATTCATATCGTATCTGTTTGGAAAAGCCTTCACAGTCGTAACGGAACATCATTCAGTGTTGGCTACTACTATTACTACTAAACCACACATCACTGTGCCTAGAGCTGAGTTGTCCCTTTACAGTTTGGGGAATATTCTACTTCCAGCCATTCCAGTCTACAGAAAAGAACAATTAAAAGATAAGTGACTTCAATTGAATTAAATCGCTAAATAAAACCCTGCGTACTCAACAAAAGAAACTATGGTACTATACGACAACACTAATTATTGGTCGTGCCGTAACAACTTCATCGAAATGTCTTAAGAATTCCTTATACTGTATAGATAGGATGTTTTATACTTCCGCCAGAATATCTTCACCCAATAAAGTCAACTGATGTAGTAGTTACAGAAATTGGAATTGATCTACTACAACGCTTTCCTGTTACTCGAAGTGGAAATAGACTGACCATTGTTTTCTCAGATTACTTGATGAGATTAACAATCCCCTAAGCATTACCGACTGCTAAGAAAAACCAATTGCTAAATGAATAATCAAACATGTCATTCTGAATGACGCTGCACAAAGATATAATAAGTGTTGGAGGACGTTCTTTCATATCAAATTTCGTGTAAATAATCAATACACTATTCCAGATGTCCATCTCCTGACAACAGCCTACCATCTACAGGTCAGTACATAAGGCAGGTGCCTTATGTACAGGCTAAATGACTTGCCCGAATTTCTCGAAAACAGCCGCCAGGTGAGCCCAATCAGAAGTATATCAATGAGTTATCCTAATGGTCTACTTCAACTGTACACAGCTTCAAAATATTTAGTTTTCGGTATATTTAATCATTGGTTATTCAATAGTTTATTAAATGATATAGCATTTGCACAATAAATATCTTACCTCATACAAACTTCAATAAAAGGTTTTTCGTGGCTGAAATTGAAGTACGACTCATAAATAAGTTCATCAATTCTACGCCTATCATCTTCTTCTGTGTGATAGTATAAATTTGGCATCTAAAATAATATATATATATAAGTTTATATGATACATTTCAATAAGAGCAGACAAAATTCTGCTTTCTAAATACTTGTCTAATTATGAATTATGCATTCCTTTAATTCTTCTAATTCTAATTTTTTTTTTCAGAACACAGAAAATTTTAATCGTTATTCTGTTTTCAAAATGATATCACAAGCATTGTGTGTTATTATTAACAAGACAAAAATAATAAAAAGAAATACACAAAATTTATTACAATATATGCAACCAGTTTTAAAGTTTTATAAATTTTCCAACGTTGCCAAAAAATGATCTGATCATATTCGAATACAAATTATCATAACATCTTTACTAGTTATGGCAGAGAGATGAAATTGAGATCCTTGCTTAACATTTTGTGCTTGACTTTCGTATGGTTTGCAACACAATAAGTATTTATAAAAATAAAACAACTTGCAAATTTTAGATTAATTTCAGTTTATAAGTCAGAAATAGATCAACAAGCCATTTCAAAAAGTCCTAGAAATTAGTTTATTCTGATGTGTCATGATAAAAAAACTTTAAAATAATTCATAGTTGAATGTTATTCAGTTCCCTAATAAAATGTTTAAAAAAATTTTATTATATAATAAAAATTATACAAGCAATTTTTTTTTCAAAAAGTACCATTTGGGATTTAAATTTAAAAAATGCAAAGATTTGTCTCAAAATTTTTAAAAAAATATTCTCTATTTATTCCATATCAATTACAAGTGATTTCATTTCAATTATATGTTGTTCAATGTGAGAGACTGAGTTTTGAGATATTGAGAAAAGATCATTTGATTTTTGTCAAACGATTTCAGAGTTCATTTTGACAATTTTAATATTTTAATAGTTTTTTAAAATCTTGACATTTATCTTATCTCATGTAACCACCTGTCATTCTACATAGATGTGAGCCACAGCTTTGTGATTGTATCCTAATCAAGGTTTTGTGATTCTGATGTAGTCACAGTTATCTTGTTATTCTTCTAATCAAAAGAAAGTAATGTTAGTATTCCTCATTTTACCAACAGAAGTTTCCAGAATTTTTGTTGGATTAAAGAATAAAATTCATTATTGCTCGAGGCGTTTTTTTTTTTTTTTTTGATAATTTGTCAATAATTAAAATTCAAAAAGGAATTTCTCAGAAAGTTCCTTTTTGTGGAAAGAGACAGTTAGTTTCAGTGGATTGAATTGCAAATTCTTAAATTTTCAAGTGACCATTCACAGCAACGGAATTTCCTGCTGTTTGTTTTATTTGAGAATTTCGTTTTTAAGATTCAATAATTTAATATTACAGCATGTATTAATAACTATTGAATGAACTGGTACTAACACCTCATGTATTAATCATAATTTTATTACTCTTTCTAAATATATAATTACATTTTAAAAAGGTGAAGATTGTACTCACCATTAAATTAGAAACGTTCCCTTTGCAGAAATGTGGGTGTTTTTGGCAGAATTCATCCAACTTGTTTGGTTTCTCACAATACTCAGGATAGTCAGCGCAAAACGTGCTTCTTCGAAAACTGAAATGAACATCCTGTAGATACACTGGATATTTGTGCAAGAAAATTCACAAAAATCTTTATAACTGACTAAAATCCTTTTTGATGCTTATTTTTCTTCTCGTCAGTTGACGAATTGACTTCGGAGACACGACTTTCCAAAACAAGTATCCCCAAAGACTAATTTCCAGCGGTCTACCTTATTCATTATCTTGTTCAGATTCTGTGTATAACAGACACATCAAGACTTGCAGATGTGACCCCAACACACCCAACATAAAAAAGATAACCTTCGGTAGCAATTGCCGAAAATTGAACTTCCTCGGTTTTTGTATCTTATGGTGCTGATTATCTTTTGTTTTTCCTTCTTTCCTATTCAGACATTTCAACCAGAGGTATTGACCACTAGAATGGTATATAGAATCTAAAAGAAAATGAGACTTAGGATCATGTACAACTTACAAAGTATAGAAAAAAAAGCCACCCGAAGCAAATAGACATTCAAAACCAAGAGAAACGAGAAATAAATCTTTATAAATCCCACATTGTAAGGTGAAGTTTCAACCAGAAACTTGACACAGTTTATGACAAAACATTTACACCAGTTAGCGCACTATAATCAGAAGATTCTTCACAAGTGCAGTACATAAAGACGACAACATATCCCAAATTGATGTAAGAACAGCTTACAATTCAAGAAGAAGAAATACACATAGTTCCACCAGAAACTAGTAATCTAAAAAGCTAGTCTAAATCCAGCTAGTAATCTAAAAAGAGCCCTTTTTTGGTCTCAAAAAAAAGCTGCAAGAGAACGAAAAGAAAGAATTTCTAAAAGTCTCCTAAAAACAATTTTGAAGTAAAATTCTGTCTAAAAAGAAACTGAAGAAATTATACGAAAGAAAACTGAAGAAATTATGCGACATATCTTCCAGAAGTGAAATAGTATTAAGTATAGAAATAACAGAAGAAAAAGGTGGAAACTTATGCGTCAGTCAAAAGGAAAAATATAAAAAATAATCAAGAACATCTGTCTAACAAATGGACAACCAACAATACACCAATAGAGACAAATTATAAAAAAAGGATGATACAACAGTAGAGAAGTTTGTTTGGATAAGATAAATTTATTCCAAACAAACCCAATTCAGACATTTATCAGAGCCTTTCAATGCATTATTACCATTATAAGGCCCGACATTGCTACAATGAACCTACTCAGCAGAAAAAAATGAAAAAACAACAAAACAAGATCGAGGGGTTGTGGAAAGAGTAATTCAATATCTAAAAACAACGAAACATCTAAAGTTAAATTTAAGAAAAGAAGAAACTTTTCTCAGAGCATATGCTGATGCAGATTGGGCTAATGGCAGTATCACTATGAAAACAATTGATGAAAATATCTTCCACATAGGTATTAACACAATTTCGTGGAACACAAAGAAACAAAGCTGCGTCGCTCTGTCTCTCATGAAAGCTGTGTATATTTCAGCAGAAAATGCAGCATTAGCAATTCTGTGTCATCAGCTCACTGTAGTAACCATTGGACTTCCACAGATACAGCCAATAAACTTATAAGAAAATAACAAAATTTGCTTCAAATTATCTAAACCGAAAATACAATTTCAAGAACAAATTCTATTGATGTTATTTAACATTTTCTAAGATCAAGAAAAAGAATGTTAAGGAATCATTCCGGACACTTTTACAAAACCACTTCCTAAATACCAATATGAAAAATTTTGAAACTTGTTACAGGTTATATCGGATTAAGTCATTCAGCTACAGTGTTGAAGTAGACTTACTAAACTGACAGTGAGTAGTCCATCTTGAGCCAGAAGTTACCAAACCTATAAACTCTTTTTATTCCATCCAAGCATCTCATAAGTTATAGATTTATAATTGCTCTTGATATACATATATCATAATTTTGTGCCTTATATTATCTACAAATAAATCAATTTGAAAGTACATCTACATGGCTCTTCAGTTGATATAGCTATTATGGATTAACAAGAATGTTTTCTTTCGGTAGAGGAAACAGATAATCAAATGTCTATATATCTCCATATAGGATACCTAACTTTACGATATTTCTAAAATGAAACTCTGCTAGCGAGCGTTACTCCTAACTCTACCTTCGAGCTAAAGAGTTTAGCGGATAGGAATTTGAACCAACAAATGATGTTGAACTGAAAGATTCCGTGCCAATGTTGCGGAAAGACACGATAAATAAATGAGGCGAAATGAATCCAGTCGACTCGAGATGGGAAAGAATATGCGAATGCCTTCGGAAGATGCTTTCCAAATAGTAACATAATTCGGATACGCAGTAGCAACCACCTCAACCTTAAAGCAGCCAGGATAGGGCTGAATCTGATCTTGTAGTGGAAAATGAATCCATGTCAAAATTACTGGAATAAGAAAACCCTTTTTTATGAATATTTATAATTATTTAAATTGAATTATTTCAAATGAAAATTAGGCATAATGCGCTCTTATTCTGATAGACATCTAAACAGAAAACGATTAGCGTGGCGCAGTAAAGTAGAAGCCATTTAATCCGGCACTTTCGGCACCCCGGTCGAGCCGGATAGTGATTATGGCAGATTATCCAGCGTAAATATAGTTTTAGCAGGTAATCCTAATATAAATAAGTCTGGAGAATATTTAAATGTCTAAAAAAAGGAAAGAAGAGGGTTGAGGAAACCGTCGGGATGTTAATCTTGTGGGATACTTGACCAACTACATCTAGTTTCCTTTTTTTCACTATTTTGAAAGTGAACTGATTAATAGTACATTTATAGTTGCTTTTATGTATCTAATATAAATATTCAGGTGAGTGATTTTTACATTTTTGAATTAACCTGCAACAATATAACTAGTTTAATACTTATAATTTCAATTACCATTTGAATCCGAAATAGTTCAATATGCTGTATGTTTTATTTAGTAAAGGCTCGGTATACGCAATTGTTTGTAGTAATGATGCTTGCAACATTGATACTTTGGAAACAAGAAACGTGACTCAACCTCTCTTTCTAGAAAATTGGATGTATTAATTATGATATTAAACTTAGAAAAAATTAATCCCTAAGTTTAGAGAGTGTTTGAAAGTTGTACTTCCATATATATAGAAAAAGTGAGTATTATATAGTAGGCCTTCAAAAATAAATCTCTTTACAATTTCAATGTATGTTTCATTTCATTATTTTTTACTTTTACGAAAGACATTTTCGTATGACGAAAATTTTCAAACTATAAATTTGATAATTATTTGTTCACCTGCATTAATTTTCCCATTACTTTATTATTTGTGAAATATGATGTTTGAAGAATGTTATCAGCAGGAAATCTCATTGTTGCTGGTAAAATATACAGGAGAGGAAACTGTGAAACAAATTGTTGGTCAAATACTTAATATTTTTGAAACATTAAGCTTAAAATTTGCTTGAAGAATTACAATTACCTGTCAAAATCAAATTTAATTTCTTATATCTTAAGCACAATAGTAAATAATAAAAAGAAAATAGTGTTTTAGTAGATATTTTAAATGCTGTTTCTTGCATTCTTTCACCATGGCTATTGTATCCCTATCATGGCGATACTTGAGCCGCAAATCTACAAAAAAAATATTAGTCATACAAAAATGGTTTGAGCCGTAAATTGTTTTCAGTTAATATTAGAAGAACAAACCAAATTTTCCATTAGATTTTTTCATTTTGATTTAAGAATATGAAAAATGTTTTTTTTTAATTTTAAATTTAAGAATGTCTTAACTATCCCTGTCGTATTCAGCATATTTGATGTATTTATTCACATTATGAAACTGTACAGAATATATATTCGACAATTACTCTATCATTAGCAACTACAAAATCAAAATTACTACATTGAAGGTTTATTTGAATATTCTTGTATTGCACAGTACAAAGAATAATTTGAATTAATAATTTGAATGCAATACAGTGATAGTTAAAACAAATAGTGAAAAGCTACTCTATGTCAAGAAAAAATTGTGTTACTGTTTAACAAAAAAAAAAACTGATAATTGTGATTCGGATTTCTTCTAAATGTCGATACGAATTATATACACATATATGAGTTTTAAACTTTACTGAAATATTTATGATAAATAGTGGTCGAATGTTCAAGCAGGGATGAGTCAGGAGTTGGTGGTTAAGGTCCACAACACCCGAATCCGTGTAAAAAATCCGAAAGCGGATGGGTTCATCGTTATCGGCTTACAGAAAGTGGCGGACCATCGAATGTCGGATTGAAAAGCGTTTACCGTACATATTTGGAGAATCATTAAGCAAAAATAATTGCACTTGATAAAGCGGTTTTGCATAGACATTCTAATGGATTTCTTTGCATGTTCCCAGGTTGTAAAGAAATCTGTATTGGAATTATAGAAGACTTGATGATTATTTTTGCAATTATTTCACCAAAGGTGTTGTAATAAATAAGTACCAATCTATTATGTTGAATAATAATACACGCTGTATAGCAATTGATATATTTCAAATATTTCAATTATGATAGAAAATAATAAGGAAATTGATAAGCCATTCTTTTACAAATGAAACTGAATTTTATACTTACGGATTGTGGTTGCATATGGTAACAGCAGGTTTTTGGATTATTTTAGAATTCCTGACTACAATGCTAGTGGTTACTGGATACGTGAGATAATAGTTGCAGAAATCCATTGACTGTTTGAAGAGGAAAGAAAAGCAAGTGATGAAAATAGCGTATTTTATGATTTTCCAAACAACACTTGCCCTGCATATTCCGTTGGCCTTTCTCTTTGCTTCTGAGATTGTTTCTATTTCCTGTGTTTCTTTGTTGGATGATACCACAGAAATTCTGTTTCTTAAAGCATTTGTTGTTTCCTTCTAAAAAACAGAAATTCATGTTAACATCATTCATAATATCATTTCGTATTAACAATATATATTTGGAGAGTGGCGGCGCATTGAGACTTGAGACATTGAGAAAGTATATTTACAAATATACTTTTTAATTCAAACATCATTTTTATTAAAAAGTATATATATACATATATATGGTTATTTTGAACTATCTCGTTTTAAACGGAACAAAATAATTAAATATTTTGACACAATTGTAAACTTCATACTTATTTGAGAAACTAAACTGTTGATTGCTATCAATCAATAAATCATTGTAAATATTACATCATTTATCTTTTGAATAAAAATGTCCAAATAGAGCTAATATATCGAAAATAATATTTACTTGAGTTCAAAGTTATAATGCGAAGCTGCCAATAAGTCATATAGAGAAATTCTATTTTTTCTTTAGCTATAAACCTCAAATTATTGACAGGAAATTACACATACATTATATAAAATTTATATCAGGGATTTACATCTGTACATTCGGCATCACTACTACTTATGAGTTCAGCAAAGGGAAGATTTACTTCTAAAATTAAGGCGTCAAATGCGGAAGTTTTGATAATTTAGAAGGTTTAATATAGCACACAAATATTATATAAACATAACGTAAGTAACTTACTTCGGTACATCTCGCATTATTACTGCTTCGAACTCCAGTTACGTCCTCAATTGTGTCCTAAATTAAGGCAGAAGATATAGAAGTTTAGATGATTTAAATGATCTTTTATAACACACAAACATTATATAAACTTAACAAAAGTCACTTACTTCGGTATATTTCGCATCCATACTGCTCATGACTCTAGATGGCTAAATTTAAGACAGTAAATAAAATAGTTTAAATGACACAAAAAGGCTTTATAGCTATGTAACTTTTGTAGATTAGCTGATTCATTATGCATTATGCTTAATCTGATTATTGCCTTCAAATTTCTACATTTTGCTGAATACGCCCTAAAAAATTTCCGTCCGAAACTGCATTTTTATTCATTTGCATGATGATATAATTCATCTTTGCACGCCAACAACTCATCCAAATAAATGTATTTGTGTAAAGATTCCATGTTAGTTGGTTTCGATAATATTACCAACAAACACCTATTCAATAAATAAAAAAAAACAGTCTGCTTGATAAATAAATGCAAATTTAAGCAAATGCTTCTGTGTTCAATTTTAATAATTGACACTTTCACTAGAATTTCATCTACGACCATTAGCATAATTAATTTTTGTATTTAACAATTACGAAAAGAGTCCCAAATGAAATGAAATTTAAATAATTTGTATCACCAGTATTTGCAAAATACTGGTGATTTCTTTTTTTTCAATTAATCAAATAGAAGAAAAAAAACCTTGATAAATTTACTGCAGGTATATTTGTCAAACTTATTATATTTAAATGCAGCGAGCAAATGTCCAATAACCTGCCATATTAAAATACAGTCAATCGAATTAAAAAATAAATATAATGTATTTAAAATGTGTATCATAAAGGGGAAATGTTAATATATCAGCCCTTATACAAACATAGTGCGAATGTTTGACTTCGCCATTTGATGTCTGAATGATAACTGCTGAAAAGTTTTAAGATAATTTACAAATTAGTTAGTTTGGAAGTATGCACACCACAAGTCTGTTGCTCCTAAAAACTGAAAATCAACTTTAAAATGAAGGTACTTAACGCTGAGATAATATAAATTCTTTCTTAGATTTTATATTGGTGGCTGAAAATTAATTAAAATCGCATTGAATTCATTAAATTCTTTGAAGTAATTTTTAATAGAATGAAGAGGAATCCCCTCAGTAAATATTACTTCTGCATTCTGCGATACCATAGCAAGTCGGAAAAAGAAGTTTGAATGTAAATATGTTGAAAGTTTTCGTAGATTTCGAAATGAAGTACCTACACGCAATTAATATATTAACGCAGTGGTTTTCAAAGGATGTACCCTAAAATATTGCAGGGTGGATTCTGGGATATTCCAGAAAATAGAGAGTTTTTGCATACCGTATTTTGGACGTCCGTTAGTTTTTTCTCCCTAGCGCGCATGCTCATAGGAAACATTATTACAGATACGCATGCGCAATTTCCTATGTGCATGCGCGCTAGGGAGAAAAAACTAACGGACGTCCAAAATGCGGTATGCAAAAACTCTCAAATATATAAGTGTCCAGATGTAAGAATAAAGGGGAAATTGTGAATTTAAGGATACTCTTCTTCTTTTCTGTCTCCTCGTTCAAGGGCAGATTTCAATAAAAATAACTAACCTCTCTAGTTGTTGTTTTTCCTTCACATATAAACGCATAGTTGAACATCTAATGAGTTTAGAAGAAAATTTGAAATCTTAGTTTCCATTACTTAACACTACTAAATACGATTGGGTTAGTAACCCATTCGCTAAAAATCCAAGTAATTTTGGTTTAACATTAAGAAGAACTGGAAGCTATATCCACTGATCGTGTATTGATGATTGAAATAAGGAATAGTCTCTTAAACTTTTTGGAATGTGTGCCAATATCTAAAACAGGCATTGAATGTTTTACTACAATTTATGTGAATTAGGATTTTCAACCATCACCACAATTAAGAGTGAAAAGAAAGATAATCTTCAAAGGATTTGATGAGCAAATGAGAGTTACTTGATAATAAATTATTTTATCCTTTATCAGATAATAGATGGCGCCACAATCTTTCTATGCGCATCATTAAAAAAAGTTTTGGTACTATAAAATTATAAAAATGAGGCGAATCATTCGTCATTATAGAACATTGACTTTCAGTTTAAGCCGGATCTCCAATAAGTTTACTACGTAAGCTTGACATTCCAAAGTTTTACTGTGTCACTAGATACAGCATTTTTTTTGTCTGAAAAAATGTGAATAGTAAGTAATAAAATTCGTGGGCGATAAATTAGGTTTAATTAATTAAAAACGTTAATTAATACCTAGAACGCCAACTATTGGTATTCAAGAAAATTACACAATAATTTTCTTGAAATTTCACAAAAAAAACAGAAAAAAAATTATATTTTCTACTGAGCAGCTTTGGGAAAAAATTTTTTTTGTATATTTTCCCATACATTTGGAAACAGATATCTAAAAATTGAAATTTTTGGAACTGACTTAAATTTGCTTCGGAAAATCACTATACTCAATTCCACTTACGCTCATTATTCGGTTTGTTTAAAAACCGGAATTGTAATTTTAATATTCGAATGAGAAATCAAGAAAATTTCGAACTATATCATTAAAACAAGATTTAAATTTAAAAAAATGTGCCTCTATTCAAATAAATTGCTTTCATAGAAAAATTTGTTGTTTAATTTCATTTCCACAAACAGCATTTCTAAATTAGGATTAGTTCACATTACAAAACACGAAACATTTAGAATCCTACATCTCGATAAATTATTACTATTGCCTGAATATGAATGATGTTAATCAAAAGGTCATTTTGGTCAATGAAATAAAATAAAAATTGAAATTTCCAAAAATAATACAGGTACGAAAAAATCAGATTTTTTCGCTGAAATATGTAAAAAAAAAGCAATTTTTTTTTTAAATGTTAGGCCTATGAATCGAAATTACACGATAAGTCTAAAGCAACCATTTTCTGGACATACCAAATATTATTTCAAAAAGGAAGCAAAATATATTAAAAGACTTTTTAACTAGAACATTAATGTAGAGTAGTAACAATTGAAATTCAAGCAAATTGCTAAAACATTTTCATGAAATTTTACCAATAATTAGTTTTTCATAGTGTTTTTCATAGGAAAAAATTTTAATCAAGATTTTTTTTTTATTAACCAACCTAAATCTGTTCAATAATTAGACATTACCAAATCTTTAATTTTTTGGACATGAGCTTCGTCGGTTGAGGTTGACGGTCGACCAGAGGGCTCTTCGTCTTCACCGCATTTTCTGCCTTCTTTGAACTGCTTATACCACTTGTAAACATTTCTTTCCGATACAGGAATGCTCACCGAATGCTTTCTGCAACATTTTATACGTTTCCACAAACAAAATTGAATGCAAGTTCTTTGCTCAATTAATTCAGACATTTTAAAAATCTCCGAAATCACTTTTAGTGTCTCACTAAGCCAAGCATAACTCCAACACTAATGAATATTTTGACGTCAAATTTCACACAGATGTCAAGGACAGTGCCAGCAAACAAACAAAACAAAAAAAAAATTAAAAAATTGAAATTCCATAATCCCCGGGAATTTTAAATTGAAAATTGGTCTTACTTTTTGGACACAGTAGTACACATTCTGCTTGAAAAATGAAATTGTGTAATTTTAATATTAAGCCTAGAAATCACAAATATTTCTTTCACTTTAAAACATTGTACGTACGAAAGGTACAATTGGTTTTCAAATGAATTGGTGTCAGAGAAAAATGGCAATGTTAATCAGAAGATTATTATAAAAAGATTATTATAAAAATAATTTCGAAATTTTACTAGAAAACAATTATTAATTAAACAAGAAAATCGAAATTTTTCCTCAAAACAAAAATTTATAACGGAAAATTTTAAAATATAGTATAAATATATATATATATATATATATATATATTGAAGTTGCACAGAAAGTTAAAATTTACATTTTTTGACAATATTTCTCAAAAGATATAAAGAAAAAATGCATAAAATTTGCTAACGACAATAATTTAAGCCTGTAATGATAATTAATGAAATGCACGAAAATTATGCCCCAATTTTCCTCTAAATTTATGCGAAGTATTTGTTTTGAAAATTATTATTATTATTTGCCAAATTTTGGGGAAAAGAAATATTTGGCATATTTCTACGAATTTTTGGATTGGTTATCCAAAAAATTGTGCTTGTTAGGCTTCTCGTTACTAGCTAAATTTGCATGTGAAAATTTTAAAACGAACAGTAGTCGGATCAACACAATACCGTTACGCGTTTTTCTACAAAATAGGAATTGTCATTTTAATATTTACAGAAATCGCAAAAATTACAAAATTTTTCATTAGAAAGCTATTAAAATATATAACATGTAATTGTTTTTCAAATAAATTGTTTTTATTGAAATTAATTGTCGTATTCTTTTCATTGCATTATTCAATTCCTACTATAAGTTCACACATTTGCTATATATATCTTGTTCAAATTTTTAATCGTTAATAAAACACTTTATATTCGTCCACTCAAATTCAAATACATTTTTGTGAACTTGTAGTGGATGATACTCGATGTTAATACAGTTTTTTCAAATATTAATTCGTTAATTAAATTTAATAATTAATTTTAGCTTTTTTTAGATTTAAATTGCATGTATCTACCAATAGATGGCGCGAGGTGTACTTGGAAAATTCCAACTTTATTTATAAAGGACTTTCTGCAATATAGTGAAAAAAAAATAGGAATTGACTTTAAATTTTTTTTTTTTTTATATTACTTGTTTCCGAGATTTTTTATATTACTTGTTACAAATAAAATGAAAATTCAATATTAACAAAACACGAGAAATTTATCATCTCCTACTTAAGTAAATTGCTTTTGTAAAAATTAAGTAAATTGCTTAAACTGTTAATTAAACAAAAAAATGAAATTTTTTCTAAGTAAATAAATTAAAATATACTTACATAACAACCAAAATTACATGGGACGTTAAATGAAACTATTTTTTGGAATGCTAAATTATTAAACCAAGAAATATAATTAACGAAGTGTAAAAAAAGTAAAACGCTAATACAAGATAAAAAGAACATCTATACGAGCATTAAAAAATTACATTTTAATTTTTCTGAACTTTTACGAAAAACATTTTATTAATATTTTAATGTGGGTTTTTTTTTTGAAAAAAAAATATAAATATAAAGATATCTAAATGTATAAATGGATATCCAAAATTTGAAATTACCAAAACTTGTATCCGGAATTTTTAAAACCAAGTCATTACACATTCCGGTTCAAAATCGTAATTTTAACTTGAATATTTAAGCAAGAAATAGCAAAAATTTCAATTTGTCTTTAAAAAGAAATTTATTAATATTTTTTATTTTTTGAACTTTTTAAAAATATGAATTATTATTTGTTTATTTATTATTTTTTTTTGTGAAGCAATTTATATTGCTGAAGCAATGGCTGCCAGAATTATATAATAAATTCTTTTACATCTTTTGGTCTTTCTAACAATATGTCCTGAATCATGATTAATATTTTCTATTTACACTTTTTTAAAGTTATCATATATTTGTATTACTCCTTGCTTGGAATAAGACAGAATTCCGAAGGAACTAATTATTGTTTATAAGCATTCCCATTTTCTTTATTATCACCTTAAAGAAAAAAAAGGTAAAGCGTGTTTACTAAACAATAAAGAAGAAATAAAATGGAGCTCATGATGAAAACTACACCACTGCTTTTCCAAAAACAAGTATTCGGGAAAAAACACTCCCACAAGAAGCCATAAAATATTTAATGGATTCAGCTTCGAAGTATTGAAAACACTTTCACACCTAATTAAGTTATCCATCCAAAACGAGACGTGATTCGCAGCCAAGTTTATTGTTTTCGTAAACAGGCCTGTTTATCGATTTTTTCGGTTTAAATCTTAGCAACTTGGGCAAAGATTTTATGTCACGCCAGTGATTCTCAAAAGGTGTGCCCTAGAAAATTTAGTGCGTCATATAGTAAACTAGCAGACCCGGCCACGCGTTGTTGTGGCTTTCTTGTATTTCGTTCAATTATTAGATACTATAATTGGTATTGTTAAGGAAGTGATTGGTAAAGAATGATGAAAAGTTCAAATTAAGCTTCAGCGAATAGAAAATGTTTAATTTTTATTAATTTAATGAATGAGGTAGATAATGTTCATTTTTAACACTGTTTTATAATTATTTTACCTGATTTAATTTTTAATAATCATTGCTTTCATTTATCTAAGAACTAAGCGATGAACAATGTTTCTTGTTAATCTGTCTTTCGTCAAAATAAATAAATTTGTTAAATAATTTAATAAGTTGGTTATGATTTTCTAAAAGATTTTCCAACAATTCTACAATAGCTCTTTGTACTGCTTGTTCGATAAAATTATACCGACATCGAGTTGTCACACGTTCTTCAGAACTGCTCATAAAATAAATTTGAAGAAATTTTGACTCTTCGTTAGGTATTGGCATCAACGACCCGATCTGATGGACACCTGACCTTGTATTTTAAATGTACTTTCAAAATTACGTCCATCGGATGAGAAATCGCAAATTTTAGTTGCGCCAAATGACGTCAATTGCACCAAATGACGAAACATGAAAATCATCGATTTTGCATTTAAATAAAAAAAAAATTGAATAAAAACTATCCTATCTCTCAAGTTGGAACAAAACATACATTTAAAAAAAAAAAGTTAAAATCGAATTGTTAGTTTCGGAGTTCATACTGGACAAACATCGTGACACGGGAATTATATATAATAGATAACGAGATATGAAAATCGTCGATTTTGCATTTAAATAAAAAAAATCTGAATAAAAACTATCCTATCTCTCAAGTTGGAATAAAACACACATTTAAGAAAAAAAAAAGTTAAAATCGGATTGTTAGTTTCGCAGTTCATCCCGAACAAACATCGTGACACGGGGAATTATATATAATAGATAAAGTGTGTCATATAGTATTCCAGAAAAAAATGTTTTTCCGATTATAAAAATATATATAAATGCTCTTTTTTTTTGTTAATTTTATCGTTCAAAGAAAACTTTCATTACAAACGACTAACCTTTCAAGTTGCTTTTTTTTTATTCTGTCTCCACATAAAAAGTTTCCAAAACAGCGATAATACCCCAAAGGAAGTTTCCGAGGAACTGGAAGTGGCATCTTCCATTGCTGACTAATGTTAAAAAAATTTCCATTGAAACCTACGAGATTCCGGCGTCTGTAAATAGTACTCTGTGGAGTTGGTCATTTTACATTAACTGAAGAAAAAGAACTATTAATTATACTCTCTGATCGTGTATTAAGCATAAACCATTGCTTCTTGAAGCACTTTGAATTCCTACGAAAAAGAACGTGTCTCTATATCAAAAAAATCTTTGAAAATTTTACTACAATTTTGCAGGATATTATTGTAACCATTGTGTGAATTATGATACACGATAATTAAATGCAAACAGTGTAGAAGTCTTCAATGTATTGATGAGATAATGTGAGTTTACTTTTCAATATATGCCCAAATGTTGGAGAAATCGCTAAGGGCACTGCAGTCTCATGTTTCTTAAAAACACAAGAATAAATAAACTTAAAGAGCTTTTAATTAAATTTCTTTTAAGGTATTATTTTTTCTGTAATACTGGATTTAATTATTATAACATATTTCT
Source organism: Caerostris darwini (assembly GCA_021605075.1). NCBI lineage: Eukaryota > Metazoa > Arthropoda > Arachnida > Araneae > Araneidae > Caerostris > Caerostris darwini. Next base: position 132,953 of record BPLQ01009014.1, read on the forward strand.
GAGAAATTTGTATATAGTGAGCTACAATTAGTGTTAAGATGTCGTGCGCCCCGATTCCAAAAAGTTTCTGACTCACTGTCTTACTGAGTACCAATAAATAAAGAATTAAATAATCTTTCAATACCATCAAAAGTGCATGGGTATTATTACATAAAATAAATTACAAAAAAAATAGTTTTTATTATTTCAACTACTTAAAAATCTGTCCGAGAATGCAAGAAAAGTTAAAGAAAGACTTACAAAAAGCAGTCTGAACGACTATCTGTTCAGAAAGAAAGGGTTCGTTATGAAAAATTATAGGTCATTTTGAAAAGCTAAGTTTTTAGCTTTTCATAAATGATTTAAATTATCTTTATCTCACTAGCAAATGAAGATTGATCAAAAATTATATTTCTGATTAGACTATTGATTCTATTTCTCGTAATAAACATGCTTCAGAGATGTGTGAAAGTTTTAAACAACAAATTCGTGTACTTCGAAAAAACCATTTTTCCAATGATATTTTTTTGACCACTAGTGCAATTGACGTGAGACACAAAGCGATCTAAATACGTAAAACGTAGTATGTAAATGGATACCAGAATATGTAACTATGACATAAAAACCTTGAAAGGGAAGCAGAATAACTTCATGATGGGTGATTGTGAAGCAGTACTTGTGAAGACCGATTGAATAGTCAAATGCATTATCATCCTCATTTTTTCTGTAATATTTTTTTTGTAGAATTGATGAAATTCAATCGAGACCTTAGACAGATAATTATATCACAGAAGATTTAATTATCACATGATCCCCTTAAAACACATAAAAGGAAATAGAAGGATTGCTTGACGGCTAATAGATTAGCAGAAATTTTTATTTGTGAATTTCGAATAAGCTGTGAGATGCACTTCAGTGTAAATATAGAACCATTGGCAGCTTAAATTTGTAAAAGATAGAAACAGATGCACAATACGGATATATTTAAATTTCAACACTGTAATGCAATATGCCATGCATCAAGGCTATTAATAAAATACCATAGTATTTCAAGATGAAAAATTTAGTATTTTTGATTGGCCATCACAGTCGGCAGCTTTAAACTTAATCAGCTATTTATGAGATTTTAGGTAGAACTTTCCTTAGTCTTCAATATCATTTGAAAAACAATCACCACGAAATATGGAATTGTATAAATGCAGTGTAGTCTGAGTTGCAAAAATGATGAATGAACATCTTAAAATTCCATTTACTCTTCAACTATATTGATAACTTTAGAAAATATTTGTAAGGCTCAAACAAAATTCGTCTGACACAATAATGGATTAAGAAAGTAAAATCTCATAAAGAATTATTTTTGACATTTTCCATTTCCGTGGGATAATTTTTCAGGACATTTGAAATAGTTTTGCGTTTTGAACAACCAGAATTATGTAGACAGAAATTGCATATTACGTAGGTCACGTTACTTTATCTTTTCGATTAGGGTTAAGGCCAGTTTGAGAAATGACAGTCAAGAAATCAATTTTCTAGTGTGGTGAATTAATCGATTTTCCAAAGTGGGTAAATTTATTCAGACAATTGTAAATAACAATGGGAATTTTTCATTTTGTCGTGCACTGTATATAGTATAAAGACAGACGTGACTATTTTTATAAATTAAAGCAGCAATTATGAATCAATTGTTTATTACAGAAGTGTAATTTTTATTGTTCGATCTCTTTAGTATATCAATTAAATATAATAATGAAAAAAAATATATTAGTTGCTTTAAATAATACTGAGTAACTTTAAAAACTAACAAACAATTTATTATAAGACTGTTATTAGTAATTGTCTTAAATATTTCTAGTTAGGTTATTCGTTAGTTATAGTTAAAATAATATTTTCAAATAAGTTTTATACATTTTTTTTTTAAATTTGGAAATAATTTTTGTAAAACAAAGTTTCTCGAAACAAATTATTTCTTTAATTTTCAGCGATGTGTGAAAAGAACCATCCTTAAAGAATAATTGATTTCGGAAAACTCTCTACAGAATTAACTTGGCATTATTATAAAGAATAATTTGCAGCTGAAATATTTTTTTTCATTCCACTCAGTTTATTTCCTCCTACTTTTTGCAGTTTATTTCAATTATTTTACATGCTGGCAGATGGATCATTGCTATAGTTTTCTTTCTAAGTCAAAAAATTTGTTTAATATAAACACACAATTTTAGATGAACTTTTACAGTATTATGCAATTTTGTAGGGAGAAAGTGAATCATATCTCGTCACATTTGGAGGGATTTTTTACTATGGTAGGCGTTTCAATTAACTGATATAATCATTGCATGGTCTCAAAAGTCCCCTTATTTGTATCGATAGGACAGCCGTTCCCTTCTTACGAAAATGTCTCAATACAGCAACAGTTGTTTTGGGCCTGGTATCCACATATTTGCAGACAAGTGACATCAAAAGGCAAGAAAAAGTTATATACATAAGTATATCTTATTTTCATTTCTTTTTATTCACATGTGCTCATAAAATATAAATTTGTGTTTTTCAAATACAGCATTACTTAGACTATATCAGGGGAAAGGGTACAGCTTAACTGAACTTATGAGGAGATTAATGTTTTACTGGAAAATTTAACAAGTATAACCAAAATCAAGTTTTAACATAGACCATCACAACCATGACCATCCATCACACATAGACCATGCACCATCACAATCAGAATTTCATGCAATCAAGTGAGGATAAACTACCATTACCACTACTACCACTAGGACATAAGTGATTTCTTTTCATTTTTTTTTGTATCTAAATGAACAGTATTTCATAAAATAATATTTATTAGTATTGTTTTAATCACTAAGTAATCGTTAAAAATATTTTTTTTAAAATTTTTTTTTATTATGAAATGAAAAATGTTATTTTATTAAGGCTTGTGAGGAAATGAAGATTTTTTGCCTGTCCAGTAGATCGATATGCCAAATCAATGATGAGTATATGCATGATAAATGATAAACACATAAGAAGATAAGAAAGTAACAACAACATAAAGAAATAAGAAAGCAATAAAAACATCAATATAGAGTTTAGAAAAATTTATTAAGCTGTAATTAAATATAAAAAAATATTACTGTGAATCATTTTTTTTTTCTTAGTTTTTGTTTTTGTATTCTTATAAGAGTTTTATATTCAAGAATTGCTATAAAAACTTTTTAATATAAAAAAAAATTCATTATTATAATTAGTACATGATCTTTATTTATTTTTTATTGATAAAAAAGATTATATATATGTTTCTTTTGTCAACACTCAAGCAATATAAATAAATACACACACACAAATATATATAAATATATACTTTTAAAAAATATCATTAATTTTTAAAATTTTTGATTAAAAAGAAAAATTTTGTTAAGAAAATAATTTGTTCTTGCCAGATTTGAAATCACTAGTCATATTTTAAAGTTGAGAATTGTGGAATAAATTAGTTAAATATGAAGCCATATTAAATGTGTACTGATTTTGTTTTTTATTAAAAGTAATTAATAAAATATAGAAAGAAATATTTGAATCTTAAAAAAATGTTCGAATTTTTTTTATTTAAGAAAAAAAAGCATTTTAATTTTTATACGAAAGTTTCACTTTTTTTTTTAATTAAATTAAATTTATTTTTTTGCACCTTTTTAGAATAAAAAAATCATTCATATTAATTAGCATTAGGAAATAATCCTTGAATAAATCTTAAAGTTTTTTTTTCTTTCCTAAATCCTTTGACGAAAATTTTTTATTAATATTTCAAAACCGGATTCTCTTGTGTTTAAGACTAGTGCAACATTTTTTTTCAGCAAAATTAATTTTTAATTTTTTTTTTAAATTTTAACTCTTACAAGCATAATAAATACAACTATATATTTACGTAGTAAAGGAAGAAACAAAATATTTAACCTATTGTAATTATATTATTTAAGTTATTTAATTATGAAATATATTGAAAGAGCGCTTATTTTATATATTAGGCTTCCTCTGATTAATATTACAACGAGAATATTAAATTTAGATTTGTCAATAATTAACTATTAACAAATCAAAATTTTCAAATATTTTTATTATAAAAATATTAATATTATTATTCATTTAAGCAATTTGAAAAACCAAGGCAAAGCGACTGCCAAACATGCTTTTTCATTCCACCTTAGTTTAAAAAAAAAACTAAAAATTCCCCAATTTAGTTTAATAAAGACAAAAAAACTCAATCGATCTTTCCAAAACATTTTATTTTTCATTTGGCTACCACTTCTTCAACTTTTTTAATTAATTTAGATTGTAATGTTTTTTTTCTTGGATCAGACTGACTTCAAAAATACTAATGCATTAATTTTTTATAAACTACTTAAAATTTTCAATTAATAAACTGAAAAGTTTTAAAAAAGTTCTCACGTATACATACACGACAACACAAAAAAATCATGAACTTATTTCTTTCAAACTTTTTCAGAGAGAAATAATTTCATTCATTTTTGTAACTGTCTCGTCATCTTTATTTTCTATCTCACAAAAAATTGATTTTTGTCTGCATAATTTTTAAAAGTTTCTCGATGTAATGGTTTTTACATCACTGACCATTATTACAGATATGAAACATCAGAAATAAAAACTATAACAATCATATCAGAAAAACTTTGCATTTTAAAATTGGGCACTGATTTGTTTCTTAAAAGGTTTGGCGATGAAACCAAGTGCTCCGAGGGCGTATTTTTCTATGCAAATGAAAGAAAGAAATTCTTGAAACACAGCAAACGGTTTAATTTTCTTTCTTAAAAAGAAAAAAGCTATTTGCTATGTTCTAAGATTTTGTTTTTTCAAATCTACTAGATGATGGGAAAAAAATATCTTAAAAAAGCTAGAATAAAATAATAAGGAAATGAAAATGTAAAACGTTAAACATTCTATATCTGCAGGGTATACAAAGAAAATTCTGTCACTTTCCAATATATGATGTAACTAACAAGATTTCATAAAATTTAGAATTTCACAAAATGTAAATGATATTCTTTGAAATACACAGTCCAGTCACATTAATGTGACCACCACCTACTTTCGACGTCAACGTGAAATAACCAATAACAAAAGGCAGGTGGCAGCAGATTGCAGTGGAGTGTATATAAAGAATTCCACTTAATACCACATTCCACACTCCACTTAAAGCCAGAATTATTTTCTTTTTCCAATGCAGCTGGCAAACAGACATGGACGTCTTTGGATGCCTATAAGGGCTGCACCGATGTTACTCACTTTGCATTACCCAGGGGGCGAGTGTAACTTGATGGTAAGCCACGGACGCGGAATAACAATGCCCCCGCAACGCGGTACGATCCTATTAGGACCGGGACCTACGGCTTAAAGTGGATTCCGAACCACTACAACACCCATGGGCAAAGCCGGGATTTGAACCCGATACCTGTAGTACCGAACGCCAGAGCGCTAGCCATTCGGCCATCAGGCCTCTAAAGCCAGAATATACAAGATTGTATATTCTGGCTTTTGACAAGTGGTCACATTGATATGACTGGACTGTGTATTTGCATAGTTGCGTATTTGAATGCTGGGCACTTTAATCTGAGATCATTAGCTCTTAGGAGATTAGATAAGAAGCAAATTCAGCTTTATCCGGGGTGCACTACGTGAAGACTGCTTCATTATAACCATATTCTTCCACCCCAGTTTAGATCGACACGTCCCATCGATGGAAAAACTCTGTTCCATTTTCTTCGAACACGATGGAGGAACATTTCAACCTATATATTCATAGTACTCATCAATGCTATACAGACGAAAGTGCCATAATATATATCGTTACAATTAATATAGGCCATTTCATTGCAAAGTGAGCATGGTTATTTTTCACTGCATTCAAAATGCCAAAGAAAGGTGGAAGTTTTTTATGTATTATTTCTTTGAGAAAGAAAATGTAACGCTGTCATAAACTTGGGAACACACGTACTACATGTAAGGGTTACATAAAAAAGAATCGAGGAAAAAAAAAAGACTGACTTAAATAGCGAAAATATCTTCTAAATATGGATGTTATTGTAATTTTCTAGTGCCTATAAATGAATTGCTAATGCTAGTGCAAGATTCATACGGATCAGGCAGCATCAGTAGGCTGTAGTGGACATATCTATAAAAGTTGAACCTCATTAATTTTCAACATGGAGATGAATTGCCATATTCAATAGAAATAATATATTCGTTTCTTATTTGTGTGTTTAAGCAGATGTAATTGATAATCCTAAAACTCAATCATAGAACTTTAATAGTACGTTAGCGAGCATTAATCTCAAAACTACTAATCAAGTTCATTTTGGATAATTGATATACTTATCGTGGATCATTAACTTCAGCAACTTAATTAACTTCAGTACTATCTCATTCAGCATGTTTCGAATCCTCAAGAGAGCTCTTTTATTGTTGCTGTCTCTACTGCCTTTTAGACCTTGACCTAATGATGCATCTCTACAAGAATAATGGTTCTTGTTCCTTACTGACCTAATAGATTGTTTAGTTGACAGCATCTAGCTTTGTTGCTCGAGGTGGTAATGTTTATTACTGAAGCAATTCTTCTATACCAAACACACATAATTTTTCTTCCTAATTTTTCATTTATAGAAATAAAATACGCCTTCAGCAATCTAAAGCATTATGATATGAAAAAAATTATTTCAGATTATATAAAGTTAAACATAATAAGAATCAATGTAAAAATCTAATAAAGTATTTTAAATTTTAGTTATTCAACTTCGGAACAAAAAGTCATAAATTTAAGTAAGTTATATGGCTTTCTGTTAAGTAACACGTTTTATATTGTATTCAATTCAGCATTATTTATTTCATGTAAACAAAGAAATATACAAATGCTTATAACAAATAATTTGTTTCACATTCAAACGTTTATATACAGTTGCTCATTTTCTGATTATTTAATAGAAATCAACGTAAAAAAATGAATTAAAATTCCTAAAAATAAAATACCTAGCATTTAAGTAACATTACGAGTAAGGTTTGATATTGCTTGAAACTAAAACTTCTTTTTATCTCCATCCCATTTGGAGGTTTTCCGTTTCACACAGTTTTTGCTTATTATTAATGGCCCATAAATGTGTCAGTGGAAGTAATTTCGTTATAGCGTAAAACATTTTAACATTAAAAAGAGTTCTTTCAGACGCATATTGAAATTCTGGCTTAAGTCTAGTAAGTATTAATAAAGAGTTTGTTTTTTGTCGCAGGATAGTTTTTCACTTTTTAATGCGTTTTTATTTCCCTGTGATTAAAATTTTAAAAGACTATTTATGAGACCTTTTTTTTATGAATCATCCGGAGATTCCCGCAATGAATTTTTAAACTAGCGGATTTCGATATGAGAAGAAAAAAAAACCGAACCTGAAATTACTTCTATTGAGTTAGAAGAAGAAAGAAGGATGGTACAACCTTCATAAATGTATATTCCTGTGTATGTGGGGAGGGAGCGATAGAGGGGATGATTCAAAATACAATGTAAAAATACGAAAGTGCAGTAGACGATTCATCGCGGGTATCATTGAATTTCCTAAATGTTTATCCTTCTAATAACAACAGGCTTGGGGGTAACATCCAATGATGCTGTTGAAAACAACAACACAAACATTTATCCTAAACTCTTGTCCAATGATGATTTGAGTTTTGGTGAAGCTCCGTGGCTGCGCAACAGCCGTTAGCTTCTATCTTGGATTGTCCATTGGAAAGAGCATTGCTGGGGAAAGAAAGCGGTAAAGGCTAAAAGGAATCTTGCCCAAATACTAAAAGAAAGTTTGATAGAGTGAGGTACTTTTTTTAATTAATATTATTATAATAATAAGGGATGAAAGTAATTAAAATACATGGGAGAGAAATAAAAAGGAATGAATAACTGTCCAGTGAAGGGAGCAGACATTAATTAGATTTGTTGAGGAGAGAGGAATATCCATGCAGAATGACGAATAATTTATCTTCTTTGGTGGTGGCAGCTTGAAGGTTATTGAGCATGGTTTGGATGCCGTCTGCGGAGAAGAGTTGAGCGAATTTTTTAAGAATGAAAAGTAGTTGATAGAATTCAGTATTATTATTAGGAGAAGGAAATGGAGTTGGAGTGTTTTGGTTAGGAGTTTGAGCGGAAGTGTTTTAAGGGGTGATGTTACTTGCTACAATATTGGCGAAGGAGATGTTAGAGGAGACTTGTCGGGAGGGGGTGGTATTGCGAAAGTTAGTGGGATTTTGATTGCAGATTCGTGGTTTAGGGAATTTGGGGCAGCCATGCCAAGCAGCGAACTCTTGTCCAACAAGGATAGTAATTATTTTAAACAGCTTATAGTAAACAAAATATTGATAGCATTAGTTTGTATAATGATTCAATCGATATTTAAAATAAATTTTGAAAAATAATAAATAATTGATAAACAGATTTATAAAATTCCTATTGCAAATTGTACATTACGAACATTTTATTAACTGTTTTATCTTCCTCCTTTTTGATGCTTTTATTTTCTACACAATTTTGTTAAAAATAGTCATTACTTAAATAGAAAAATTATTTACACTGTTGTTATATTCCCTTTTGCAATATATTAGAATAAAACTAATCACACAAAGTTTTGTTTTAAAATTTTTATTTATTTGAATAATAATTTTATTTCGACCTTTTTTATAAGCAATAGGCCTGTTGTAATATATTATGAATTAAATAAACATTAAAATGGTAATTTCTTTATCAGAACTAGTCAGCTAATTGAATTTGTATTATTAAACAATAAAAATCCTTACAATATTAATTTAAACAACTAATACAGTATTAATTAAAATAGTAATTCTTACCTTTTATTAATTATTGATTTTTCCTCTTAAACATTATCAGCAGTTACAGTTTACGATGAGGAATGGGCTAATTTTCATCTAATTTTTTAAAATCATACAAGAAGTTTTCCATTTTATTTTACATTTAGCAATTATATTCTAATAGTATTTTAAAAATATTTTCTTTAGTATATATAAAAAAAAGCTGTTATCAATATTTGTGATTGACTTATTATGGGCTGAATGATTAAAGTCAATGTAATTTTCTATTATGAAAATAGATTCAAACGAAAATCAATTTAAATAATCTAAGAAAGTCATGGAAATCAAAACATCATCAAGAAAATTACAATGAAAAATATTTAAATCTACAAAAATATTAATAATATATTAATACTGATATAAAATTCATTATTTTTTTCATTTTAAAAACGACATTATATATATTAATTAAATACGAAAAAAAATTTTTTTCTTCAACAACATTTAACTAATATTTTCATATTCCAAGATTCAATTTTCAGATTAGGAATAAACAGAGTTTTATTAAACAATAACAAATAATTTATTCGAAAAAAATTACGATAGGTAAACAATTTTAAATTAAAGAAGATAATATTAAGGAAGGCTTTAATAGAATAACCTGCTAATAAGAAAATTTATAATTTTATATTTATTAATTATAACTTTAATTGTATTTTAAAAAGAGTATATTATTAACATAATTTGTCCAATCATGCCTTTTATGAAACCTTAAAATTGTATCAATATAATTACATTTCTAAATAAAAAAAAATATCTTTTGCATTATTCTTTATTTTAAAATCATAATTAATGTTGAAATTCTTATAATTCGTAAGTTATGTAATAATTGTACTTTTAACTTCTTTATTCGTTGCTTACTTATAATCCGCTATTAATAATTAAGTTAAATTATAAATCTTCTAATTAAGTTCAAAATATAATATACATTCAGTAAAGTTATACTTCACTATCCATCAACTAATAAACTGTAACAAATGAATACTCGAGAATTAAAATAAAAATCCCTAAAAATTATGTATACCATCATTATATGTAAATAATCAATATCACAATCTCTGGAACTACAAATCTTTTGTGGATTATGGTCTCCCTGACAGGACTTAGCCAAATTTCCATATTCCTAGCTTTTCTTTTCTATTATCTCCTTTCATTGAGAGCAAATCTTTCTCCACTTCTTCCATTTATTTCTTCAAATGTCTTCAAAGTTTTCTCTTACTCTCTATGAATTCTTTTTTTTTATTTTAACATTTTGGAGTTCTGTTGTTGTTTGTTGTTTCTTATCCCACTTGGCTGGCCAAGCCCACGAGCCCATATGGACTCATGATTGAAGGGGAAGGAAGCAGCTTCTGTTGTGATGGAGCACCCCGTAGGTAGAAGCCTGACTTTTGCTCCGTGACGCTCTTACAGTCATAGGAGACCGGGACCTACGGCTTAAAGTGGATTCCGAACCACTACAAACATCCATGGCACCGCCGGGATTCGAACCCGAAACCTGTGGCACCGAGCGCCAGAGCGCTAGACACTCGGCCATTCAGGTCCCAAAGTTGGTGTTCCCAGGTGGTCACCCACCCAAGTACCGACCGCGCCCAATGATGCTTAACTTCGGTGATCTAACGAGAACCGGTATATTCAGCATGGTACGGCCGTTGTCTCCATTTTATATGGCCCGGTAACAGAATTCTTCTATGCTTAGTTATTCTGATATTTTTACTATTGTTATGGATTCTAGATTATATTAAAATGCTTCTAGAATTTTTCCATTTTGAAATATACATTTTTTAATTTAAAACAAAACAAATTATTTCATTATGTAAAAATCAATCCGAGCCATTGAAAAAAAAATTATATGCAAATAAAACCTTATTCCCAATGTCATTCTCGTTTTTCAGATGAGATAGTAAAACCATCAATTTAGTAAACTTTATAGAAGTAAAAGAGAAAATAATCATTTCGAGAAACCATTATCCCGTAGGTATTAACTGAATTTCTCTGTTCTCATTTCTTCTCATTAAACAATATTTTATTTTATCTAACATTGTTAGAGTGAATGCTGCTGCAATATCTGTATACTATGTCGAAGCCTATTTTCATATCATGTTTGTTACCATAATTTATACTTTCTGTGTTGTATGTTTCATTTCACTTAATGCTTATATAGTATCATACCATATTTTTTAGATTTATATTAAGTTTCCTTTTATTAATATAATTTTATAATTTTTTGTATTTCTATTTAAATTGTCTGTTTTATTTACTATTGTCACTATTTAAAATTGTGGGAGGAGTTTTAGAAATTAGACTAGATGTGATCAACCCAAAGTAAATGTAACTGTACAGCTGTTGATTCTACCTTAATAACCCTGAGTTAATAACTTCCAAATTTTCAATCATTAAGACATTGCTTGCTTTCAAGTACTTTGTTAACACTGAAGTATAAAGATCACCAATGCACGATTGATTGAAATATAGGAAATTGAATTTTTGGATAACGACTACGACCTGACTTATTAAGGTATCAAAATTATTCAAAGAGGAATGACGACTAAGTAGAAAAATCAAGGCAGATGTATATACGTAAATGGAACTTTTAGTGAAATTTAATTTTTATTCTTTTTAATAACCATCATGCCTTTTGTTTGAAATCACTTTTTATTCTTATACGTAAATTTTTAAGCTTCTCAGAGAAAAGAATGTCGTAGAAAGAGAGGATAATTTTGTAGAAACAGCAAATAATAAGAGACAGTTGTACAAGAGTCAGCTGTAAGAGACAACTGTATTCACTTGTCTCTTACAGCTGAAATTCTATTTATTAAAACAGCTTTATTTGAGGGCAAGGAAAATAAGTTCTGGGTTTAAAAGTCGTTAACTAACTTCCTTCCGGGTTTCAGGTTGCTTTTCTAAGGAATACTGGTACGTTCCACAAGATAATTCAAACTGTCAATTAATTTAAACTCCAGTGTGTATTTCACGGCTACAAACTACTTTGTGAGTTCCATACCCATAGAACTAGAAGGCAGAAGTGAAATTAATGTGTTATGAACGCTCAGGATGAGAAAATATTTTTCATTTTGCCAGAGGTTCTGTCACTAGAGGCGAGAGAGATTTAGTTTATGTGTCGACCAAAATAAACTAGGAGACAGTTTCAGAAGACGTTATGTACATAGCGTATGTAAATTATATATTTTCTTTAATTAAATAGTTATCATTTTCTTTCTTTTTCATTGTTATTTAAAGATGTAACGAATAATTGGTATTATATATTTTTGATGATTTTTAAATTTACTTTGTCATAGAATTTTAATAAAACATTACGTTTCTTTAGATAAATTTGTATTTATTTGTAGTTATATATTTTCTTTAATTAAATAGCTATTCGTTTTTCTTTTTCTTTCATTGTTATTTAAAGGTCTAACGAATAATTGATTTTATATATTTTTGAGAATTTTAAATTAAGATTGTCATAAAATTTTAATAAATTATTATATTGATTACGCTAACTTTGTATTTATTTGCTTTTTTGTGTGTAGCTATTAAATTTAGGCCAAATTACTGGAAATAAAATAATGACATTGCAAAGTCTGAATTTTATTAATCGTTAAGAAAATTTCAATTGATCACTTATTTCAACAGCAGGTCATCTTTAGTTACATTACATTCGTAGTTCTCAAAGTGTTGCTCGACACTTTCAAGGAAGTCGCGAAGAAGAAAGTTGTTTTTATTCATTTAACTTTTTTTTGCTCAGATAAAAATTAATCTATCTCTGAAAAATAGATTGTGGAATTGATTCTGCTAACCGGTATATCAAAATTACAGATATGATTAATAGAGAACATATTACTTTAACCTTCAAAACAGTTAAGATTACAGTTCTTTCACACTAATTTACTTAAATTATTTTATTTTTTAGGCTCATCTATGGGAATGGAAAATTTAAAAATTATGAAATTTCAAAAATAAACGTTAAAATGAAATTTTTTTCCAATAAGTAGAACCACTGTATCGTGTAAAAAAAAACACTGTATCGTATTGTGTATTTAAGTAATAACTTGTTTTAAATTTCTGTTTCCGTGCATGCTGCTGTTAGATATAAAGTTCATTTGTTTGATTCAGTATCAATATGATATAGCAATAAAATTTTGGATATGATTTCTTGTAGCAGTAGTATATTTTCACATAATAAAGGAATAACATAAGTATTCAAGCGATTTATTAATTATTGAACACCAACAAAGGTTAAATGGTGAACAGTAATAAATTGAGCAACACAGAATCATCCTGGTGTTGTAACGGCATAGTCCTATATGACAGGCTGTAATTAACTTATTCGAATTTGGATTGCCCTGTGTCAACTGTAGATGGATACAAGACAATCCCTCTAATCCTCTATGTCCGAAGTACTTAATATTTGCTCACGATTTATGATGGGTCTAAAGGAAGAATCCATCAACCTCAGATAACCTTTGATATAGACATCTATAGAGCCTATGGCAAATTCACACATCATCGGATATTGTTGCGCGAATCAAGAACTGTGCTCTCCGCATTCCGGTAAGCCAGATGCATATACACATTTATATAACCAATAATCCTACTACTGCTGCGTCAGTCTGTGAAATAAAATGTCTTTGTTAGAAAGCTTAGAAATCTTAAGCCCCTGCAATACTTTCTACATTATTGAGAAAATTTTTTTGACTCAGTATTGTATGTTTAGGTTTACCCTACTTCCCCTTGAAACTTGTAATTTTCTTTGTTGAAACACCCAGTAAACGTTTCCACAGAAAATAGTGGTAATGTTTTTAAACTCAAATATTTTATACAATTTTTTTTCTAGAGATATATAAACGGAAAAATAATTTTGATAAATTTCTTACTGGTAACCTTACTTTAATTGACGAGTTGAAAGAAATTTTCGTCGCAAATTGTAAATTCAGAATTTTTTATTCACACTAATTGTAATGTAATACGTATATGCTGTAATATTTAATTTGAAGTAAATAACAAGGACATTGATAAAAAAAATCATACTTAATATTAAAAAAAAGTCAAAGTAACATTGAATACGTATATTTACTCATCATATGTTAAATAAGACAATTATCCTTACTACACAATTTAGTTGGAAAGGCTATTTTATTTGAACTATTAAATATTGTATTGTTTCAGGTCGGTTTTTTTTAATGTTTTAAAGTAGGAGTAATTTTATATTATTTTTTGAGAAAATTCAAGAGTATCAATTCCACATATGAATGAATAAAAGTCTAACATTAAAAGAAATCTTGAAACATATGGTTTCATATAAAAAGTCGCTTTTAACAAAAGGTTTGCCTCTATTTAAAACAATGAAATAAAAAAACAACTTAAATAAACAATTAATAAAAAAACAACTTAATACAAAAATAACTTAAATAATTTATGATGTGTAACAAACACAAGTTCTCTTCGCTGGCCTGCAAGGAACAATGAAAGAAACATTTCCAAATGCTAATTAATAGTTGTTAGTCGTTGAAAACACAAAGAAAGTCATTGTACCTAGTTAAATCATTAGTTTAAATACGAGACTGTAGTCGAGAGATGTACTAAATTTTGTTTCAACAATGCCATCAGAATTTTACTCATTCAATAGTCACTCGATTAAGCTGGACACAATAGAAAATGTTATTTTTTTAATTCAAAGTGTTCCAACTGTCGAAGGTTTTTTTTCTTTTTTTTTTTCGGAATGAAGGTGATTTCCTTACTTTTTGTGTTCTGCTAAAAGTGCAAGAAAGCAAATTAGATTAATTAGAATAGTTTGCAGTAATTTTGAAAGTTTTTTCTAAATTAACACTCAATGAGTTATGTTTTTATTGAGTATTTTTAGAGAAGAATAGTATGTTTGAATTTTAAATTGTACAGTTCTAATAAAAAGGAAAAAAAAAAAATACGAAACAAAGGATTTAGTTTTTTTTACACATATTTTTTGTATACACACAAGAAAAAATTATTTCGAGTTGTCCATAATTTATTTTATTAGATTGATATTTTAAGCAGCTAATTTATAAATTCTAAAGTAGCAAAAGTTTATTTAAAATTCTATTAATTTAAATAATCGAAGCCATTATTATAAAAGGAAATACATTTTTATAGAATTAAATTTATTTCCGATGTTAGATGCTTCATTTGATATCGTTCTGTACGAATATGACTAATTTTTACGATGTAATGTGTTAATAATGATTAAATAAACTAATAAATTGTTATAATTTTTTAATATTATTATTATTATATTTTGAACAAAGCTATTCATGTATTCTTTTGAATATAGATTTTTTTGCGGAAGAATAAAGGAACTAAAAAAAAGCATGTCAGAAAATTTAATGAGGTCAATTACTTTTGGGATAAATTCATTAATTGAAGTAATCGAATGACATTAACTGACCATCGTAAAGAACTACTATTGGCATTTATAAACTTATTCTGTTTTCATTGTACATCATATAAATTTGCAAACAGAAGTTGTCAAATAGTTGAAATCAGCACCTTTAAATTTTTTTCCTTACCTAAATGTGTTTCAGAGAAAATATTCGGATGGAAAACGCGGCTGTAATGAATCGTCTATTGAAGCTAACTTGGTATGTGCAGCGGTTTATTCCAAAAAATTATGGAAGTTCCTAGATTAAGTCTGTAAACTTTTACAGAATATTGTTGAAAATCTTTTTATAATCAACCTTCTCTGAATCTGAATGATCAATTGGGCTGATCGACTTGTGTTTCGCCAAGAGAAATTTTCTCTTCAATTCGTGGAAGAAATCAATTTTCAAGGTTCGAAGGAGAAAAAAAACTGTTCTAATAGTGAAGCATGAACTTGAAGGTGTTGTACATTATGTGAGGGACCTGCAGTATGTGGAGTACAAAGTAGAATTTACATTTTATGTTAAAAAAAAACCACCTTAAAATTAAGTATCTTCAGTATGCCATAGGGTTTACATTGTAAGTCTTTCTCGGAATCCTTGATTTGAAATAGGGAAATCGTGAATTGATTTCCCCTTTTCAGCTTTCATGAGAATATCGAAGCAGCGAGGAGCGAAAACGCTTCCTGACTGCTGATAACGCTTCCTGCTGAATTAATAATCAGTTGAGGGTAGTTGACGGAGGGTTTATCTTCATAGAAAGTGGGATGCATTTCTCGCGGAAGTTTCGATATCTGAAACCGCGGAAATATTTCCAATTTTCAATGCGAGTTGTTTCCTTATCTAAATAATAGGCATGAGACCAGCAAATGAAACTTCAATTAAATTATGATAAATAGCATGGTTCTTGATTTGTGTATTGTAAGCTTAATACATACATTACTTTAATCTTGAAAATGGGAAATAGATTTCTGACATTAAAAAGAAACATGAACGTTTCTCGCAAATGGTGAAATGAAAGGTTGATACCTTGCATTTTAAAATACGGGAATCATATAAAAAAATAAAAAAATAAAAATAAATAAAAACATTTCAAATGAAAATATTTTTTAATTGCTCAAATTAATTAAAATGACTCAATTAATTTTCAATTACCCACTATTTAGCAATGACTGTCAGTAATAAAATGTCAATAAATAAATTCTTCTGAATAGTAACAAACTTATTAAGGCATCATTTTGGCTGTGACATTCCTTGTGAAGATAAAGCTTTTAGCATAACTTTTAGATAAAACTGCTCTACGTTTGCGTAATAGAAAAGCAATATTCCCACAAAGTAGTTCAAATTAATTCATCACAATAGTAGACTATGCTCGGTTTTTAAATAGTGCACACTACAAATTTGAGCAAGTGAAATGGATTTTTTTTTTAAGTTCGGAATTTAAATACAAAAAAAGGAAAAATTAAGTGAAGGTATTTTAAACGAATTTGAAAAATAACTTAATTAATTATATTAATCTATTCATTTACATTAACATTTTTTTCCCAATTCGAGGCTGAGCGGCAACTCTTGCCGCTGGTGAGCATTAGGACTGAGGTTTCATCCGCTGGCGGCTTAGTTCTAGACACTGTTTCAAAATACAAAGAAGCTCGTTGAAGTTTTTGATGTTCAGCATTAGGTTCCGTTCTCGGACTTTTTTTTTCTAATGCAGCTGGCAAATACTCGGACAGCTTGGTCTTGGATGCCTTAAGGCAAGCGCTGCCCAGACGTACTCACTTTGCATTACCCAGGGGGCGCGTGTAACTTGAAAAAAAGCCACGGACGCGGAGTAACAATGCCCACGCAACGCTCTACGATCCTATTAGACCTGGACCTACAGTTTAAAGTGGATTCCGAACCACTACAAACATCCATGGCACCGCCAGGACTCGAACCCGAAACCTGTGATACCGAGCACCAGAGCGTTAGCCACTCGACCATTCAGGCCCAGTTCTCATATACTCAAATTCAATATTAGACGTCGTAAGCACCATCAGAGATTACCCATATTAATTATTTATAATATTCTAAAACAACACACGGATAGTAAAGTTCAGGAAGCCTTAGAATTTGGAAGGAAGCAGCTTCTGTTGTGATGGAGCACCCGTAGGTAGAAGCCTGACTTTTGCTCCGTGACGCTCTTACAGTTATAGGAGACCGGGACCTACGGCTTAAAGTGGATTCCGAACCACTACAAACATCCATGGTACCACCGGGATTCGAACCCGAAACCTGTGGTACCGAGCGCTAGCCACTCGGCCATTCAGGCCCCTCCGTTCTCGAACTACTTGGTGAGAATTTTTCTGGTTTTCTCCCATACGCTATGCAGCTCCCAGCGCCGTAGTTCCCCTTAACAGTCCACTAGGCAGGCATTGCCCTACTTATTCAGCGACACCAGGTGCTCCATCACAACAGAATCTGACCCCTTTCCCCCCATCCATGAGTAGACAGCTCATGAGGTGTCCGCCTCACACTACTGGACACTGAGGATTAGACTGAGGTTGATGACTTATCAAGGTAGTTCATTTAAGCTCAATTAAATACATACTAAATAAATGGCTAAAGAAGATAATGCAATTGTCATTGCAATTTTTAGTGAAATGCAGTAAAATTATATAACGCAATTTTTATACTGCATTAGTACTGCAATTTTAATTTTTTTAGATTTGAAGCAATTTATTTAGATAATAAATTAATATTCTATATTTAAGTAATTAAAAAAATTAATTAATCTTCCCTTGTAATTGATCTGCTTATAAATAATATTTCTTCAGTATCAACTATTTCTCAAATATCAATATTTGAAAAAATCTTATTTTAGTCCGCCTCACGGAGACTTACACGTATATATATGCATAGTGAATAATAAAAATTGACCTAAGTTTAAATATAACTTGTGTGCGCACCATTTTAAAAATCAGTGTAGTTTGAAATTATGGAGATGAAGTATCTTGAAACAATTTGGATAGCAGGGTTTTACTTTCTCTCGATTACACAAATATATTCATCTAAAAGTCTATGTCTGGCTGCGTGAAAATCTGATGGCAATTAAAAAGACAAAAAAAAAACCCATTATATTCTTCTAACTTCAAAAAGCAATTCGTTATTGATAACGATATCATTGTTTAATTTACTTTAAATTTATCAGGCTTGTTTTTAATAAATGCAAATAATTTTGATAATGAGTAATCTAATCTTGTGAAAGGGAGAAATTTAATTAATTATGATGCAGCCAATTTATTCGAAAAATATGTTTTGAAGTTTAAATTACACAAGGGCAAACATCAAAATTGATTACAAAAAGAAATGTTACAATCAACTTCACCAGAGAGTTCTGAGTCATTGTTGAAGAAGTCCATTCTCTTTTAAAGGGCGCTGCTGATGCAATAGGTGCTGCCGGATATACGAAAGGACCGGTTACAACTTGTAAAATAAGAAATACGTCGCCATTTGTGTCATCATGCTAGAACATTACGAGCGCATCCCAATCCTCATTTCCCGTGTTTCGATCTCTAAACTAGAAAACTAGTTCACTAAAGGGGTCAATAGTGCTTTGGACGCTAATGGCGAGCGGAATTGCCCTGCTATTCCAAACCGTTTCCTCTCTGACGTGGGTAGTAAACTGGAAGAAACCATTGAAAGGAAAACAAACCGCGTTTAATTTCTTAATACTTACGGAATAACTTTCTAGAGTTCTCCCTAAAATGTTTCCATCAGTTTCAAACCTAAATGTTAATCATACGAATGAGGGTGTTATTTTGATTTTGTAAAAGGTTACAGAAAAAAAAAGTCGTGTTAGAAATTGAACTAAATATAATATGAAAATGTTGTTACATATAAAATTAATGACATTTAAAAAATATTCATTTCTAAACTTCTTTTTCTACAATTTCACTACTGTTAATAAGTTTAAGAAATGATTTTCAAAAACAATAAATTATTAAAAACGTTAAATTATTTTTTCCGTCCATAATTTCACGGCAAACACTATATTCACTTTGATGTTTGTTTTTACAAAACTCATTTATTTCTAGAAAAAAAAAATCTTTCCTTTATCTCAATTTATGTAATAATTTTAATTTTTAATAATTTAATAATAATAGTTTATTTTTTTTAATCTAAAAATGTTATATGACTAATACACAATTACTATAACAAATTTGTATAAAATGTTGAATTATTTTATATAGAAAATTCATATGTGACAGGCAATATAAAATTTTTATAATAAAAAAAAATTTACATTTCTTAATATTCAGAGAAACTTCATATTTTGCGGCCAATAATTTCTACAATATCTGCTGAAGATAAAGGAGTTGTGCGAGACGTAAAGAATTTTATTATCGATATACCTAATACGTTAACCCATCCAAACCAGCAAATTTGGCAATAAAATGGCATCTTTTTCTTAAAATCGTGTTATGTTTAGCCGAATACGAGATATGATTATATAATTATAGAATATTTATAGAGGAAAATTATGGATTAGATAAATTAATTTCCCCAGAAATGTTGTTACTTAAGATTTTTCAGAAAATGTTTTCATTTATTTTATATAAAAGAAATTAATACTTTTATTGCTTGTATAGTAATTTAAAAGTATTTAAGGAAATGTTTTAAAATCGATTTTTATTCAGTACAGAATGAAGAAAACATAACTTATGATAAGTTACTCTCGTATAATGTACTAATTTTGTAGAAATTTTAAAATTGGTATTTAATTTTTTTAAATAATAAATAATTCTCATCTGTGTTTTAGGTGTTATAATATTTGCTGAAAATTTTATTTTTGTAGTTTTAAAAATAAGATCGCAAAAAAAGTTTAATAACATTGTGATTAGGAAAATAAAGCTCCAATCTGCAATTTTAAGGAATATTGGATTAATTAGAAGCATACATTACTGTATCATCAGGTAGCATACCTAACCAAGGTAAAACTAAAAAGCGACGCAAATTAAAGTAAATTATCTTGCAATAAAAGCTTTTTTTTATTTTCTACTATTTGATTACTATGCATATAGTATTGATCCCACATGAAAATAACTTTTCAATAAATAATCCAAATTTATTACAAATATTGATGATTATACACAATAATTGAATAAAATGCATAATCATTGGATAAAATACTTTTCATCATACTGAAATTCTTTCAGCATTTGAAATACTAACATATTTTTTGAAAGAGACATACAAAAGATCTTAGATTGTAAAAATAATACACCCTGAAAAATTTGTATTGAAATTTTCTAGACTTTTTTTTAGAGGTAAGTACAATTTTTCTCGTTAACCTAGTACCAGAAAAAATATATCAAACTTTGAGTAATCTATTTCTGAGATTTCACGACTGTTTATTAGTTGATATAGCCTTCAAAGACTAAAGAAGTTGGCTGGAAAGTTGTTCCAAAATATAACATTAATGGTATAATGAAAATAAAATACAAATTTATAGTACTTGAAATAAAACTAGACTAATAATCCCTTTATGTCGTCCAAGTTATATAGTTATGCCCAGTTATGTGACCAATAATGTTTATTATCGTTTCTATAATTAATTATCACAAAATTGTTGTAAAGGAAACTGAAAAAGATTTTTAATTTCTAACTCAAATAAAAAACACTAATAAACAATCTAACACAAATAAACAATCTACAGCAAAAATAATAATTTGAAAAATATTACAAAAGCATATATCTTTAACGAAGCTAAATAAAACCACTGGTGTATTATCATTCCGAAATAATTTTCTTAAAATATTCTAAAGAAACTGAATAATTACTTAATTTCTCCTAAATCTTGGGGCTTTAGAATTATTTTATAGGCATTTCAAATTTTTCTGAATATGACATTTTCACTACAAGTAAATTATTTTTTAATTGTTTTAAACCATTGATTTAATAAACGTTATTGGTATAAAACAAAACTAAATATTGCAAATCCCTTTTAATTGTCGGCATCTGAAGTCAAAGATAAGACTTTCTTCCACTGTTTTAATCATTCTTTATTACAGGTCATTTTTTTAAATCCAAACTATTAAATTTGAAGATTTATTATAATAAATTAATAGCTAGTTTTATAACATTATTAAATTTCCATCATCTTAGTTTTATTTAAAACATTCTCCCTTTTTTGACATTAAAAAGTCCAGGAGACTTTATTTGCTGCAGTGTAGATAAGAATAATTTAATCTCATTACAGAAAACATATTTTGAAAAAAAAAAATCTCACAAAAATAATTTTTTATTAAATCGTATGGATATTATATTTGGGTTCTACATTTTCTAAAAGTAGTTCTTTTATGGTAAATGATCCTTTTAATGCCCAGGTTTATAGAAAATATAAAAATTAAAAAAAAATTATTTTTTCAACTTTTCTATCAATTGGTATGACATATAAATTGTAAAAATAAGAGAATCCAATTAATTTATTAAAATAAATAGGTCTAGATATTCATAAATATATCAATTCCCAAGCAATTCTAATTCTCTGAAATAATATATATATATATATACTACTACTACTACTACTTCGCAAATGTAATAAAAATTAGACTAAAGTGGCCATATGTAATATAGCATTAGAAGAAAGTGGTCTTTTACTGTTCTGAAATTAACGATAAATATACTGATATTTTTGTGTTGTTCTTGAGTTTCCAAGGAAACTTTCCTTATTTGTTTTTGTTTGTTCATATTGAAATGCACTTAGTTTTATATACAAAGTAAAAACAATGATATGCTTTTATTATGTTGATGGAAATAATGCATTTACTTAAGAAGAAATAATAGAAAAATTATACACGCAATATTTCTAAAATATACTTTTTAAGAAAGTTGGAATCAAAAACTGTTTTGAATTCTTTACTTGCTCAGGTAATCGGGATTATTTTGACAGTTTCAGGAATATTCTGTATTTATAGTATATTTTGATAAAAATATTATCGGTGACGCTTAAAGTTTATTGCTAGAGAAATTTCTAGAGTTATATACTAAAACGCATCTTTTGAAATGTTGGGTTGCAGTGGTTACACGCTCAACTAGATTTTTAAAGCATAAGATTTGCTTTCTGCACACGGAGTCTATTACAGTAAGTGCTTTAAAACATGAGTATACTCCAGGACCATTTAGACAACAAGTATAAGATTTTCATATCGATAGTCAGGTGGTCGAGTTTCTCAGTGGTATGTATAGGAGAATCGTGTGTCGCATGGCAGAATTCACATAGAACACACAAATGTGGGGAATCCTGTAGGTCTTTTAGAAAGGCAATTTAATGCCTTCTTTGGCTGTAATTTATTATTCATAATTGATCTACATGATTCACAAGAGTAGACAATGTTGAATAACAAGAAAACATTAGTTGGAATTAAAAAAAAAACGCAGTAGAATGTGAATGCAAATATAATATTAATATTTAATCAGATTGCTGTACAACAACATTGTAATGAAATCCAGACTGATTTAATTTTTTTAATGGACTTCCAGTGAATAAAAAACAGTTTAACATCAGTTAACTGTTAAAAATGTAAACATCAGAACCTTAACCTATCAGAATAATAATCCTTTCTATGTATTTAATAAATAAGAGTTTCTTCCAATAAACTTCCCGATCACATCTGGAGGCCAACTCTGCTTCAGAGATCAGGATAAGATCTGGCCATGTCTTACAACTGCAGTGCCGAAATATAATTCTGATTCTTTATTGCTTAGTAAATGAAATTTATTTGCTGCTAAGGACTGCTCTATTGACAAACCTCTTGTGTCTCCTGAATCGTAACTCTAACAAGTGTTGTGACAGGTTATTAGGTCAGCTCCAATAAATATTTTCGCTTGTTGAAGAGAAATTGTTAATTTCATTTACTGTCGTTTGGAGATTATCGTAAAGACTCTCCTCAGAATAATCGGCAGTTATATGTTTGGTAAACCGAAAATGCCTGCTTTTTCATTTTTGGATAACCTAGTTTTTCAAATTCTACGTATTACTTCAATTATGTTATTTTTAACATAAGGTTCTTGGACGAGAATTTAAATTTTAGATTTTTGAACAAGTTGATTTAGTAAAATTGTAGCTGATTTTTTGGCAAGTTGATGTAGTAAAATTGTAAATTGTTCAAGTTAAGGGAATTAAAATTATTGTTTATTGAGGAAAATTTGTAAATGATTCAGTATTACAAGGCTCAAGATCATATTAAATTTTGACACATTAGATCACATTATACATTTTTTTTAAATTTGGGGCTTTATTCAAGTTTTAATTGAGTGCTGTTCTTTAAAAATAAAAAAAAATTGATGTGATCTAATGTGCCTTTTAGCATATTTTTTTACGAAACAAGGATAATTCGCATCTGAATGCTTGGGATCGAAATTTGTTCTATTTTTAATATTAACCTCGTGGCAATTTATGCAGTGAAGCTCATTTGGTTTGTAATTATGTGAGTAATGTTTTAAGAGCAAACAGTGTGGACTTCTGTTTGGGCACTGATATTGTATATACCAGAAATACTGACAGTTATAACATCTTCGTATATTGTAAATTTCTGTGGTATTGTGTATATGTTGGAATTTGCCTGTTTTAGCAGCGCCACCCAGCGTCACGTTGTAGTCTTTTTTTTGTTCTAATGCAGCTGACAACACTTAGACAGCTTGCTCTTGTATGTCTTAAGGCAAGCGCTGCACAGATGTTACTCACTTTGCATTACCCAGGGGCAGAGTGTAACTTGAAGATAAGCCAAGGACGCGGAGTAGAAATGCCCCCGAAACGCTCTACGATCCTATTAGGACCGGGACCTACGGTTTAAAGTGGAATCCGAACCACTACAAACATCCATGGCACCGCCGGGACTCGAACCCGAAACCTGTGGTACCGAGCGCCAGAGCGCTAGCCACTCGGCCATTCAGGCCCCCGTTGTAGTCTTATAAAAACCGGTTTTCCTCCTGGACTATCAACTACAACTAAACTACGTGTGGTATTTGATGATTCGACTCATGCTCCCTCTGTACCATCTTTAAATGATATATTTTTTTCAGGTCCAAATTGAAACTCGGATCTATTTGATTTGTTATTGTAATTTAGATGCAGCAATATCGCAATAGTAACCGGCATTGAGAAAGCATTTTTATAGATAGGTCTAGCAGAAAATGACAGAGATCTAAACCGCACGAAAGAAACAAGACAGTCGTTGTTTTGTTGTTTTTGTTGTTGTTTCTTATCCCACTTGGCTGGCCAAGCCCACGAGCCCTTACGTGCTCTTGATTGAAGGGGAAGGAAGCAGCTTCTGTTGTGATGGAGCACCCGTAGGTAGAAGCCTGACTTTTGCTCCGTGACGCTCTTACAGTCATAGGAGACTGGGACCTACAGCTTAAAGTGGATTCCGAACCACTACAAACATCCATGGCACCGCCGGGATTCGAACCCGAAACCTGTGGCACCGAGCGCCAGAGCGCTAGACACTCGGCCATTCAGGTCCCAAATTTGCCAACGGCACGCGGTGTTCCCAGGTGGTCACCCACCCAAGTACTGACCGCGCCCAATGATGCTTCACTTCGGTGATCTAACGAGAACCGGTATATTCAGCATGGTACGGCCGTTGGCTTGAGTCAGTGACAG
Source organism: Caerostris darwini (assembly GCA_021605075.1). Classification (NCBI taxonomy): domain Eukaryota; kingdom Metazoa; phylum Arthropoda; class Arachnida; order Araneae; family Araneidae; genus Caerostris; species Caerostris darwini. Next base: position 157,865 of record BPLQ01009014.1, read on the forward strand.
TCGTAGTGATAGTATATGCTAGTTTATAACTAATTTGCCTTCATTCATCTGTTTTGAAAGCCGCTGGTGAAGCAATACAATAGTTACAAATTTGCTTTCTTTCCTTGGTCTTGACACAAAATTTTAAATGAGATGTTGTTGTGACTTGTTGCAAATTCTAAGGCTTCCTGAAGTTCACTATCCGTGTGTTGTTTTAGAATATTATAAGTAATTAATATGGGTAATCTCTGATAGTGCTTACGACGTCTAATATTAAATTTGAGTATATTAGAATTGCCTATTGAATCTAAAACTTTTCAATATCTTTTTTACTGCGCAGTTCATTGCGGCGACTCTTTGTTGCATATGTTTCTAATAGACGTAAAACGAATAAAACATGTTAACTGATGAATTTAAAAAAAGCCTGAAATTTTGTATAAAAAATAAAAAATAAATTTGCAATATGATTTTACCATTAAAAATTTTCCCAGCCCAATTGTATTTTTGGTAAAAAAAAAAAAAAAAAAAAAGAGAAAAAAAAAATTGGAGAATTTTTGTTGTCGCCAAATGGGACATAATGTGTTTTTGATGACAGTGGATAAGTAAGGAAACATGTAGTAAGATTTCTGTTTCAATGAAAAATTATGTTATGTATTATTATAGGTACGAAACATTATACATCAAGTTATATTGCTAGAAGCACAATAGAAATTTATAACAATTTATTGAGCACATTTTGTATTTTTTACAAGTACATTTAATTAACAAGTGATCATTGTGGAAAGGATTTACTTTTTATAAATGGAAATTGACTAAAACAATTTATGAAACTGAATTTTTTTATTTGGTAAATTTGTATTTTAATCTATAAATTTACCAAATAAAAAATTTAGTTAAATTTTCAATACATTCAGTTTTTTCAATAAATTTTTATTATTTAATTCTACATTTCCTCTCTTGTTTTCGTCGAAATAAAATTTTTTTTCCTTCAGAATTAAACAGCATAAGGATAATGATAGTATTTTTTTAATCCATGTTCACAAAATTATATATATATATATGCATATATACTTTTGTGTGTATGGATATTTTTCCAAATGTATATATCCTTTTTTTTCTTCAATTTTTGATATATTTATATAGAATAATTACGATATTTTTTATAATCACGGGTATGAAAATAAAGTAAATATAATGTTTTTCCCTTAAAGTTGTTGAGAAATTAATATAAAATGATAAAAAAAAATTCAGCTTTGATGAAATCTTCCTAATAGCAATAAAGAATTAAACTTCGTAATTCTGAACGTTTCTATTAATTATGATCCACAGTGGGGCAATAAAAGCGCATGCGCTGATGATTACTATAGGGCAGGCACAAAACGGGAGAGGAATCTTTTACGCTGAATATTTCCCATTCATGTTTCTTACGAAACGGACGCCGACTGCAGCATTCTGCTCTCTTTCAGTCTAAAAGAGGTAATAATTGCGCTTTACCTTCTAGGCAATATATTATTTTTAATGATGAATAACAAATCTTTAAATATGCGTCGTCTAGTTTTATGTTAACTCAGTTTAATATTGTAAAACTTTTATTATGGGTGAGATTTTTTTAAATGGTTATTTATTTTCGAATCATTGTAATACATCTGAAATTTTATAGTTATGATTGATGTTAAATTACGTGATGTAATTAAAAATTTTAAATCATTGCAAAGTAATATTTTTAATTTTAAAATATTTAAAAGACAATTATTGGTTAAATTAAAAACATAATTAAAATGTTTTTTAGTTGTCTTGTAATTATTTTATAAATTTACTTAATTGTTATGCACGTTTTGTTCACAGTTGATGGTATGGTTGTCAACATATTTTAGAACTTGCGTAGATTAATGTATTGTCAATTACATTCTTATAAAAAATTAATTGAAAATACATTACATATATTTCCATATACATTACATATTATTTCCAATTCCAAATTATTAAATAAAATGATTTTGAGTGTAAATGACAATTTTTGTGACTAAAAAATAATTAAAAAAACCATTTAAATAATTAAATTAATTTAAAAATAATGTGACAGCTAATATTTTCTGACGAATTTTTTTAATTACCTCAATTTCTTATGATTTATTCAGTCAAGACAAGTATTAAAACAGCTTGACAAGAAATTTATTAAGACAATTGTATTTTGATATTAATGCTATCATTGCCTTAGAATAATATTAAATAAATATTGCTAATAATATTAAAAGCAACAATATGAATGAATTTCCTTAATTTTAAAGCAATTAAATGGGAAGTTAGATTTTTTGGAATGTTTATTATTTTCAAGATTTGTTTATAAAGTTTATTGGCATGAATTTTGGAGATTGATAAATGTCGTATAGCTTTGATTTAATAAATATCGTAAAAAATAGCTTAATAAATATCGTATAGCTTATTTTTATACTTAGGTATGGTCTCGTTTATAGCTTTTATTTTTGCATGAAATTTTTTTCAATTTTATTTATTTGTAAATATTTCTGTCGAAGAGAATTTCTCGAAAAGAAGTTATATAGTAGGATTTGTGTTTTACAGCCCAAAACCTGAATATATAAATGAGAGTTTCATGTATATTCACGATTGCTAACATTCAGATTTCTGTTAGAATTCTTTCGTATTCCTGTTGCAAAAATTTATATGTAATGAAATTTCATGGACGGAAGCATTTAATTTTAATGGTACAGCAGTCTCATTAGATATATCAATAAGAATATGACCTTATAAATGAGATGAGAAATTATATTCAAATTTATCTCATAAAGTAAATTACTACTTGCTTAAATTGATGATATGTCAGTTAGGATCTACGCCACATTTGACACGTCTTATCCAAGAACTTCAAAGCTTCCTCAAAGTGGATTTATTCACGTTATTGCGCTCAATTGCAATTTGAGATAATACCACGTTTTTAGCTTGAATGGGTTCAATTTGTAATCTCCTCTATAATAGACGTTATCTAGATGTTATTGGCTTACTGACCTAGGCTCTAATTAATCTTAAACACAAATTCGTCATTTTATTTGTATCTTATATATTTGAAATGTCAGCAAATAATGTTTAACGGTGCATAACAAATTATAATTAAAACATGAGTGTTTAATTTTTAAATTGTAAAATACTACTACATTTTTTTCATAAATTTATGTTGCGTATGACAAGTAAAATTACTAATCGAAAATTTTAATTTATCAAATGCATAGTGTGATTATTTTCTTAATTTCTTTTGAAAAATGTATATATATATATAAAATACATAGTATATTTTGTATTATATACACAGTATTTAATACGTAATTCTAAATGAATTAATAAAATCATCATACTACGCATTTGATATATTAAATTTATTAAATTAATATATGAAATTGATATTTTTTTAATGCTTGAGGAATGTATAACTAAAGTAAAACATGCTTTTTATTAATTATGTGAAAAAGAAATTGATAATTGTTTAATCCTTCATTATCCTTATTTATAAATATAACCCCACATAAATATAATACCACATCTTATAATAAACATCTCACTGAATATATTCTTTGAATCATCAACATTCCGACTTACAGATCTTTACAGATAGACAAATGACATGCCATTATTAGGTTATTTCAACCTCCTAATTCCATATTACCCCTATATGTGAATTTGTAAGTTTGTTGATTATGTTATAAAGGGGCACTACTTTAATGGTTCAGTGTTGATCCTATGTTCCACCGCAATTTGGAAAGTATACCAATATTACATTAGTAGCATCTGAGGTATCAAAACCATTACCAACCTCCTCGAATTCTATATGGTTGTGGCTATTAAACTATTCAAGATTTCTTAAAAATGTTTTGAAAATTTAAATTTTGCACATTTAACATATGAATTACTGTTATTAAGACATTTTTACGGGAAAGAATGTATTAAAAAACGACAAATCTTAGATAACAAATTCAAAATTAGAGTTTCAATGAAATAAAATATTTTGTCCTTTTTAATGTAAATCATATTTGACAATTATGTGTTTAAATCTACACAATATGTAATAATATAAATATTACATATAAACTTTTACATTAATTGTTCAATCAAGCGAACTAATAGGAGTTGTTGAAGTTTTAATTAAATTTTTTTTTTCACTCCTGGAAATATACAAATCAAACTGAAGGAATTTGAAAAAAAAGATTAGTACATGTTACATACTTATTATTTAGAGTGAAAATAAAATAATTTAAACAATTTGATGTATAAATATCAAAAATAAAAATTTTATACAAAACATTAATTAAAAAGCATTTTTATTATAGAAAATTATCATTAATATGTTTAACTGTTAAACTGACATCAATACAAAAATTAAATTAATTGAATTAAATATGCTTATCAAAAACATCTAAAGGGTTATTCGCATCTTTTAGAAAAAAATCTCGCCAGGAAAAATTCAAAGGATGTGGCAACAATCGCAAATAATCCAAAATGTCAAGTAATCCCTTTGCGATTACCTCGAGGTCACAGATTGAGAACCACTGCTCTATAGGATATTTATAATCTACTTATTTATAATTTCCATATTTTATTAAGACAGATGAATTTTCTGCTTCTATTCACTTTTCGAGCTACGAATTGAGTTTCCTCAGTCCAAAATTTCAGTCGACTAACATCTGGTTGCTAAAGGTTCATTAATATTCGTTCCAATATGTTGTTTAGTACCTTAATAAATATTTATCAAACTTTAGCTTTCTGACGAAACTAATACTTTTTTCCTGAGTTAAATATAAATATTTGATATTTGGACTGTGAATATTCCCCTTGAGTTGTCACCCAATGTTGAGATAAAACATTTATTTTATCCGCATAAGCTGTATTGGAAAAAAATGATTAATCATTGAATCATAAAGTACTGACATTCCAAGTATTAATAAATGGTCATGTGTATTGCTGAGGAGAACATGAATGAAAGAAAAGAAAAGTGCATTAAAGCCGAACAAAAAGAAAAGCGCAATTGGCGCACATCATTGGTTTAAACAGTTATATTGCTTATGATAAGCCTCAAGAGAAAAACGAATCACTTGTGGTCATTTTATTGTGCTCTTTTAAAAATCACATTGAAAACCTCTTTTTAGTACAGTTTTACAATAGGTTTTCAATCTATATTATATAAAAGGATTTTTGCGTAATACCAAATAGTTGACTCCAAAATTATTTTCTGTAATACTGTTATAATTTAGAGATGTATGGGCCTGAATGGCCGAGTGGCTAGTGCTCTGACGCTCGGTACCACAGGTTTCGGGTTCGAATCCCGACTTTGCCCATGGGTATTATAGTGGTTCGGAATCCACTTTAAACCGTAGGTCCCGGTCCTAATAGGATCGTAGAGCTTTGTAGGGGCATTGTTACTCCGCGTTCGTGGCTTATCTTCAAGTTACATGCACCGCCTGGGTAATGCAAAGTGAGTACGCCTGTGCAGCGCTCACCTTAAGGCATCTAAGACGTCCATGTCTGTTTGCCAGCTGCATTGAAAAAAAAAAGATGTATTAGAAAAAAAAAATGATTTATGCATTTCTTTAACAAAAGGAAGGTGTAGAGTTTCGGAAATAGAAAAGGAATATGTATTTTTTTTAATATAAATATTCATGAGATTTTTAAATTAAATGTAAATTGATAGAAATTATAAAATTATTAGTTATTATTCAATATTAGAGAATGATTTACAAATAAATAACAGTTTAAAAAAACTGACAACATGAGAAATCTTTTTTCTGTAGAAGGATTACCTTTTCAAAATTAAAAAATAATTAACATACAGTTATTGAAAAAAAGAATCACAATTTAACTATTTAAAATGATTTATTAAAATTTTGCGGTATTTTCATGGCGTAAATTTAGATATTAATAATGTATCATTCTGTAGTTATATATTTCTCATTTCTTTTTTTTGTAAACTTGGAGATGAATTTAAATTGATAATTTAGATAAACAAGTTCTTCTCTTGAACAGAGATTTAAATAAAAAAAATTTAAGCGTTGGAAAAAAATTTCATTAGTGGTTTAAAAATAATATTTAAAATTGTGATTATAATTAACTGAGCATAGATTTGATAAAGTATTCTTTGAAATGAATACCCTCATATAAAATTAGAAAAATTATAAATTACTCTTTTCATAACTTGTGAAAAAAAATACAAATTCACGCAGTATAAAAGTCAGCATCAAATGTCTTACGCCACATTTTCATTTTTATTATAGAGGCAAGTAATTTTATTTAGATCGCTGGAAAAGAAAACGGGAACAATTAGGATTATTATTTCACAAACAGGTGGAAATTATTTTCGTAAAATACATTTTATTGTTTAATTTTATTGAGGTCTGTAAATGAAATCACACAAAGAATTACGGGAAAAAAACATTTTCATTTGCCATGGAATATGATTATTATTACATTTCATCAACATTTTTTAAAGTTTTTATTTTTGCTTGGTAATAACATAACGAAGTTTCTGGCCTTTTTGGTGTAAGGAATTTATAAGAAATTATTTCTGATTTAATATGAAGTAGATGTTCTCTTAGAAGATACTCTAGATGCCTTAAAGAAAAACATATTAATAATATAATTTCTTCTAAGTAGTCGAATCGTCAAAGCCATTCTTTAGAAACTATACCATCTTTAGAAAACTGGGAATGCAACATTTTCCAAAAGGAAATTTAACTCTCGGAACTCATTAGCTAAATAATTAATTAATGGTAGATTTAATCGTGATTTAAGTAGCACATTTCCTTTTTCTCAAAAGTATTATTTAAGGTAATTATTTAATATTTGCATTCCGTGAAGATAGTCAGTTTTTTAAATGCTTACTATTGATATTCAAAAAGAGTTTTAGGAATCCATTCAATGATAGCGCAATGTTGACAACATTAAAACTTTTTAACTAACTTAAACAGCATTACATTTTAGCAGCATTATCTCTTTCAAATTAATAAGGAAATGTATAAGATTCTTAGCCTTAATAAATACAAAAATTGGGCTTTTAAAATAAACTATCCTAAGCACTGGAAGACAACATTAAAATCCTAGCATTATCCCATCAATATTAACTGGTTATTAATTCAGAATAAACATTTATGATTGCTAAATGTCTGCTTTAAAACGAGAAAAAGTTATATGCTGAGCCTTAAGGGGGAAAAGTACTCTTTAACTTTCATAAGTACTTTTCTAGGCTGTCTAACCATTTCCTAAATTCTCTAGTTGTGGAAAATACTTATTTTTCGTTTCCTGTAACTTGATTTTTAGATAGCAAAACGAAGCCAAATAAAAGTTGAAGGAAATTAAAATAATTTATTTTTCCAACTGTGGGCGTGAAAACTAAGAACAACGAATTCAGAAAGCACAGCTGTTTATTCTAGCTGTCTATTTCCGGTGAAAGTAGGTTGGAATAAAACTTTTGGGAAGATTAGTTAAAAAAAATACCGCACGTTTTTTTTCCTTTTATATGTTGCTGACAGATGTTCCAATTTCTATTAAAGTCATGGAAAATCAATGAAATTGAGAAAAAATTTAACCTTTTGAAGAATAAGCAAGTATGTTGTTGTTGTTTCTTATCCCACTTGGCTGGCCAAGCCCACGAGCCCATACGTGCTCATGATTGAAGGGGAAGGAAGCAGCTTCTGTTGTGATGGAGCACCCGTAAGTAGAAGCCTGACTTTTGCTCAGTGACGCTCTTACAGTCATAGGAGACTGGGACCTACAGCTTAAAGTGGATTCCGAACCACTACAAACATCCATGGCACCGCCGGGATTCGAACCCGAAACCTGTTGGCACAGAGTGCCAGAGCGCTAGACACTCGGCCATTCAGGTCCCAAATTTGCCAACGGCACGCGGTGTTGTTCCCAGGTGGTCACCCACCCAAGTACTCACCGCGCCCAATGATGCTTGACTTCGGTGATCTAACGAGAACCGGTATATAAGCAAGTATAAAAAGAGTTAATAAGCGAAATATTTTTTTAAAGTGTTAATTGAATTTCATTCATATGCATTATTTTTTTTTAATTTTGTATTAAGAGTCTTTAGAAAGAAGAATTTTAACAAAATTACAAATAAGAAATATCTAAAAAATATAAAAGTTCATTTAGTATTTATCTACAAATTTCAAGTTTAAAAGATAGTATCTATGAAAAGTTAAGTTAGATCAAAATTAATTATTAATTGCTGCAATGAACAATTGCTGATGAGAATTTTTTTAAGTTTTTATATTTGCTAGAATATTTAAAATTCTTAACGAAAAAATGAATAAAAATATTTCCTCATTGATAAATGCAATTAAATTTTTAAATACTGAAACATGAGAATCTATTCAAGCATTTAATGCACTTAAAATATTTTTATCTTTGGATATTAATTAAAGAATTTTGTAATAACTTAAATAGTAAGAATTAGGTTTAAATACCTTTAACAATAGTAAAAAAAAAGTTAAAAATTCGTAATAAAATGTGATATTTTCTTACTGCGAAATGAGTAATATTTATAATTTCAAAGAGAACCGTATGTTTTAATTCTTAATATAAATTTTTTATCTGTAAAATATTAGTTGTCGGAGTTTATCCTAATTTTTTATTAAAAGCAGCTAAAATAAAAATATATTATTATTTTCGTTTATAGAAATAGAACTGATAGCCTTAACTGATATGATATCCAGTGATAGCCTTAGCTCGTAAAGATTGGTCTGTCATAGTACAAAGATATATGTCATATGACGTTTTCAGAAAATAATTTAACTTTTATACAAAAGTAAGGAAATTAACATAGGATAAAAATAATTTTTTAGAAGAAATAAATAAAATAATGTGTAGAATATTTATTTATTGTAAAGTAAATCAAATGGTATATTTGTGCAATTCTTTGAAATTGAATAAACTATTATGATATATTCACGAAGTATAAAAATGTATAAATAATCTATTATGAATACAAAATATTTTATGGTAAGTGAAAATTTCGAACCTTATTTTAATTAATTTTTAATTTGTGTTGGATTTTATGTTTCAAAACCATAATAAGAAGTGCAATTAATATGTTCTTACATCAAACAAATTGATGGGAAAATTATATGCAATGTTTAGGCTGCTAACAGTAACACGAAAAATTGTGAAGCCAATCTCGAAATTACTATTAAATTACTTATAACTAAATAATAGTCGAAATCTCTACCAATCTCGAAATAACTTATTAAGTTACTTACTTACTTTACTTATTATTGCTTGGAAATTGGGTATAATTTATTGAGAATAATTGATACGAAATCGTAGCTTCAAATGTTTCAGGATGATTGACTTTATTACAAATGGCAATAACAAAGTAGTAAATAATGAAGGGAAGAAAAAATTTCGGCACCATATAGAAAGAAAGAAAACAACGTGATTTTCGTTGTTAACCCGACAACATCCAATATACAGTCCATTCATCACGACCTTTTTTATTATCACTTTTTATGAGCACATGTCAGTAACTATCTTTACGCCCCATTTGTCTAAAACAATATACGAATTAAAAGTGGACATGAAAAATACACTGTCATCAATAACCACGAACATGCATCGCAACGTTTGGCAAGAAATGGAGTATTTCTTGGATGTTGACCATGTGATCAAGGGTAGTCACGTCGAACAGAATGAAATATGGAAGCAAAATTTTCTTTTCATATTATGGTCAAATTTTTTCTTCCTGTCATTGTTCACTATAAGGTTATTTTCATTTTTATTCAGAGCATTTTGAAACCCTTGTATTTCAAAATAAAAAATTCTGCTTCGATAAAATTAAATACGTAAAGCACTTTTGCCTGCAATTATTTAATATTTTTTCTTATTTACCTTTCGCAAGAATATTGATCTATTGATCTTTGAATTAATTTTTATATTAACGGAATATATCGTACTTAACGCGTGAAAGTTTTTTTTTTTAACTTTATAATGACTTCATGAATTTATTAGATTAACGAATTCTGCTGCAGCCTTTTTTTCTGATCTTTTTTTTTCCTTTAGTCTTGTCTCTTGCTGTAATTTTTTATAATCTGCATTAGAAATAAAAAAATTTTTTCCTTTTGTTAATAGAATTATTAATGGTAATTTAAATTATGCTGTAATTCAGAGTAATTAAATGGTTTTTAGTATGAAACCTAATTTCATTTAACAAAAATACAATAAAGATTTACTCTAATTTCTATTTTTTTTATTTCTGCCTCTTACGACTGTTTAATATTTAAAAAAGGCGTTAAAATTCTGTTGATGTTATTCTTTTAAGAAAAAGTGTGTGAAAATATTTGAATGTGAAAAATAACAGCGTGGAGTAATTCGTCGTTAAGAATTGCAAAATAGTTTCCGATATAATTTTAATTCTTTATTACCAATGTTTAAAATTTTCAGTGAAAAAAAAATTGCCATTATACTGAAGGTTATTTTGTAATCATTTGAATAAATTTTGAATAAACTCGTTCTTCGACGTTCTTAGTTTTCCAAGTAATTTTAAATAATTTTCAAGTAATTTTAAACCGTAATTTTTAAAAAAGAAGCATCGGGGAAACACCAGTTGAAGATTCGCGTAGCACGAGGTTGTTTAAAATGTTACTGACATCCTGTAATTCTTTGCTAACTTTACACACTGCGAGTGGTGTTAATATGGTGAAGATGAATTCTTTTTGTGTGCATATACAGACTGCATCATTTGGTTTAAATTTAGCAAGAAAATTCCTGCCAAGAGGATTATGAACACAGCGAATTTCTCTTCATGCTGTCCAAAATAATACGTTTAATAAAATTTGCATTCCTTTATTCCACGATCCGAAACTCAGTGAAGTAAAGCCTGAATATTTATCTTATTGCAAACTTCTTTTGAGAATTTCCTAGATTTTACAGTAAACTGAAAATCTCTTATTAAATCTAGGATCTTTGATTAAATTTACATATAAAAACGTGAGAAAGGGAATTTTACGAAAGGAGGTAAAAATTCCCCAATCGCGGAATTGTTGTCTGAGCGATCTGCTCGCTTAAAGACTTTTGTGCACCATTTGTTGGTTTAAAGAATATCTTAAAAATTTATCGCATGATTTCAAATTCATGTTCATTGCCCCTTATCATTCTTGAATCAATTTCAGCTAATGGCGGGAAGAACTGCCTCGTGTTCTGTGCAGATAAGCGTTCTCTAAGGTGTTTTTAAATGGAATAATGTGTTTTTGATTACTCAAACGAAAATTCCACTCCAGCTGTGATATATTCTACTTCGAGAAAGCGATGTTGGGCTTTGGGAATGGGGATTGCTTTTCTCAAAATTTAATTAGTGTATACAAGAGCATTAGTGTATTGAAGTATTTGAAGTATTATTAGTGTATTGAACAGGAATAAGTGCTGCATAAAAAGTATTCATTGATATATTCATTGCACGTGTTTAAGCAGGGAAAAGTGGCACATTTCCTCTAGAATTCTTTTTATAGAAACTTCCTTTCCATACATATCTCCCTACAGATTTTCGTGATACGTATATTGATGGATCCAGTTACACAAGTACATGAAAAATCTACGTACTCATGCATAATGTATTATGAAACTAAAACTTTTAATTAAATTGCTTATTAACGAACTTAAATTTGTTTCATTTTCTTCGATGTTTCCCACTTCAATTTTAATAAAATGTTTTTACACAGTATTTCTAAAACTAACCTATAAACCTTTGGAGCTCGATCCGAAAACTTGGGTGACACTTAATTAATTAAGAAGATTAATATAAATATGAAAAGAGGGCTTAGATAGCTTTTTCTGAATTTTAAATGTATCTTTTTTCTAGACGAATAATTTTTTTACCTTGTACTCTAATACTATTTGAGTGTTGATATTTTTTCATGCGATTAATTGTGGAAGATGCAAATTTTTTATGTATTTAGAGAATTATATTGTAAAAAAAAATATAAGCTAATTTAATATTTATTTATATATTATCGAATATTTATCTAATTCAAGAAACCAATACTATAAAAATATAACTCAATTATGCCAAACTGAAGCTTTTCTTAATTGTATGTTAATTTTATTTTGTAATTTCTAGCTGTGATGTTTCGTAATTTCTAGCTATGATATTAATTAACAAGTCTTTATAATTGGATCTAATTTGAATAATACATTGCTATCCAAGTGGGGTTATTCAGATATGTCAAATCAAATTATAAATCTTTGCTCGGATGTGGAATGTAAATATTTTTCCTTATAATTACGAATGCCAATTTATTCAGCTCAATGCAAATATTATTAGGCGAAAAAATATATAAATATATATATTATCATATCATAATTATTATGTATGTTTATCCAATTTTTCACATTACACTTTTTTGAATCAATAAAAGACGCATCTTTTGATATTCACCGCTGAGAAACGTTAATTTCTTTTGAAAGCCTCAAAAAAAAAAAAAAAAAAAAAAAAAAACGTTAATTTTTTTTCTCCTCAAAACAGTTATTGTATGTAATTATTTCGCTATTTTAATTTATTTTCTCCTGTAGCTTTAAATATTTTGTTTTGTTTTGTAACTTAGTAAATAATAAAATTCATTTTAATTCATCAACAATAGTTTGATTTTTAGAAAAAAAGATATATGCTAGCAAATTAGCACTACTCATATGGAAGTTCGTTGAATAAATACCCTGAAATTTTTTTTTTTTATAAAAATTAGATTTAAAAAAAAAATAGCTGTTTTATTTAGATATATAAAATTATTTACTCTAAAGGAAGTTGATTTTTAAATTAATTTCTGTTTAAATTAATTCTATATGATAAGTATTAAATTATTTTAGCAACTATCATAATTTATTTTGTAAAATGAATTTAATGCTATTTTTCACCACATGTTTAAAAAACATTCATTTAGTACCTGCCATTGTACCAAATATATAATTTGTAAAAAAATATTGAGGAAAAACTAGCAATTTTTGAAATAGTCCGTTTTTAGTAAAAATAAATTTAAATGGGAAAAAAATGGCATCGATATTATATTCTTAATTATTCAATTTTTTTGTCTAAAAATATCAATGCTTCTAAACATGAATATCAATCTCAAAAGTATTATTATCATTTTAAATTAATTATTAAATGCCATTAAATTTTATCAAAATATTTTTATTTAAAAAATTTACATTGGTATTAGTTAGCTTATATTTGTGATATTTTTAAAATAGTGTATTATAGAATAAACGATGTTTATATGTAATTTTTTATTTTAACGATAAATTTTTTAAAAAATTATTTTTCTCAACTTATTTCAGATTAAGTTCTTTTTATTTCTCTAAAGTAAATATTAATTGATCTCAACTTAAAATTGAAGTTCTTATTAATACATCATAAAATGATTTTTAAAGTCATTTGACACTTTTTCCTTCTACTTGACTACTACCTTCCTTCTACTTCTATGAAAAAAAATTATTCTCTTTTTACAAATTATACAATTTATAAAAATATAATAAATCTTTTTTCATATTTTTTTTTCGTATAAACATATTGAAGTAATGAATAAACATCAAACTTCAAACTTAAACAAAGACTTCACATTTTGATATTTACCGACTAAATTGAAGTTGTTAAAATAATGACAAGTAGAATAAAAATTGATTGCTTCTTTCAGTTTTCCTTTTAAAACTGACAGAAGCAATCAATTTTGTGCTAGCATTCAATTTGTTATCCTTACAAATTTAAAACGTGTGTCTTATTTATTTTCGATTTATGTTAAAATTGCATTCTTTTTTCTTTAACAATGGATATGTTTTTCATTTTCCAAATTTTTCTAATTAGAAAAAAAAAATTTTAATTAGCTTTTAATTTTAAGAATGTTATTACCTGGTATTTTCAGATGGTCTGATAATAGAATTTAAAAATGTATTTTTATTTGAAAATAAATATAATAAAATAGAAAAATATAATAAAAGGTGTATTGCTTAGGGATTTATAACTGAAATTAATAATTTTTATCGAAAAAATGAAAAATTATTTTTTTATTTGAAACAACATTTTACTTCATTTTCTATACATCTATATATAATAGAAATAAATCATTTTATTCTAAATATGATTACATCGTAAAAGAAATAATAAAAAAAATTGGATAAAAGAAATAAAAAATTGGTCGAACAAAATAGAAAAGGTGTAGTATATTTTAAGAACAATTTATATAATTAATTCTAAATATAGTAAATCTTTATTAAATTTATGTCTTTGATATGGAGAAAATTTATTATTTTACGTGTTCGAACAATTATAGATTATAGAATAATATAATAATAATATAATAATTATACAATTATAGAATAATTATAGAATAACTTAAGTTATTTTGAATCAAGTTATTCATCCTTATTCAACAAAAAAAAGAAAAAAATCAATTCTCGAAGTCTGTAAAAATGCTTACTATCTAATTGCAAATGCGACAAAATAAATATAATTTACTTAAAATATATACTATTGTTTGTGTGAAATGTATGTCTGTATAAAATACTTAATTTTAAAAGTGAATACTGTAACTAATAGCTGATAAACATAATATAATTTTCAATAAATTTAAATTTGTTAATCATTTAATTTGATACCTTAAGAAACTTTACTAAACTTATTTAATATCTTTTAAGATATCAAGAAAAAATATATTATTTAAATTAGCAGAAAATCATTTGATGAATTTTTTAAATATAACTACAGATTCTATATCTAATGTGTTTTTAATTATTAACCCCATACGCATATAACATATCAAATGTTATTTATTTTATTAATTTAATGTGACTTTTAAAGCACATTGGATTGTTAAATTAATTTTATTTTTAAGAGCATGGAATTTTAATTGATAGATTGTAATAATAAAAATGTAAAGAGACATTGACTTTCTTTGAGAAATATATTTAACTTAATAATGTAATTAGTAATATAAGCAGCATTAAAAGTTTTTTTAATGAACATAATTTAAATATTTTTCTAAAATCAACACATTTTAATGAAATTAAAATACAATTTTTATCCGAGAAATATTTCCTGTTGTTTCTTTCCTTAAAATAAAATTAAGAGTAAAACATTAGTAGAATATTTAATAATTTAGAAGTTATTTTTAAAACTTTTAAGCATTTTTGATATGGAACAAAAAAGGAAAGAATCTACACTAATGTCGTTGACAAATATCAATAAAGATTGCTATGTTTTTGCTGACAGAGTAAAATATAAAATTTGCACCGTAATTAGTCCAAAAATAAAAAGCAAGTCAAACAAGAAAGAACGATAAAAACATAAATGGGAATCATTTATCAGAAATTTAATTAAAGTTTTATCGTGCTATTGTAAGGAGATGTGATGAATTTCGAAAGAAAAGTAAATTAAATCGGCAGAAAACACATTTCCACTAAAAACATATCAAAATAAATAAAAGAAAAACTGTGCTCATGTACATTTAATTAATATATTTTTTACGTTTCTGCGCAAGATTATTTGATAAACATTAATAACTTATTCTATTAAAACTTGTTTCTACTTGTTACTAATAATTCTGTTCTGTTTATTTTTTGCTTTGAAAAACATACTACGCCTAGAGGTCATAATATAAAACAAAAGTAATGATATCAAAAGCAAAGGTTATTGAATAAAGCAACTTTTATAGCAAAGCATCAATGAAGCTTGTTAATTTTAAAGCTATTAAATGGAAAGTTAGATTATGTGGAATGTTTAATATTTTTCAAGACTTGTTTATAAAGTTTATTTATATGGATTTTGAAGATTAATAAATATCGTATAGTTTTGATACAACGACATTTTTATACTCGGGAATGGTCTCGCTTATAGCATTTATTGTTGCGTAAAAATCTCGGAAGATATTTATCTATAAATATTTCTGCTCAAGAGAATTTCTCGAAGCGAATCTTTACAGCAGAATTTAAGATACGCTGCCCAAAAACTGAAAATATAAATGAGATTTCGATAGATATTCATGATTGCGTTTATTTAGAGTTCTGTGTAGAAGTCTTACGTATTCTTGTTACAAAAATTTATATATAATCAAATGTCTTGGACAGAAGTATTTAATTTTAATAGTACAGCAATCATTTTGATATATCAACAAGAAAAGGGTCTTACAAATGAGATGAGAAATGTATATCGAAATTTATCTCATCAAGTAAATTGATTACTGCTTAAATCGATGATATGTCAGTTAGGTAATTGCGGCTGCCAGTTATGGTCTACTCCACATCTGACATGTTTAATCCAAGAACTTCAAAACTTCACCCAAGTGGATTTATTTATGTTATTACGCCCAATTATAATTTGAGACAATAACAAGTTTTTAGCTTGAATGGGTTTAATTAGTAATGGTGTCTATAATGCATGTTATCAAGACGTTATTAGCTTGCTGATCTCTAATTAATCTTGAACGCAAATTCATATTTTCATTTGTGACTTTTATATTTGTAATATCAGTGAAATATTGCTTAACGGTACATAAAAAAATTGCAATTAAAAGCTTGAGTATTCAATTTTGTAATTCTAAAACAAAAATATAACATTGTTCATAAATGAACAAAATATAACATTGTACATAAATTTACATTACAAGTCATATTACAAATAGAAAATTTTAATATATCACATGCATAATCTGATGATTTTCTTAATTCATTTTGAAATATGTGCTATATATGTACTGTGTTTAGTACGTATTGAAAGTAAGTAGTAAAATGAATTAAGAAACTCATCATACTAAGCATCTGATGTATTAAATTACATATAACTTAAGTAAAACATTCCTTTTTTTTAATTATCTTATAAAGAAATTCATAATTTTTTCTATCTTTCATCATCATTATTTATAAGCATAAATTAAGAAATATTATTTTTAATACCGCGCATTTATGATCTAATAGAATGTACTATTGCTTTCGTATTTGAATATCGTGTTTTTAACTTGAAGTCATTTCTCAATAGATCTGCTTGCCACTGCATTTCATTCCCGCTAGGACATCACATCTCAAAGAATATATTCTTTGAATCATCGACATTCAGGCTTACAGATTTTGTTTTTATTTATCATGGTATAAACAAGAGACATGCTTCTATCAGGCTACTTCAGCCTCCAAATTCCCTATAAGGGAATTCTTAAACTTGTTGATTGCTATAAAAAATTACTATTTTGATGGTACAGCGTTGATCCTAGGTTCCACAGCAATTTGGACAGAATACCACCATTACATTAGTAACATCTCAGTGTTCACAGCCTTTACTAACCTCATCGAATGCTACATGGTGGTTGCTTTGAAAGTATTTAGGATTTCTTAAAAACTTTTTGAAAATTTAAGTTAACCGCAGTTAACATATGGCTTACTGTGACTAAAACAGTTTTGGGGAAACAATTATTTATTCTGAAAATGACAAATATTAGATACAAAATTAAAAAAAGTTTCATGCGAGAAAGTTATAGTTAAAAGTTAAAGTTTTCATGCGAGAAAAATTTGTATCTATTTTTTAATGAAAGAATATTTAACAATTACGTGTTTAAATATCCAGAATATGTAATAATATAAATATTTAATATACACTTTTTCTGTTGAAGTTTACATTAATTGGTCAATGAAAGGAGGTAATAGGAATTTCTGATATTTTAATTTAATTTTTTATTTAACTGCCGGGAAAGTAAAAATCAAGCTGCAAAAATTAAAAAAAAGTTTTAGTACATGTTATATATTTATTACTTAGAGTAAAATAAAATAATTTAATCGATTTTATATACAAAATTTTTAAATAAAATTTAATACAAAACAGATAATAAAAATCATTTTTAATATAGAAAATTACCTGTAACATGTTAACTGTTAAACTTACGTCAATACAAAAATTAAATTAATGGAATTAAATATGCTAATTAAAAACATCTAACGGATAATTAGCATCATTTAGAAAGCAAAGCAATCTTGCTATGAAAAATTTAAAGATGTCATAACAGTCTCAAATAATCCAAATATAGCAACAAATCCCTTTGCGGTTAACTCGAGGTCACAGATTGAGAACCATTGCTGTATGAGAGATTCATAATCTACTTATTTATAATTCCCATACTCTATTAAGATAGTGAATTTTCTGCTTCCGTTCACTTTTCGCGCTACGAATTGTGTTACCTCGGTCCAAAAGTTCAGCCGGCTAACATCTGGTTGCTGAAGGTTCATTAATATTCAATCCAATATGTTGTATAGTACCTTAATAAATATTTACTAAACTTTAGCTTTCTGGAGGAACTAATGCCTTTTCCCTGAGTCATTATGTATCTAGATTATGAATATTCCCTTGGAGTTGTCCCCCAATTTTTATTTAATTTTATGTTAAGATAAAATATTTTTTTCATATTTGCATAAGCATTATTGGAAAAAAAAAATGATTAATCATTGAAGCATAAAGTACTGACAACCCAAATAATAATAAATGGTCATATGCATTGCTGAGGAGAAGATGAATAACAGAAAAGAAAAGTGCAGTAATGCCGAACAAAAGAAGAGCACAATTGACACACATCATTGGTTTAATCTGTTATATTACTTATATATTATTCTGTAGTTAATAATAATAATAATTAGTAGTTAGCAATAATTAATCTTCGTAATAACATACGAAGTTTCTGGATCTTTTGTTCTAAGGAATTCATACGAAATTATTTGGGATTTAATATGAGTTAGAAGTTCTTTTGTAAGATATTCTAGATTCCTTATAGTGAAAATTAATAATAGTAAAATTGCCTCTAAGAAATTCGCACATTACAGCCATTCTTTAGAAACTGTGAGATCTTTAGAAAACTGTGAATGCAACTTTTTTTCCGAACGGAAATTTAATTCTCGGAAATCAGTCATTAGCTAAGTATGTATTGGTTAATGGTAGATTTAATTATAGTTTAAGTAACTCATTTTCTTTTTCTCGAAAGTAGAACTTTTCTTGTAGGTAATAATTCAATATTTGTACTCCGTGTAAATGGTCAGCTTTTTAAATACTTATTATCGATATTTAAGAAGATTTTTAAGAATCCATTCAATGATAACGCAATGTTTATATAATTAAAAAATATTTTTAATACTTAATGCTTTAATAATTATATTTATGTATTTTTAGTTAATTTTAATTAAAACATCTCGCATTTGATTTATTATTCATTGAGTGAATATGCTGTAAAATCTTAAGAAAAATATATATATTTTTTTGAAATAAAGCTTCTTTTTTGGAAAGATTAGCAAAAAAACTGTTTTCGTCCTTTTATATGTTGCTGGCAGATGTTTTTCGATTTCTGTTAATTTAACCTTTTGAAAAATAATCTCACAAAACAATATTATAAAGAGATGAGAGCGAAATTCTCTTGAAAACGTTAATTGGATTTAATTCTATATATATAATATTTATTTTAAAATTCAGTATTTAAAAGTTTTTAGAAATAAGTTTTTACCAAAGTTACAAATATGAAATTCATTAAACCATAAAAGTTCGTGTATAATATATCTACAAAATTTAAGTTTAAAAATGTATATATGAAAAATTTAGTTACAAAAAAAGTTGATTATAAATTATTATTGCTGCAATGAAATTTTTTTTTAAATTTTGTAGAATTTGAAAAAAATATTCAACTTCCTAATAATAAATGGATAAAAATACTTCATCATTGATATACGAAAATGTGAGATTTTATTCATGTGTTTTACACACTTTAATTATGTTTAACTTTGAAGTTCAATTAAAGAAATTTTTAATACATTAAAAAAAATAAGAACCAAGCTGATATACCTAATGAGTAATAATTTAAAGAATTTAATAAAACCACCTAAACAAAAAAATAAGTTATTACTATTAATTACCAGAAATAGAAATGGTAGCCTTAAGATATTCGTAATGACAGGCCAGTTTTAGTTCAAAGATGTACATCACATGACTTATTTACAATAAAAGTTAAATTTACTGTAAAAGTAATTTATTTTATTGGAAAAAAATAATTTAATTTGTGGAACATTTATTTATCGTAAAGTAAATTGAAAGGTTACTTATATAAAATTCTCTGAAACTGAATAAATTATTATGATATACTCATAAAGTATACAAATATGTAAAATATCTATCAAAAATTAAATATATTTCTATGAAATTCCTATCAAATATTTTTTATTACCTTTATAATTTGTGATATATTTTATGTTTCAAAACCGTTATAAGGAGTTCAGTTAAAAATTTCTTGTTTTAAACGAATTGTTGAGAAATTTATATGCAATGCTCATGTGGCTGTTGTCTGTAATATGAAAAATTCTGCAATCAATCTCAAAATTTATTTTTACTATTAAATTGTTATTCTTACTTGAAAATTGGTTATAATTTATTGAGAATAGTTCAGATGAAATCATAGTTTCAAGCGTTTCAGAAGACTTAATTAAAATAGCAATAACTAAGAAGTAAATAATGAAGGAGAGAAAGAAACAATTTCGAAAACATTACAGAAAAAAGAAATATAAAGTTTGATTGCTATATTTGACTTCTCTTGGTAACCCGACAGCATAGAAGAAACATGTTCATTTATTATGACATTTTTTCTTATCATTTTTATGAGCATATGTCCAAAACTATCTTTACGCCTCATTTGCCTAAAACAATATACGAATTAAAAGTACACTTGAAGAAACATTGCCATCAATATGTACTAACATGTTTCACAATGTTTGACACGAAATGGATTATTTCTTGGATTTTGACCATGCGACTAAATGTCACAAAAATCGGAAATTTTATTCAATTTTGAAATATCTTGTATTTCAAAATTGAGTATTCTGCTTCAATAAAATTAAATACTTAAAAAAAAATTAGGTCTGCCTTTTTTTAATATTTTTTTTTATTTATCTTTCATAAAAATATTGATTTATTGATCGGCGAACTTATTTTTATATTAATAGAATATATCGTTCTGAACTCATGAATGTTTCTATTTTTTTACTTTTTAATGACTCTATTTATGTCCTTTTTGTTAGTTGAATTCTTAACGGTAATACAAATTCTGAGGTAATTCAGAATAATTAAATGTGTTTTATTAAGAAATTTATTTTCAATTAAAAAAATACAAATAAGCATTTACTCTACTTTCTATTCTTTAATTTCTACTTCTTGCTACAATTTAATATTAAAAAAATATCTTAAATTTCTGTTGATGTTACCCTTTTAAGAAAAAGTATGTGCAAAATATTTGAATATAAAAAAAAAAAAACATCGTGGTGTAACGCTTTATTAAGAATTGCAAAATAGTTTCCGATATAATTTTAACTAATTATTACCAATGTTTAAAATTTTCAGTGAAAAAAAAAGACATTAAACTGAGGGTTATTTTGTAATCATTTGAATAAATTTTGAATAAACTCGTTCTTCGACGTTCTTCTTTTTGAAAAAAATGTACTATACATTATTTGAAAATTTTTCAAGTAAATTTAAACCGTAATTTTTAATAAAGAATTATTGCTGAGAAGAATATTGTGCTCTAATTGAAGATTTAAGTAGCACGTGGTTGCTTAAAATGTTACTGACTTCTATGATTGTTTGCTGACTTTACGTTTTACGTTTGCTACTGCGCATTGAGTTTAGATAGTAATGGTGAATTCTTTCTGTGTGCATATATAGACTGCATAAGTTAGCTAAAATTTAATAAAAAAATTCCGGCAGAGAGGATTATGAATACCTTCCTTCTGTCCAGAATAATATCTTTAATAAAATTTGCATTTCTTTATTCCACGATACAAAAGTTACTGAAGTAGAGCATAAATAATTCCTTTTGAGAATATCTTAAATTTTCCATTAAACTGAAAATCTCTTATCAAATTTCGGATCACTTATAAAATTTATATATAAAAACGTGAGAAAGGAAATTTTAGGAAACAATGATAAAATTCCCCAATTGGGGAATTCTTAACTGAAGCTGGCTTAAAGACTTTTGTGCACCATTTGTTGGTTTAAAGAACATTTTAAAACTCGATCCCAAGATTTCTAATTCATGTTCAATTCCCCTTAACATTCTTGAATCATTAATTTCAGCTAATGGTGTGAAGAACTGTCTCGTGTTCTGCACGGATAAGCGATCTCTAAAGTGTAAATAAATGAAATAATGTGTTTTTGATTACTCAACGAAAATTCCACTCCAGCTGTGATAGCTGAGGCGGGAAAGCGATGTTGGGCTTTGGGAATGGGGATTGTGGTTCTCAAAATGCAATTATGGTATACAAGAAGAATAGAAATATTAAACATGAACAAAATCCTGAATAAAAGGTATTCATTGACATATTCAATACTTTCAAAGCAGGGAAAAGTGGCATGTTTCCTTCAACATTTTTAAGACACTTTTTTTTATAGGAACTTCATTTCCGTACGTATCTCCCTACTTATTTTTATGATACGTATATTGTTAGATCCAGTTACATAAGTACATGAAAACTCTACGCACTCTCTATGTATAATGTATTATGAAACTATGACTTTTAATTAAATTGCTTATTAACGAACTTAAATTTGTTTCATTTTCTTCGAAATTTCCCACTTTAATTTTATTAAAATATTTTTACACAATATTACCATAACTAACCTATAAACCTTTGTAGCTCGATCCAAAAACTTGAGTGGCACTTAATTTAGTAAGACGATTGGTATAAATATGAAAAGGGCATTTAGATTGCTTTTTTTGAATTTCAAATATATCTTTTTTCTAAACGAATAAATTTTTTATCTTGTATGCTTTTATCTCTAATGCTATTTGCGTGTTGATATTTTTGCATGCGATTAAGTTTAGAAGATATATTTTTTTATGTCTTTAGAGAATTATTTTGTAAAAGAATATAAGCTAATTCGAGTATTCAGCTAATTCAAGAAGGAAATGATATAAA
The DNA here is from genome assembly GCA_021605075.1 of Caerostris darwini. Lineage (NCBI taxonomy): Eukaryota > Metazoa > Arthropoda > Arachnida > Araneae > Araneidae > Caerostris > Caerostris darwini. The sequence continues at coordinate 180,806 of BPLQ01009014.1, forward strand.
AACTTAACTTAAATACACCAAACTGAAGCTTTTCATAGTTGTACGTTAATTTAATTTTGTAATTTCTGTCTGTGAAGATATTAATGAACAAGTCTTTATAATTGGATCTAATTTGTTTAATAAAGCACTATCCAATTGGATTTGTTTAGATATGTAAAATCACATGATTAATCTTTGCTCGATAGTGGATTGTAAATAGTTTTCGTAATAATTAAGAATACTCATTTTTTCAGCTGAAAGCAAATGCTATTAAGCGAAAAAACTATATAAAAAATATATGCTATCACATCTTTATTAGTATGTATATTTATTCATTTTTTCGCATTGTTCTTTTTGAATCAATAAAAGTCCCGTCTTTTGAAGACTGTCCTCAAAACATTTATGCACGTAATTGTTTCGCTATTTCAATTTATTTTCTGTTGTAGCTTTAATTATTTTGCATTATAACTTAGTAAATAATAAAAATCATTTCAATTCATCAGCAATCATTTGGTTTTTAAAAAAAGGAAATTTTCATGTAAATTAGCACTAGGTATGTGGAAGTTACGAAATGTTCGCTGAATAAATATCATTAAAAGTATTTTTTATAAAAAAAATAGTTTTAAAATAAAACAGGTTTTTTTAAATTAGATATTACATTTTTTGATTTAAAGAAAATTGAATTTTAAAAGCATTATTGCTGTAAAGGATGACAAGTATTAAATTGTTTTAGCAACAATCATAATTTATTTTGTCTATTGAATTTAATGCTTGCTTTCAAAGTATGTTTTAAAAGCAAGTGCCTACCGTTGTACCAAAAATATTATTTGTAGATAAAAGATTGAGGAGAAACCGGGAATTTATCATATAGCATGTCTTTAGTAAAAATAAATTTAAATTGGGGTAAAAGTGCTTCGTTATTCTATTTTTAATTATTTAATTTTTTTTTGGAAAATATCATTGATTCTAAATATGAATATCAATCTCAAAAGTATTCTAATTATTATTTTATTTTAATTATTCAATAAGAGTAAATTATATCAAAATATTTTTATTAAGAAATACTATCATTCATTTATCTTATTATTAGATAGCTTATATTGGATTTTTTTGTTAATATAATATATTTTAGATTAAAAGATACTTATATTTAATTTATTATTTAAACGATATTTAAAAAAGAATTTCAACTTATTTCAGATTAATCTCTTTTTATTTCTCTAAAATAAATATTATTTGATTCTTGAACTTAAAATTTTAATTCTTGTTAACATACTATTATAAATTATATTATTATATATTGCTGAATAGCGCAATACATTAATAAAATTAAACATAGCATTTGTATAAAAAATGTTCCTTTTTCTATTCAAAATTTATTTTGCATATTTATACAGCGAGCGAACTTCGGACGAATTTAATACTTTTTTAAATTTAATATTAAATTATTTTCATATTAGATAATCAAAATGTAAAACATCCATAAAATGAGTGAATTATATTATATATTAAAATAAATATTATTTTTTTAAATAATTATTTTTCGATGAATTTTTAATTTTCTATATTATTTTAATTCATAACAGCAAGTAACTGTGATTAAACTTAAGGACATTAATAGTATGGTTAATTAAAACTTATTCGGATGAAATTATTCGAATTAGTTTTAATATTCTAATCAATTATACGAACCAGAAAGTATTCCTGTCTTCCTTGTTACGCGAATATTGCTGAATCTCAAAACGTTTGCTAATGGGGCTGGAATTCACTGAATATCTCAGTGACAGATACTTGAGTTATACAAGTTTATAAGACGTTGCATTTCTATTAGATTTCTGTAATTTCTGTAATTTATGTGGAAGATAAATAAGTTGTGCTGGACGTAAATAATTTTACTATCGATATAACTAATACGTTAGTAATCTAAAGCATATAATGCTGTTAATAAAATTATATTTTTCTTTTCATCTAAGTCATGTTATGTTTATCCGAATATGAGAAGTGATTATGTAATGCTAGAATATTTATAAAGGAAAATTATGTAAGTAATTTCCACAAAAATTTTGTATTATAGGTATAAATTTCATTTATTTTATATAAAAGAAATCAATACTTTTATTGTTTTTATAGTAATTTAAAAGTGTTTAAGAGAATGTTTTAAAGTCGATTTTATTCAATTCTGAATGAAGAAAACATTACTTATGATAAGTTACTGAAATATAATTTATTAAATTGATAAAATTTTAAATTTTAATTTTAATTTGTTTTATTAATAAAATTCTTTTTCGTGTTTTAGCTGTTAGAATGTTTGCTGAACATTTTATTTTTCTGATTATGAAAAAGAAGTTTGCAAAAAAAAGATTACTAACATTATGATTATGAAAATAAATCCCCTTTGTTAAGATTTTAAAAGGGCCTTGAAAAAGGGGCCCTTTTAAAAGGGCCCTTTGGGCCTTTTAAAAGGGTCTCAGAACTTTGTCTCAAATACGCAACCAACGAGCCCTCAGCTTGTAATGAATATTTGATTAATCAGAAGCATAAATTACTGTAACATCATGTACTATACCAAACCTGAAATATTCACTCAAGAGCGATCTCAAATTAGGGTAAATAATCTTACAATAAAATATTCTTATCTTATTTTCTATTGATTGATTACTATGCATATTGATCACACATGAAAATAATCTTTTCAATAAATAATCAAAATTTATTACAGATATTGATGATTATGTAAAATAATTGAGTGAAATGCAGAATCATTACATGAAATACTTTTCAGCATACTGAAATGTTTTCAGCATTTGAAATACTAACATATTTATGAAAGAGACATACAAAAGAGCTTCGATGTAAAAAATAATACACCCTGAAAAATCTGTATTGAAATTTTTCAGAAATGTTTTTATTATCTTATTGGTTATATAAACATGTAAGCTCAGTTTTTCTTGTTAACCTTGTACTAGAAAAAAATATGTCAAATTTTGATTATTCTATTTCTGAAATTTCACGATTGCTTAGCAATTGATATAGTCTTCAAAGATTTCGTATTTGGGTTAAGAAACTAGGACTATAAAAATTAATCCTACACCAAATTAGGTTTACTGGAAATTTGTTCCTAAATATAATATTAATGGCATAGTGAAAAAAAAATTGATATGCATGAAATAAAACTAAATTAATAATCACTTTATGTCGTCCTAGTTAAATAGCCCAGTTATGTGATCTATCAAGTTTATTATCATTTCTATAATTGATTATCACAAAATTGTTTTAAGGAAAAATGAATGACATTTTTAATTTCTCAATTAAATAAAAACACTAAAATCGATTTCAGTTTAGGCAAAATTGATAATTTCACAAATATTACAAAAGCAGATAATATTTTCATTACTAGTAAATTATTTTTTTATTTTTAACCCATTGATTTAATAAACATTATTGGTACAAAACAAAAATAAATATTGCAAATTCCTTTTAATTGCTTTACATCTGTAATCAAAGATAAGACTTTCCTCCACTGTTATGATCATTCATTATGACAAATCATTTTTTTTAAAATCAAACTATTAAATTTGAAGATTTATTAAAATAAATTAATAGCTGATTTTATAGCATTATAAAATTTCCATTAACCTAGTTTTACTTAAAGCATTTTCTTTTTTTTGACAAAAAAAAAAACCAGGAGACTTTATCTGCTGCAATATAGATAAGATTTAATATCATTACAGAAAACATATTTTGAAACAAAACAGTTTTACAAAAATATTTTTTTTTGTTAAATCAGATGAATATTATATTTGGGTTCTATATTTGCTAAAAGCAGTTCTTTTATGGTAGGTTATAGCTTTAATTCCTATGTTTTCCTAAAATATAAAAATGAAAAAATCCTGTTTTTTTCTACTTTTCTACCAATTGGTTAGGTATAAAAATTGTAAAAGTAGGAGATTCCAATGAATTTATTAAAATAAATAGGTCTAGATATTCATAAATATATCATTTCCCTATCGATTCTAATTCTCAAATATAATATATACTATCTATTTCGCAAATGTAATAAAAATTAGAATAAATTGGCCTTATGAAATAGGGCATTAAAAGAAAGTGGTATTTTACTAATCTGAAGTTAACGATAAATATAACGATATTTTTGTGTTATTTTTAAGTTTCCAAGGAAACTTTCCTTATTTGTTGTTCGCTTTCTCGGTATCATACTGAAATGCACTTACTTTTTTATACAAAGTAAAAATAAAGATGTCCTTTTATTAAGTTTAGAAATAATGTATTTACTTAAGAAGAAATAATAAAAATTTATACACGCAAGATTTATAAACTATAGTTTTTTTAAGAAAGTTGGAATAAAAAACTGTTTTGAATTCGTTACTTGTTCAGATAGTCGGAATTATTTTGTCTGTTTAAGAGATATTCTGTATTTATAGTGTGCTTTGATAAAAAGATTGTCGGTGATTTTTAAAGTTTATTTCTAGATAAATCTCTAGAGTAATAAACTGAAACGCATCTTTTGAAATGTTGGGGCGCAGTGGTTGCATGCTCAACTAGATTTTTAAAGCATGAGAATTGCTTCCTGCTCACGGAGTCTATTACAGTAAGTGCTTTAAAATATGAGTATATTCTAGAACCATTTAGATAGCGGGAATAAGATTTTCCTATCGACAGTCAGATGGTCGAGTTTCTTAGTGTTATGTATAGAAGAACTGCGTGTCGCATGGTAGAATTACCATAAAACACGTAAAAGTGGGGAGTCCTCTATGTTTTTTCGAAAGACAATTTAATGCTTTCTTTGCCTGTAATTTTATTATTCATCATTAATCTAGATTCACCTGATTGGACAATATTGAACAATAAGAAAATACTATTTGAAATAAAAAAAACAGTAAAATGTAAGTTCCAATCTAATATTATTATTTAATTAGATTGTTTTACAACAACATTTTAATGAAATCCGAAATCATTTAATTTTTTGTGTATGGATTTCCAGAGAAACTACATCAGAACCTAACTTATCAGATTAAGAATCATTTCTATGTATTTAATCAATAAGAATCTCTTCCTTTAAAACTTCCCGATCACATCTGGAGGCCGACTCTGCTTCACATATCAGGATAAGATTTGACTATCTCTTAAGAATTGCAGTGCCGAAAAATAACCCTGATTCTTTATTGCTTAGTAAATGAAATTTATTTGCTGCTAAGGACTCCTCTATTGACAAACCTCTTGCGTCTCCTGAATCGTAACTCCAACTAGTGTTGTGTGTATTTATGTCTGCTCCAATAAATATTTTCACATGTTGAAGAAGAGAAATTGTTAATTTCATTTACTGTCGTTTGGAGATTATCGTAAGGAGATACTTTATCCTCAGCATAATCAGCAGTTATATGATTCATAAGCCGAAAATTAATTTTCGGATAAAGTTCTAAAGTTTTCAAGTTCTACGTATTCCTTCAATTCTGTTATTTTTAACATAAGGTTCTTGGACGAGAATTACATCCGTTTTAAATTTTTGAACAAGTTGATTTAAGAAAGTTTTAGTTGCTTCGATTTAAGGGAATTAAAATTTTAAAGTGCTTATTGAGGAAAATTTTTGTAAATGGGTCATTATTACAAGGTCAAGATCATATTAAAATTTCACACATTAGATCACATCATACATTTCTTTTTCAATTTATATCTTTATTCAAGTTTTAATGGAGTGTTGCTCTTTAAAAATAAATTTAAAAAAACTATAATTACAGATTATTGCCTTTTTGCATACAGTTTTACGAAACAAGCATGATTTGCATCTGAATGCTTGAGGTCGAAATTTGTTCTAATTTAATATTAACTTCGTGGCAATTTATGCAGTAAAGCTCATTTGATTTGTAACTATATGAGTAAGGTTTTGAAGAGCAAAAAGAGCAGTGTGGACTTTTGTTTGGGCACTGATATTGTGTATGCCCGAAATACTGACATTTGTAACATCTTCGTATATTGTAAATTTCTGTGGTATTGTGTATATGTTGGAATTTGCGTGTTTTGGCAGCGCCATCCAGCGTCACGTTGTTGTCTTATAAAAACCGATTTTTCTTCTGGACTATCTATCAACGTGTAGTATTTGATGCTTCGGCTCATGCTCCATCTGTACCATCTTTAAATGATATATTTTTTCAGGTCCAAATTTAAACTGGGATCTATTTGGTTTGATATTGAAATTTAGATGCAGCATTAACGCACTAGTAGCCGACATTGAAAAGGCCTTTTTACACAAAGTATAGGTACAGCAAAAAATGACAGAGATCTAAACCGAACGAAAGAAACAAGATAGTCATAGTGACAGTATATGCCAATTTGTAACTAATTTGCCTTCATTTACCTGTTTTGATAGCCGCTGGTGAAACTTCCGCGATGCAATGATTCCAATCGTGTTATCTTGTTTGGTCTTGAAACAAAATTTAAAGTGAGTGGTTCTTGTGACTTGTTGCAAATTCTAAGGCTTCCTGAAGTTCACATTCCGTGAGTTGTTTTGGTATATTATAAATAATTAATTTGGGTAATCTCTGATGGTACTTATGAGTCTAATTTTAAATTTCAGTATATTAAAACTGCCTATTGAACCTAAAAGTTTTCAATATCTTTTCTACTGTGCAGTTCACTGCGTGATCTTTGTTGCATTTGCTTCTAATAGGCGTAAAACAAATAAAACATGTTAACTGATGAATTTCAGAAAAGCCTGAAATTTTGTTTAAAAATTTAAAAAATAAATTTGAAATATGATTTTACCATCAAAAATTTTCCCAGCCAAATTGAAGTTCAGGTTAAAAAAAGGAGAAAAAAAATCAGAGACTTTTTGTTGTCGCCGAATGGGATATAATGTGTTTTTGATGACAGTGGATAAGTAAGGAAACATGTAGTAAGATTTCTGTTTCAATGAAAAATTATGTTATGTATAATTATAGGTACTAAACATTATGCATCAAGTTATATTGCTAGAAGCACAATAGAAATTTATAACATTTTATTGAGCACATTGTGTATTTTTTATAAGTACATTTAATTAACAAGTGATCATTGTGGAAAGGATTTACTTTCTATAAATAGAAATTGACTAAAACAATCTATGAAACTGAATGTTTTTATTTGGTAAATTTATATTTTATTCTATAAATTTACCAAATAAAAAATTTTAGCTAAATTTTCAATACATTCAGTTTTTTCAATAAATTTTTATTATTTAATTCTACATTTCCTCTCTTGTATTCGTCGAAATAATAATTTTTTTTTCTTTGCAGAATTAAACAGCTTAAGGATAATAATAGTAATTTTTAAATCCAAGCTCACGGAATTATATATATGTATATATACATATATAATTTTGTGTGCATGGATATTTTTTTCAAATAAATATATATATATATATATATATATATATATGCTTTTTTTTCTTCTATTTGTGAAATATTTATATAAAATAATTACGATACTTTTTATAAACACGAATATGAAAATAAAGTAAAGATAAAGTTTTTGCCTTAAAGTTGTTGAGAAATTAAAATAAAATGATAAAAAAAAATTCTGCTTTGAGGAAATCTTCCTACCAACATTAAAGAATTGAACTTCGTAATTTTGAACGTTTCTATTTATTATGATCCACAGTGGGGCAATGAAAGCTTATGCGCTGACGGTTATTATAGTGCAGACACAAACGGCAGAGGAATCTTTTACGCCGAATATTTCCCATTCATGTTTCTTACGAAGCGGACGCCGATGCAAGCACAATGCTCTCTTTCATTCTAACAAAAAGAATACGAGAATAATACGTAAAACAGGTAATAACTGTGCTTTACCTTCTTGGCAATAGATTATGTTTAATGATGAATTACAAATCTTTCGATATGCATCATTTAGTTTTATCTTAACATAATTTAATATTGTACAATTTTTATTAAGGTTTGAGATTTTTTTTGAAATTGTTATTTATTTCCAAAATAATTCAATATATCTGAAAATTTTGAAGTTATGTTTAATGTTAAGTTACATTATATAATTATAACTTTTAAATTATTACATGGTAATTTTTTAACATTTTGAATTATTTAAAAATATATACTGGTTAAATTTAAAAAAAAAAAATAATTGAAAAATTTTTATGTTGTCTTGTAATTTTTCTTATAAATTTAGTTATCTTCTAGTTTTGTTTACATTTGTTGGCATAATTGGCAACATATTTTAGACTTTTGTGAAAACTAATATATTACCAATTATTTTCTTAAAAAAAATTAATAAAAAAAAATTAATTTAATTTAAAATGTTAAAATGAATATACTCGTTCCCAATTCCAAATTAATAAATAAAAGGATTTTGTTTACAAATGGCAATGTTTGTAAACGAAAAGGAACAAAGCAAAAATTAGAAAAATAATTAAATAATTAAATGAGTTTAAAAATAATTTGAAAGCTAACCTTCTCTGACGAAATTAATTATATCTCAATTTTTTTTATTATTTATTTAGTAAATACATGTATTAAAATAGCTTAATAAGAAATTTTTTAGGAGAATTCTATTTTGATATTAATGATTTTATTTAATTTATTCTAATTATAATCTAATTATCGTTGGTTTAAAATAGCATTAAATAAATATTGCGTCAATAACTTGATAATTTCAACCATTTACCTTTTATTTGTCCATTTCAAACATTATTTACTTTGTTTGAATGTGTTGCAACTTTTAAAATATTTAAAATTATATTTCATATATTATTTTAGAAGTTGTTTTACGCGATGCATAACTATATTTAGATTGTTCGAATTGGCCATTTGTATTTACACATTTGTGAGTGAGGTAAATTTGTTTTAATTTGAATAGATTATAACTTCCCTCCTTTTTTTTACCAAATATTATTTTTATAAAATGCTACATAAACAAAATGATGGCTCAGAAATAAAAAAAAAGGTAATAATAACAAAAGCAAAGGTTATTGAAGAAAATATTAGCAAAGCTTTATAAGAAGCTTAAAGAAAATATTAGCACAAAAAATATTAGCTTTACAGCAAAGCATAAATGAAGCTTGTTAATTTTAAAGCAATTAAATGGAAAGTTAGTTTTTGTGGAATGTTTAATATTTTTGAAGATTTGTTTATAAAGTTTATTTATATGGATTTTGAAGATTAATAAATATCGTATAGTTTTGATACAACGACATTTTTATACTCGGGAATGGTCTCGCTTATAGCATTTACTGTTGCGTGAAAATCTCGGAAGATATTTATCTGTAAATATTTCTGCTCAAGAGAATTTCTCGAAGCGAATCTTTATAGCAGAATTTAAGATATGCTGCCCAAAACCTGAAAATATAAATGAGATTTCGATAGATATTCATGATTGCGTTTATTTAGAGTTCTGTTAGAGTTCTTTCGTATTTTTGTTACAAAAATTTATATATAATCAAATTTCTTGGACAGAAGTATTTAATTTTAATAGTGCAGCAGTCTCATTTGATATATCAACAAGAAAATGATCTTACAAATCAGATGAGAAATTTAAATTAAAATTTATCTCATCCAGTAACTTAATTAGTGCTTAAATCGATGATACGTCAGTTAGGTAATTGCGGCTGCCAGTTAGGATCTACTCCACATCTGACATGTTTAATAAAAGAAATCAAAACTTCACCCAAGTGGATTTACGCTCAATTGCAATTTGAGACAATACCACGTCTTTAGATCGAATGGGTTTAATTTGTAATGGTGTCTATAATGCATGTTATTAAGACGTTATTGGCTTGCTGATCTATAATTAATCTTGAACACAAATTCATCTATTCATTCGTGACTTTTATATTTGTAATGCCAGTGAAATATTGTTTAACGGTACATAAAAAAAATTGCAATTAAAAGCTCGAGTATTCAATTTTATGATTTTGTAATTGTAAAACACTGTTCAATTTTTTTCATAAATTTACATAACAAGTCATATTACTAATAGAAAATTTTAATATATATCATATGCATAATATGATGATTTTCTTAATTCATTTTGAAATATGTACAAGATATACTGTGTTTAATACGTATTTCAAAATGAATTACGAAACTCATCATACTAAGCATTTGATATATTAATTTACATATAACTTAAGTAAAACATTCCTTTTTTTTATTATTTGAAAAAGAAATTCATAATTTTTTTTCTATCCTTCATTATCATTATTTATAAGTATAAATTAAGAAATATTATTTTTAATACCGCTCATTTATGATCTTACACCCAATAGAATGTACTATTGCTTACGTATTTTAACTTGAATTCATTTCTCAATAGATCAGCTTGGTACTGCATTTCATTCCCGCTAGTACACCGCATCTCAAAGAATATATTCTTTGAATCATCGACATTCCGGCTTACAGATTTCTTTTATGTATTATGGTATAAACAAGGGACATGCTTCTATCAGGCTATTTCAGCCTCCAAATTTCCTATAAGTGAATTCATAAACTTGTTGATTGTTATAAAAAGATGCTATTTTAATGGTACAGCTTTGATGCTAGGCCCAACCGCAATTTGGAAAGAATATCACCATTACATTAGTAACATCTGAGCGTTCACAGCCTTTACGAACCTCATCGAATGCTACATGGTGGCTGCTCTGAAACTATTTATGATTTCTTAAAAATTTTTTGAAAATTTAAGTTGGCCGTGGCTTAACCGTGGCAGTTAACATATGGCTTATTGTTAATAAAACAGTTTTGGGGAAACAATTATTTTATTCTGAAAATGACAAATATTAGATACCAAATTAAAAAAATTATAGTTTCCATGCGAGAAAAATGTGTATCTATTTTTTAATGAAAGGATATTTAACAATTATGTTTTATAAATCTACAGAATATGTAATAATATAAATATTCTATATAAGCTTTTTCTATTGAAGTTTACATTAATTGACCAATGAAAGGAGTTAAAAAAAGTAATTTCTGATATTTTAGTTTAATTTCTTATTTAACTGTCGATAAATATATAAATCAAGCTGCAAAAATTTTAAAAAGAGTTTCAGTACATGCTACATATTTATTACTTAGAGTGAAATAAAATAATTTAATCGTTCTTATATCGAAAATTTATAAATAAAATTTATTACAAAGCAGCAATTAAAAATCTTTTTTTTTAATTTAGAATATTACCTATAAAATGTTAACTATTAAACTAACATAAATACAAAAATTAAATTAATTGAATTAAATATGCGTATTAAATTCATCTAAATGGTAATTAGCATCATTTAGAAAAAAATCTCGCCAGGAAAAATTCAAAGGGTGTGGTAACACTCGCAAATAATCCAAGTATGTCAACTGATCTCTTTGCAAATACCTTGAGGTCACAGATTGAGAACCGTTATTATATGAGAGATTTATAATCTACTTATGTATAATTTCCATACTATATTAAGATACATGAATTTTCTGCTTCTGTTCACTTTACACGCTACGAATTGAATTTCCTCAGTCCAAAAGTTCAGTCGGCTTACATCTGGTTGCTGAAGGTTCATTAATATTCTTTCCAATATGTTGTTTAGTACCTTAATAAATATTTACCAAACTTGAGCTTCCTGGAGAAATTAATACTTTTTCCCTGAGTTAGATATAAATATTAGATATATGGATTATGAATACTCCCCATGAGTTGTCCCCCAATGTTGAGATAAAATATTTTTTTTTATGCTGTACTGAAAAAAAAGGATTAATCACTAAAGCATAAAGTACTGACATCCCAAGTTTTATCTATTGTTGAGGAGCACATGAGGAGCCAACGGCCGTACCATGCTGAATATATCGGTTCTCGTTAAATCACCGAAGTCAAGCATCATTGGGCGCGGTCAGTACTTGGGTGGGTGACCACCTGGGAACACTGCGTGCCGTTGGCAAATTTGGGACCTGAATGGCCGAGTGTCTGGCGCTGGGTGCCACAGGTTTCGGGTTCGAATCCCGGCGGTGCCATGGATGTTTGTAGTGGTTCGGAATCCACTTTAAGCCGTAGGTCCCGGTCTTATGACTGTAAGAGCGTCACGGAGCAAAAGTCAGGCTTCTACCTATGGGGTGCTCCATCACAACAGAAGCTGCTTCCTTCCCCTTCAATCATGAGCCGTATGGGCTCGTGGGCTTGGCCAGCCAAGTGGGATAAGAAACAATAACAACAGGAGCACATGAATAAAATAAAAGAAAAGTGCAGTAATGCCGGACAAAAAGAAGAGCGCAATCGATGCACATCATTGGTTTAATCTGTTATATTACTCATCAAAAGTCTCAAGAGAAAATGGAATCACTTCTGTTCATTATCTTGTGCTCTTTTATAAGTTACATTGAAAACAATTTTTTATAATAGCTATACATTTGTTTTTTCATTCTATATCATATAAAATGAATTTTGCGTAATATCAAATAATTGACTACAAAATTATTTTATGTAATAATGTTATAATATGTAGATATTAGGGAAAAGGCGATTTATACATTTCTCTATCAAAAGGAATGTGTAGAGGTTTGAACGTAGAAAAGGAATGAGTGAATTTTTGAATGTAGCGAAAGGAAAATGTAGTTTTTTTATAAATAATCATGAGATTTTTTAATTAAATACACCTAAATGTAAATTGATAGAAATTATAAAATTATTCGTTATTATTAAATTTTAAAAATTGATTTACTAATAAATAACAATTTAAAAAACAAACAGTCAATTTTAGAAATATTTTCTGTAGAAGGACTATTTTTTAAAATTTAAAAAAAAAAAATGAAAATACAGTTATTGAAAAAAGAATCACAATTTCACTATTCAAAATTACCTTTATAAATTTTCAGATGTTTTCAAACCGTATTTTTATTATTATTTTGTTATTAGTAATTTTGTTATTAGCAATTGTTATTTCTGCAGTTATCACATTTATACTTATCACATTTCTCATTTTCATTTCTTTTATTTTTTAAAAGTTGTAATTGAGTTTCAATTCTAAAAAAATAAGACAAAAATAAATAAATCCAACAAATTGAAAAATTGATAATTTAGAAAACCAAGCTGTTCTCTTGGAACAGAGATTTAAATAAAAAAAATATTCAAAATTAAAAAAAAAAAAATTAATTGACGGTTTAAAAACCATACTTATATGATTATAACTAACTGAGCATCTATTTGGTAATAGGTTCTTGAAATGAATACCCGCATAATAAATTAAGGGAATTAAAAAATATGAACTATATTTTCTCTCTTTTTATAACTCGCAAAAAAAAAAAAAATGCAATTTTAGGGGGTATAAAAATCAGCGTCAAATGTCAAATAAGCATCAAAAGCTTCATTTAAATTTTTGCTATTTCATGGAGGCAAGTCATTTCATTTAGATCACTGGAAATATAAAAAAGAAACAATTAGGGTTACTATTTTACAATATGCATAGCAGACGGAAGTAATTCTTGCAAAATACATATTATTGCTTATTCTTTATTGAGATCTGTAAATGACAAAATCAAACAATAACGGGAAAAAAAGATTTGAATGTTTATGGAATATTAAGTCACGGCCATCCTTTAGACACTGAACCATCTTTAGAAAACTGTGAATGCAACGTTTGTTCCCAACGGAAATTTAACTCTCAAAACTCATTAGCTAGAGAAGTATTGGTTAATGGTAGATTTAATCACGGTTTAAGTAATGCATTTCCTTTTCCTTGGAAGTATTCTTAAAGGTAATTATTTGATATTTATATTCTGTGTAAATTGTCAGCTTTTTAAATAATTACTATTGATATTTAAGAAGGGTTTAAGAATTCATCCATGGATAACGCATTGTTGATGGTATTAAAAATTAGTGCTTTAATAAAATATATATATATATATATATATATATATTTAGTTAATTTTAATTAAAATATATCGCATTTCATTTAATATTCATTGAGTGAATATGCTGTAAAATCTTAAGAAATATATATATATTTTTTAATTTCCTCCGATACACTTTCATCTAAAAATATCTAAACATTTAATGTTAGCTTTAATTTAGTGATATGGGACTTAAATATTACTAATTAATAATGAAATTTATAAGCTTCTTAGCCTAAATAATTCCAAAAATGGGGCATTTAAAAATAATTACCCTAAGCACTGGTAGACAACACTAAAATTCTAGCGTTATCTGGTTATTAATTCAGAATAAAATATTTATGTTTGCTTAATGCCTGCTTTTAAACAAGAAAAAGTTATATGTTGAGTTTTAAGTGGAAAAAGTACTCTTTAACTTTTATAACTTGGGCAAAATGACGTTTTGGCAGTACATTAAAACAAGTTCTGTGTGAGAGAATATGTGGGTGAACTTCTTTTTAATGCCTAAATTTGGTTAAATCGAAGAGTGCAATTTCTTAAAATCTCAAATAGTGGAAAATACTTTTTTGTTTGTTTCCAGTGAATCTATTTTTCGATAGCGAAACGAAGCCAAATAAACTTTGAATAAAATTAAAATAATTTATTTTCCCAATAGTGGGCGGGAAAATAAGTGATCTATAAACAACGAATTCAGAAAGCACAGCTGTTTATTCTACCTGTCTATCTCCGGTGAAAGTAGGTTGGAATAAAACTTCTGTATTGGAAGGATTAGTAAAAAAAAAATACAGCATGTTTTTTTTTCCTTTTATGTGTTGCTGACAGATGTTCCGATTTCTATTAAAGTCATGGAAAATCAATGAAATTAAGGAAAAATTTAAACTTTTGAAGAATAATCAAGTTTAAACAGAGTTAATAAGTGAAACATTTTTAAAGATTTAATTGAATTTCATTCATATGCATTATTTTTTTTTTATTTTTGTATTAAGAGTTTTTAGAAAGAAGAATTTAAAAAAGTTAAAAAATCAGAAATAGCTAAAAAATATAAAAGTTCATTTAGGATTTATCTACAAAATTTCAAATTTAAAAAATAAGTATCTATGAAAAATTATGTTAGACCAAAATTCATTTTAAATATTTATTGCTGCAATAACTACGTAGTAAATAATGAAGGGAAGAAACAATTTGGGTACAATACAGAAAGGAAGGAAAACCAAGTTTTTGTTTGATTTCTATTTAACAATGTGATTTTCCTTGGTAATCCGACAACATCCAAGATACAGTTCATTCATCACAACATTGCTTCTTATCACTTTTTATGGGCATATATCAAAAACTATCTTTACGCCCTATTTGTCTAAAACAATATATGAATTAAAAGTGCACGTGAAAAATACGCTGCCATCAATAACTAAGAACATGCATCGCAACCTTTGACAAGAAATATATTACTTCTTGGACGTTGGCCATGTGATCAAGGGTAGTCACGTCGAACAGGATGAAATATGGAAGAAAAAATTTCTTTTCGTATTATGTCATTTTTTTTTCTTCCTATCAATGTTCACTGCTAGCTTATTTCATTTCTATTCAGAGCAAGCATTTTGAAACACTTGCATTTCAAAAGTGAAAATTCTGTTAAAATAAAACGAAATACTTTATAAATACTACTAAATAAGTATAAATTAACTTGTATTTACTTAATATTTTTTTTATGTATCTTTATTAAGAATACTGATCTGCGAATTTATTTTTATAATAACAGAATATATCGTACTTAACGCGTGAAAGTTTTTTTTTTATTTTAGTTTTAAAGATTTTATTTATGCTCTTTATTAGATTAATAAACTGTGTTGCAAAATTTTTTGTTTTTTGTTCTTTTTTTTTTCCGTTATTCCTCCTGTCTCTTGCTATAATTGTTTATGATCTGCCATTAGAAGCAAAAAGAAAATATGTCTTTTTGTTAGTTGAATTATTAATGGTTAGTTAAATTCTGCTGTAATTCAGAGTAATTAAAAGGGTTTTAGCATGAAACCTAATTTCAACCAACAAAATTACAAAAAAGATTTACTCTACTTTCTATTTTAATTTCTGTATCTTATGACTATTTCAATATTTAAAAAAATGTCTTAAATTTCTACTGGTGTTACTCTTTTAAGAAAAAGTATGTGTGAAATATCTATATGGGAAAAATAGCAGCGTGGAGTAATGCTTCAATAATAATTACAAAATAGTTTTCTATGCAATTTTAACTAATTATTACCATCGTTTGGAAACTTCAGTGAAAAAATAGCATTAAATCAAGAGTTATTCTGAAATCAATCGAATAAATTTTGATTAAATTCGTTCTTCAATACTTTTTCTCTCAGATGCTTTGCAGTGGTCCTATGAAAAGAGATTGTTCAAAGGATGAAATCGCAAAAGAATATTGTTTAAAGAATAAGGTGACGATTCAAACTAACTGCTGTTTATATTCTCGAAATTTCGATGAAGAACACAACCTTGAAAATAGTATTAGAAAAGAAAATAATAATTTTTGCAGAATCCAGAATCTGCTACATCAAGCACAGTCTAAGTCAGCGGAATGCTATTCTGGTTAAGCATCTTGCTGCAGTTTTATGAATTGGTTGCATTTTATAAGCAATAATCCTTTTTTTCTTTTATAGCACACCCATGCAGTATATTTTTGAGAAAGTACGTCAATATAATTTTTTTTTTGCCCTATAAATGGTAATTTTGTAATTCATGAATGTCATAAGCTTATACAGCTTCATAATTATGTCAGAAGCTTATAAGCTTATACATTTATGTAGGATGGAAGGGGGGGAATTTATCTTGTCTCACCAAACGAAGTATCTCTAAAGGGAATTTTTACATTTTTCTTTTCGTTACCACCGAACATTTAGGGACAATGTTTGCAGATTTATGTAAAGATGATTGTAAAAATCGTCGAGTTAAGGTGAATGCGTGCTTTTTGAAAATTTGTAATTTCTTTTATTATTCTTGATTGGAAATACTTTGTTCCATACTATGTTTTTAACTTGACGAGTTTTTAAGTACAAATAGCTTTCCTGTATTTTTTGTCTGTATGTGCAGGAAAAAAAAAGGAGAATAATGAAGGATGATGTCACTAGTCTTGCTTTTAAGGTCATTTATCATATTCTCGTACTGTGGCATGTGTTTACGTAACACATTTGCTTAACATTTTAACCACATAAATCAAATTCCATATAAATCTCAATAAATAGGAGTGTTGTTTCTTAAATAAATGTGAGGAAATTATTTTATTGTTTTTTTTTGAAGAAAGTAATGTTTCAGTTGATGCTTCAAGAACATATTTTTATTAGATTTTTAATGTGCATCAAATAATGAATAAAAAATTTATTTTTGAACTATCGCTATTGATACAAGATTTTGAATATGTATTATGCAATTTCAACGTAGATTGTTGTAATTCTTTTTTATTTTGTGAATAACTTAATTATCAAATTTTTATTTGATGTAAATTTCGTCGATGGCTACAAAAAATGTTATGCACCCAACAAGAATTCAATCACAGGTATGAATGAGTATGAGAAGGGTACTTAAATAGATATTCATGTAACCATAAAAGAAAAACAATAACAAAACCCAAATAGTATTACATCCCATAGTTGAAATTTTGTGATGAAGCGACTTGTTTTACGATAATTCCTATTTTGGTCTTGATACTTCCAAAGGTTTATTGTAATAACTAGCTAACTATTTAATATAATAATTAACTTCAATATGATTAACTTAATTAATTTTTAATATAATAACAATAACTAAATATTTTTCAGTATACAATACCAAATAATTTATATAATTCTGAGTATAGTATAAAATCTATCGCATGTAATAATAAAGGTAAAGCAATAACAAAACATAAATAGTATTACTCCAAAAAGTTGAAATGTAACCGTAAAGCGACTTGTTTTACTGTATTTCCTATTTTGGTATTAATACATTTAATGCTTAACTAACTAATTAAAATATCGAACTAAATAAGTAACTTAATTATATTTAATTTAAGTAATGCTTAATATAATAGCAATAATTAATTAAAACATTTTTCAATACATAATAACAAATAATTTTGCATAATTCTACTTAAATCATGAAATCTGTCGCATGTAATCATAAACATAAAACTAAAGCAAACACCAAATATCTGAAATTTAAAGACAAAGTGACTTGTTTTACTGTATTTCCTATTTCGGTCTTAATACCTTTACTGGTTAACTGTAACTGAATACTAACATAAATAATATTTGATATAAAAAGCAGTAACTAACTAAATATTTTTCAATACACAATATCAAATAACTTTGCATATAGCATGAAATCTGTCGCATTGAAATGTTCCTCGCGATCCATTAATGCAAGAAACTCGGTTATTATTACGTTTAAAATGTGCTATAGAATACTTTGCAGTTGATTATTTTGAGCTTCAAATGACGAAAACAATACACTATAAATTATTTGTAAATTTTTCAAATAACTTTAAACCTTAATTTTTATTGAAGAAGTATTGGTAAGAAGAATTAGAGTAGCATTAGAGTATTTAAATTGTTACTGAGTTCCTGTGATTGTTTGCTACTTTTATAAACTGCACGTTGAGTTAAGACAGTGGAAATGAATTCTTGCTGGACGCATATATATATATATATATATATATATATATAGCGCACCAGTTGGTTTAAATTTAATAAGAAAATTCCTGCCAAGAGGACTATGAATACTGAGGATTTCTTGGCATCCTGTCCAAAATAAAGTTTAATGAAATTTGCATTTCTTTATTCCGTGATCCAATAGCCAGTGGAGGAAAGCATGAATATTTGTCTTATTGCAATCTTCTTTTGAGAATTTCTTAGATTTCCCAATAAACTGAAAATCTCTTATTAAATCTAGTACCGTTTATTAATTTTACATATAAAAACGCGAGAACAGGAATTTTACGAAAGGAGGTTAAAATTCCCCAATTGGGGAAATTCTTTTCTGAACAATCTGCTCTCTTAAAGACTTTTGTGCACCATTTTTTAGCTTAAAGAACATCTTAAAACTTGATCCAAATATTTCAAATTCATGTTCAATGCCCCTTACTATTCTTGAATCAAGAATTTCAATTTCAACTAATGGCGTGAAAACTGCCTCGTGTCTGCAGGGATAAGCGATCCCTAAGGTATATCTAAATGAAATAATGTGTTTTTGATTAATCAAACGAAAATTCCACTCCAGCTGTGATATATTCTACTTCGGAGAAGCTATGTTCAGCTTTGGTAATGTTGATTGCTTTTCTCAAAATGTAATTACGGTATACAAGAAAGATAGAAATATTGAACAGGAACAGATCCCCAATAAAAGGTATTCATTGACATATTCATTGCATGAGTTAAAGCAGGGAAAAGTGGCATATTTTCCAACATCTTTTGAGACAAATTGCTTTCACAGAATCCTCATTTTATATACATATATCTCTACCAATTTTAGTGATACGTATATGGTAGATTCAGCTACATATATCTAAAAATCTATATAATCTATGCATAAAATATTATAAAACTATATTTTTTTTAATTAAATCGCTTATTAATAAAATTAAAGCTGTTAAATTTTTTTTTAAGTTCCCCACTTTACTTTTATTAAAACTAACAATTTGTTTTACACAGTATTGACCTAACTAACCTATAAAACTTTGTAGCTTGCACCACCACTTGACAACACTTAATTTAGTAAGAAGATTGATATAAATATGATAAAGGGGTCTAATGCGTTTTTTCTAAATCTTAAATATATTTTAGTTCTAGACGAGGAATTTTTTTATATTGCATCTCTAATTATATTTGCATGTTGATATTTTTTCTTGCAATAATTATTTTGTAAAATAATATAAGTTAATTCAAGTATTCAACTAATTCAAGAATCAAATAATATGTATAACTGAACTTAATTACACGAAACGGAAGCTTTTCTTAGTTGTACGTTAATTTAATGTTGGAAATTCTAACTGTGACGATATTAATTTAACCAGTCTATGAATAATACAGAGCTATCCAATTGGATTTGTCCAGATATGCCAAATTAAATTATAAATCTTTGCTCGGATGTGGACTGTAAATATTTTTCGTAATAATTACGAATACTAATTTATTCTGCTCTATGCAAATGTTATAAAGCGAAATAATATATAAATATATTTGCTATCACGTTATTATTATTATTTATATTTATCCATTTATTCACATTATTCTTTTTGAATCAATAAGAGACATCTTTTGATATTCACAGGGAAAAAAATGTTAATTTCTTTTGAAGGCTGTCCTCAAACCAATTTTCTTATGTAATGATTTTGCCATTTCAATTTATTTTCTGTTGTAGCTTTAATTATTTTGTGTTGTAACTTAGTAACTAATAAAAATTATTTCAATTTATCGACAATCATGTGACTTTTAGAAACAGGATATATGCATGTAAATTAGCACTAGGTATGTGAAAATTACGAAACGTTCGTTAAAAAATATTCTTAAAAATTTTTTTAGAAAAATTAAACTTTTTTTAAAAACAATCTTTTTTTAGATATATAAAATTATTTACTTTAAATTAAATTTAATTTTAAACTTAATTTTTAATTATTATTGTAGAGTGGGAAAAGTTTTACATAATTCCAGTAACCATCATAATTTATTTTGCCTAATGAATTTAATACTATTTTTTCACAGTACGTCTTAAAACCAAATGCATATACCATTGTATCAATAATATTATTTTTCGCAAAAAGATTGTTGATAAAATAAAAATTTGTTCAATTAGCATGTTTTTAATAAACTATATTTGATTTGGAGATATATTTCAAAATATATTTGCAGAGAAATATCATTCTATATATGAATATCCATCTAAAGAAAAATTCTAATTATTATTTTAAATTAATTATTCAATAAGATATCATGTTTTAAAATATTTTTATTAAGTAATACTATCATTCTTTTATGTTGTGATAAGTTAGCTTATATTTGTTGTTTTTTGTTTACATAATATATTCTAGATTAAAAGATTTATATTTAATCTTTTAATTTTAATGATATTTAAATGTAATAGTTTTCTCAACTATCCTTCCAAATTAACCTCTTTTTATACCTCTAAAGTAAATATAATTGGTTTTCAACTTAAAATTTATCAACCTTATCAAATTTATCAACTTTAATTTATTTCGAACATATCGTTAAATGGTTTTTGTGTCTTTTTAGACTTTTTCCTTCTACTTGGTTTGCATAATTTATAAAATGAGAATTATTTATTTTTCATTTTTGTTTCCGTACAAACATATCGAATAAATGCATAAAGCTCAAACTTTTAAGATTTCTCATTTTTATATTTGCTAAATAAATGAAAGTTTTTAAAAGAATGAGAAGTGGATTAAAATTTAGTGCTTCATTCAAGTTTTAAATTGAAGCTGAAAGAATTGTTAAAATTGAGAATTTATAACGTTTGTTTGAATTATTTTTCATTTCTGTTAAGATTACATTCTTTTTTCTGTAATGAATGATATGTGTTTCATTTTTTTTAATTTTTCTGATCAGAATATTTTTTTTAAATTAACTTCTTCATTGAGATATAACTTGTTATAAAATTTTAAGAATGTCATTGCCTGCCATTTTTAGAAGGACTCGTAATAGAATTAATTATTTTTATTTGAAAATAAATATAATAAAATAGACAATGTGATTAAATATAATAAAAATATAAATATAATAAATTAGAAAAATATAAATATTTTGAAAAATGTTTTTATTAGAAACTGAATTTAGTTCGAAAACTATTTTAATAGCTTTATCTTAAGAATGCAATTGAATGGTTTGTTTAGCGATTTATAATTAAAATTAATAGTTCTTATCCGAAATATGAAATAATATTTTTATTTGAAATAACATTTTATTACATTTTTAATATATTTAAACATAATAATAATAAATCAAGCTATTCCAAATATTATTGCATCTTACACGAAGAAAATTAAAAATTTAAGTAAATAAAATAATATAAGTTTGCCTTAAAAAAATTAAATTAACCATCGGAAACGTGTAGTATATTTTAAGAACAATTTGCATAAATAATTCTAATTATAGTAATTCTTTATTTAATTTATGTTCTTGATATCAAAATAATTTATTATTATTTAAAGTATTCCCACAATTTTGATTAATATATAGAAATTACCTTAACTGACTTCGAATCAAATTATTGCTCCTTATTCTATATAAACATTCAATACTCACAGGTTGTAAGAAATGTTTAGTAGTTAATTTCATATGCGAGAAATAAATATTATCTTTTACACGAAATTTTGCAAAATTTATTAATTGATAAATTATTAAATTACCATTATAAAATATGAACTATTAAAATAATTTAAAACTAACATATCGAACACTTTTTGCAATTACACTTTTATTTGTTGCCCTAATGCTTAAAATAGGATATTTAGGAAAGCTACTTAAGGTATACAATACTGCGTATGTAAAATGGATGATCGTATAAAATAATTAATTTTAAAAATTAATACTGTAACTATTAGCTGGCGAACATGATATAATTTTCAATAAATTTAAATTTGTTAATATTTCCCTTGATATTTTGAGATACATTATTAAAATTATTTAATATCCCTTAAGATATCAATGGATAAGATATTATTTATTATTATTGTTTCTAATGCAGCTGGCAATGCAGAAGTTAATCTTTATGCCGTAGGCATTGGCTGTTACTCATTTTATAGGGGCACGTGTATCTTCGAACATATGTGACGGACCATATGTGAAAACATAGTTTTTATCCGAGAAACATGTTATGGTGTTTTTTTCCTTGAAATAAAAATAAGAGTAAAATATTTAATAATCTGGATGTTATTTTTAAAATTTTTCAAAACAATTTCCGTAATTTAAAAAAAAGGGAAGAATCCACACTAATGTCGTTGACAGATGTCGATAAAGAGTGTTATGTTTTTGCTGATAAAATAAAATTTAAAATTTGGGCCCTGGCAAGTCCAAAAGTTAAAATCAAGTCAAACAAGAAAGGACTATAAAAACATAAATGGGAGGCATTTATTTGAAATTTATTTAATGTTTTATCACGTTGGTTTAATAAGATGTGATGAATTTCAAATAAAAAGTAAATTAATCTGTAGAAAGCGTATTTCCTCTAAAAACATATGAAATCAATAAAAGACAAACTGTGATCAATATGATCAATCATTTAATTAATATTTTTATTGCGTTTCTGCGTAGAAGGTTTGATAAACATTAAAAATATTTATTATTAAAACTTGTTTCGACTTTCAATTCTGTTAAGTTTATTTTTTCTTTTATAAATA
This sequence comes from Caerostris darwini, assembly GCA_021605075.1. Classification (NCBI taxonomy): domain Eukaryota; kingdom Metazoa; phylum Arthropoda; class Arachnida; order Araneae; family Araneidae; genus Caerostris; species Caerostris darwini. Next base: position 204,032 of record BPLQ01009014.1, read on the forward strand.
TACTACATTTAGAGAAGTCAAAAAAATTTTTTGCAATTTTGCTTTCTTGTATGTTGTTTATTTTTTAATATTATTTTTTTCTCTCACCTTATTAGCATGTACATTTTCAATTTATCCTGTATTTTTAATTATCTATTTTATATATCTGTAATATGCGTAATACGAATTGTGCTGAAAAATTAAAATAAGCTTGAATTTACTTACTTGAATTTCATTAAATTATAATTATTAATAATAAGTCGGTTAATTGCAATGAATTTTATTTCTTATGCATGCAATGAAAACATAGATTTGTATTTTAATAAAACTCGTAAAATTCTAAATATTTCCGATTGATTAATTTATTTCTAATTTGGGTTGTAATATTATTTGCAATTTATAAACTTCAATCAATTGACGAATAAAAATATATTCTAAATATGTCAATAAAATATGTATCATCTTTGTTTCATAATTTTTTGCCATAAATTTATTTTTTAAAGATGATTATAGTAAGAAACACTTAAAATTAATCTATCACTCCCGGCAACTCTGCACTTGAAAAAGAAGATAAGGTCCTTTTACTTTAGAAAAAGACCGTGCATTTTTGTAATTAATTACAGGTGTCTGTTAAACATGTCTATTCAAATGGCGATTTTTTTGTGCTAACGTGGTTATTTAATAATTTTTGAAATTCTAGTTTAGCCTTATCTTTATTTTGATAGTCGAAAGTTTCATGGCGCTAACGTTGAATATTTAATATTACATCTCACTGCACATATGCTTACTGAACTGAGAAACGGTAAATTAACAACCTTAACTTATGAAGCTATTGTCTAGGCTTTCAAGGTGGAGTACTCCTCATAGGATAGTATTGTGATACAAGGGCTATGCGGATCTTTTATTGCACTCTGCAGTCACGTTTGTCAGATATATTATAACAGTTAATATGACTAGCCATCCAACTACCATTGCACTATCACCATTGAATTGTATATCGAGTCATTTAGACGTATCCTATCTTTTTAAAAAGTATGTAAATCAGGTGATGAAATAACCTTTATATTAGCAGATAAAATAAGTAGCCCTATTCCTCGAATAGGGAAGAATGAAGAACGAAATCATTAAGGAAAAAAGATTTCCTCAAAATTTAATTTTGAAGTCTTGATGTAAAAATAAGAACTACCTTAAATTTCATAAATTTAAAAACATTAATAATAATTTGATTAATATCAACGAATTTTATTTCTTGTACATCCAATGGAAACATAAATTTGTTTTTTAAAAACATTTATAAAATTCTAATTATTTTCTATACTTCTTTTTTTAAATTTGATTCACAATATTATTTGCAATATTTAAACTTGAATCATTTGACAAATACAAAGATGCTCTCAACATGTAAATGAAATATGTGTCGCCATTCTTTTACTATTTCTAGTCATAAATTTATTTTCTGAAGACGTTTATAGTACGAAACAATTAAAATTGATCTATCCCTATCGACAACTCTGCACTTCAGAAAGAAGATTATGTTCGTTTTAGTTTTGAAAGAGAGGTTTTGCATTTTTATAATTAATTATAGGTGTTTGTTAAATATGTTCACTTAACTGAAGATTTTTTTTTTTTTTTTTTTTGTGTTATCGTATTTAATAATTTTTGATATTCTAAAGGCGCACGTGTTTTTATTGAACTGAGAAATTGTAAATTAAGAAGCGTAACTTATGAAGTTATTGTCCTCTGTAGGATAAAGAAAAGAAATAAATTCTATAGTATAAAGTAACGCTTGTCTGAAATTTTAATGTATAATAAACCATACAATTATTAGATCATATTTTGCAATATTTTTACTTCACGCATCAATAATAATATCATTTTTTCCTGTCCATTTTTTACAAAAAGAAAAAAAATAAGCTTCTATTAAAAAAAAAAAAAAAAAAAAAATTTCTTTAGCTGCCATAAGTTATTGTCCGGTTGTTGTTGGTTTGGTTGCATGCCTTTCCTTTTTTAACCATCAACCATCTTGCTTTGCTTTAATTTGTTTTTAATTTTAATTTGCTTTAATTTTCGATAATTTGAAACATGGGAATTGAAGGGTTTTCAACATCCAGCATACATTTTCAAATTGAATGAAGAATTCGCTTGGCTTAAAGTTTTAATGCATTTCTAACTGGTGTAGGCAAGAAAACTTTTCATTCATTGAACTACGCTTCTTCATCACAGAAGAAAAACGACCGAAGCAATAAATATCTCTTGGATCATAAATTCTTGCAGAGCTTTCCTTATATGACGTAAAGTTTCAAGATATTTTAAGGAAATATATTGATTATATATCGATATTTTAAGGAAATATATCATTTTTCATCTCCTCGATTTTCGAAAATAAATTACAGCAGACACATAACGTTATAGGTGGTTTTAAAATCCAAATCATTCGCACTTGTTTTAGCTTGTGGTCTAAAAACATAACATAAAACTTGCCATGATATTTATGGAATATTTAAGTATTTATTTCTCCCATTAAAGACATGAAGAGAACGAAAAATTCGAAAAATAATGCAAACTATATATAGTTTATATATATATTACAAGTGTGATTATTTTTCTAAAAATTAAGCATCAAACATTTCTGCAAGAATAGATTCAAATGAATTAGTGTCTTTCTGGAATTAGCTTGGTCCCTTTATTAAAATTAGAAAAGATTTCATCCCACCATAATAATTTTTTTTATATTTTTATTGACATAAAATTATTTACAATGAGTTTAGGTTTAGAAAATTATTTTTTTTTTGAAATGGAAAAGCAGGAAAGAGGATTCAGATAGTGCCTTAATTGTGAAAGACGCTTATTGAAAGCTTAATTCAAAGATATGAACATCCCGAAATCCTGAAATCATATCTCACGAAAGATTAAGGTGTCAATTTATAAGAAGACATTTCTAGTTATCCATTAATCCTTTATCTTTACTGATAAAGTACAATTTCTTCTTGATATTGTTAAAAGTTTCTTGATATCGAATGACGGTAATTAGAAAAAAGTGAACAATTCAAACTTGTCGCTTCGGAGATACTTCTGCAGATTAAAAATTGTTTGCCTTTAAAAAAATGAAATATAACATAATTACTTCATTTGATATTTTCAGAGTAACTATAATTTCTTATTTTATATATATTTGATATCTTATTTGAATTTTCAACTAACAAAATAAAAAATTATTTGGTTTTACCTTTTTAAAGTCACTGGCCTTTAAAAGTTCATTTTTAACATTCAACTGTAACAGACATTCAGGAACAAACGACAAATAAAAAGATTTAAAATAATATTATAAATTAATAATAAACTTTAATTTTAAATCATTTCTCATTTTATAAGTAAGTACATTTAAATAAAGATTGATATTTTAAAAATATTTTTTGATTTTACTGTTTTTAGTGCTAAATAATATTATGCTATATTATTAAACTACTTTATTAATAAATAAACTATAATATAAAATATAAACAATCATCAGTTAATTAACTATACTATATTATTATTCGTTTTAAAAATTCCTTATTTTCTGTCGGTTGATAAAATAGAGAGACAATTAAAATTATAAATTCCAAAAATAAATGACATAATTGATATTGATATAGAAACAGTTTAAACTCTTTTATATTATAAAAAAGTTCCTTTCTTTCCGTTTCAAACTTTTCCTTTTAATAGTTGGGTGATTAAATATTCTAAAGCTTTTCGATATCATTAGGATTTCGTAGGATTGGATTAAATTAGGCAGACAACAAGATTTCTCTCTTGCATTTTGAAAACCAAAAATATGTTTATGCATACGAATTTTAATTATTTTAATTATATTTCTTTTGGAGTATTTGCCATTATTAATATCGTTGAAGTTTAGTCCCGGGAAAAACTTCTAGAAAAGCAATTTAAAGTAATGTACTATATCGTTGGCTAATTATTTTTATCCACATTTGAAAAAAATTGAATTCTTCAGAGAGCATCCAGCTTCTAATCGTTTTCAGAAACCAAAGGTGGGAATACAAATGGAAAAGGCTATACAAGTCGAAAGGTTTAGAACAAGCATAGTTGCAAAGTCACTACAACATTTTGGCAGAATTTTGTTCGGTTCTTGTAAATTCAATTATTTTCAACCAAAATAAAACATTCTAAGACACATTAGGATTAAATTGCGTAATATTTTGTTGTTTCAGACCAGATTCTAAAAATGACGACCAGGGTTTCACTTAAACAAAATTAACTCAAATGGTTTCATTATGAATACAATATTTTTTTTTTTTAAAAAGCGGTAAGAATAAAATTTTTAGAAGCAAAGATCAAATGAGATTCATGCTACCTTGCTAAAACAATGCCGCTCCAATGATGTATTTAGCAAGGATACATTCAATTTTTATATTTATATTTTCCAATTTTTTTATATACACTCTGGTTGAAAAAAGAAATGACAAAATCCAGAAAAACTTTTAGAGGAATTAAACTTACAAGAAACATTTCTTTGATTAAACGCAGCTTAAAATATGCATGGAAGAGCCATTACAAATAAATGATGGTACATTTACAACCACAGTAGTAGAAATGATTTGAATGTAAACATACAAATGCTGATGCACTGGGTCCTACAGAGGCTTATACCTTTTGTTGGGATCCAGTTATATGTCTGTTGCTTTTTTTCAGTAAAATCATCATTGTTCCGTTGTTTTGTAATGCGCTTTTACAATTTTGTTTTCGCGGATTGCAGAAAGACTTGGCAGTGATGTATCCATTCTGCATGATTGCCGGAAGACACTATCTCAAGAAGACTGGTGTCAGGAGCACACATGTTACCACTGAGTGAACCACCACGTCCTACTCTATCTGCACAAAGTCAAGCTTCATTTGGTACCTGAGTGGTACAGAGAATGATAACAAATCGATTACTTGACGGACAACTCGGAGTAAGACACTCAGTAGCTTTCATGCCACTAAAATCAAATCAACTTCATCCATAACTCAATTAGTAGGAGGGATAGTGGTACTAATCTAACGATCGCTGGAGGGCGGCGTGAGATTTGTTGTCTTCTCAGATGAAAGCCGTTTCTGTCTTGGGGCCATTAATTGCTGTATTTGGTTATAAGGAGATTAGGTGAGTGTTTCGAGCCAATATTTTTGCACCTTAGACACACTGCACCTACACGAGATGTGATTTTTAGGTGAGCAATTTCTAATGTCAGCAAGACCATTCTCGTCGTTAACCCAAGCATCGTGTAGGTAAATGTTTTTATCAGATTGGTGATTAAATCGGTTGTTTTACCATTTTTCATAAAAGGATAACGCTTGACCCCCCCCACCGCTGCTGCCCCCAGCGTGTTCTACAAAGTTTCGATTTGATGCTTCAGCCTGCCAATTTACCAGATATTTTACTGCCACCATGCATTCTTATATTCAAAATTGTGGATACAGCAGTCCCTATAAATGCATCATCATTTCACATTTGAACTGGCTCTCTTCGCGCGCACTTTAACCAGTGACTTTGAAGTTTTAATCATATAAATATGTCACATACGCAAATGCTTTGCCTAAATTTCATTCTTCTAAACTAAAAGAATTTTTTTAGAAATTGACAGATTTGGTGTTCTTGCTGTTTATACTACGAATAAACAGTACCAATAGGGATGAAGATAGAAAATTGTCTCTTGAGAGAGCTTTCAAAGAAAACTTTCCATCATTTGAATGCTGTATGTGAGAATCTAGTCTCCATACAGGCTGAATGTGAATAAATTATATTTTACTTGCGGTTTCAAAATCACCTTACAGTCTTCTTATTTTTAAAAACCGTGATAGCAACGTAGAAATACAGTTTTCATCACATAAAAAAAAGAATGATTAAAAAAATTTATTCTAGATGAGATTTTAGAATTTGCTTTTTTAACACGTTTATCAGAATTTAATTTTTCTTTAGTCTTCATATTTTAATTGAAACAACAACTATCTGACCACCGTAAGTTTAATTGAGTATCTGGGAAGACGGTTGAGTAATTAAACTGTCATCTAACTTCGCATATATCGTTAGAAAGAGTTCATTTATTTAGATTGCACTTTAGCGTAGATAGGTGAACTTTTACTTAAGAACACTTTTTGTTTTCGAAATGAGCTGTCGCTGGTTTGATATTATTATATGCTAAGAGGTCTCCAAACATTTTAGCCTAAGGACGTTACTGATTCCTCCACCGAGTTAATTTATTATATCCACACTCTATAATTTTGAATTATGTACAAAAGTTTTGGAACTAGTTAGTGAGTGAAGGTATCTACATTCGCAATTTTGGTTCGTACATACGGGAAAGAAATTTCATTGCTGTGGAGGCGCCATCTTGCGCTATAGCGGCAAAGTGCTTTCTTCGGGGAAAACAGAATCCCTCAAAAAAAACGCTAATTATGCTGTCGCTAATTATTAGTCGAAATATTCATCGCTATTTTGCAGCGAGTATTAGAGCTAGAGTGTAGCTGTAATTTTCCACTGATTACTGCAAATAATCGTAAGTGGAAAATTACAGATACATGAATTTCCTTAATCAAAATTATAATGATTATTTCTATTCTTTGAATTACCTATGTACATCACTTATTGCAAATCTCTAGGATAAATCTCATATCATTAATTACAATTGAAATGTTTTTATATAAGTATGTGAGTTACTGTATTTCTTGATGGTCGTTATTATATAAAACGATTGAATAATTATTTTTTAATACGCTTTTATTAGTTTCACCTGTATGTTTGTTTGTATGTATGTAACTGACTTTTCTCTCTGGAGATCTGTTTCTCCTCATATACACTATTTAAGCTGCAAAGAAACATTTACAGGCATCTTTCAGAAAGAAAACAGTTGATTCCTTTTTAATACGCTTTTATATTAGTTTCACCTGTATGTTTGTTTGTTTGTTTGTGACTCTTTGGGCTCGATTTTGCCCTACATTAAGCTATCAGATTTAATTTAAACGTTGTAGACTTATCAAGGACCAACGATACTAAAATATTTTAATAAGTTTATTATCTCATCGTGATTAAGATCGCCAGGATTGGAGATTTTATTTTAACTTATGTAGAGCAATTTAACCCATGTAGAATGAAAGTATTCAGTAATGACATTCAAACCTACGTGAGACAATGAATGAGCGCCTGACTACGGATCAAGAGATTCCCTGTTCGAATCCTGGCTGAGCTCGACATATTCGCATTTAGCCTTTGTTTTACTCACAATTACATTATTGTAAGAACTATAGTTCCACTCCTCCGTACCGGGACCTTATTTAAATATTATAGTTTAAAAACACTAAAAAACATGCTTTTAGAGTTAATCAAACTAAAAAGTAAAAAATAAATTAATAGTTTAAAAAAACTAAAAAATCACGCCTTTAGAGTTAATCAAACTAAAAAGTAAAAAATAAATTAATAGTTTAAAAAAACTAAAAAACACGCTTTTCAAGTTAATCAAACTAAAAAGTAAAAAAATAATTGTTACATAAGAATAAAATGACTGACGAGAAAATGAATGTCACTGTTCTAAAAGCGGGCATTTTTACACTAACTGCATTTCGGAATGAAACTAGTGAAAAATTATAACGATTGATATCGAGCACCCCACGCTTTTAGAACAGTGACATTCATTTTCTCGTCAGTCATTTTATTCTTATGTTAACACTTATTTTCTACTTTTTAGTTTGATTAACTCTAAAAGCGTGTTTTTTTAGTTTTTTTAAACTATTAATTTATTTTATTTATTTTACAATGTAAAATTTTACATTTTTCAGTGTTACATTTTAAAGTATTTTATTTATCTGGATTTTTGGACTGGTTATCTAAAAATTGGATTTTTTATTACTGGCTATATTTAGATGTGGAATTTTTTAAAACAAACAGCAATCGGCTCAATATAATATCATTACACAAAACCAAAATAGTGATTTTAATATTTGAGACAGAAATCGCCAAAATTACCCAATTTTTTTATTAGAAAGTTATTTAAATCCAAAACTTATTTTCTATCATATTTAATCATATTTTTCTATCATATTTCATATATCATTCTACATGTGACTGCTTTTATTGAAAAAAGGTGTCGTATTCTTTTCACTGCAAGAAACCGATCTCGAAATTCTGTTTAATTTGTGAGATATTACGAATATATATATACAAATCTCTATAAATTCTTACTATTTTTTATCGAAATTCAGAATGATTGCCGTAAGCAAAAATAACAAAAAAAAAAATATTAAAATTGGGAGAAATAATATTGGAAAAAAAAAACATTAAGGAGAAAATCATAATTTAGCCAGTAAAATTTTTAAAAAAAGTACAAAACTTCAACTACCTTTTAAATTTATTAAATATAATTATTAATATATTTTTATTTTTTGAACTTTTATGAATAATGTGAATAATTATTTGTTTTTTTTTTTTTGTGAAACAATTTATATTACTGAAGCCATGGCTGCCGGAAGTATATAATCAATTCTATATATCCTTTTGTCGTTCTAAAAATATGTGTTGAATCACGATTAATATCTCCTATTTACACCTTTTAGAACGCTATCGTATTTTTGTACCACTCTCTGCTTCGAATAACACAGAACACCCATGGAACTAATTGTGGTTTATAAGTATTCCCGTTTTATTTATTATTTTCTTAAAAAAAAAAAAAAAAAAAAAAAAAGGTAAAGCTTGCTTACAAAACAACTAAGAAGAAATAAAATGGAGCTCATAATGAAAACTACATCACGGCTAACGAAAACAAGTCTTCGGAAAAAAAACCCTCCCCCAGAAAGTGATAAAATATTTAATAAACTCAGCTTCGATGTACTGAAAACACTTTCACAAATAATTAAGTTATCCATCCGAAACGAGACGTGATTCGGCGCCAAATTTATTGTTTTCGTAAACAGGCTTGTTTATCGATTATCTAGGTTTAAGTCTTAGCAACTTGGCTGAAGAATTTATGTTTCACGGGCGATTTTCAAAAGGTGTAACCTAGAAAATTTTCAAGTGCGTCATGTAGTATTCCTGAAAAATATTTTTCTCTTTATAAAAATGTATAAAAATACTCTTTTTCTTGGTAATTTTATCGTTCAAGGGCAACTTTCATTACAAACGGCTAACATTTCTAGTTTTTTTTTTAATCAGTCTTGACATAAAAAGTTGCCAAAAACAGCAATAATCTGCCAAATAAAGTTTCCGAGAAACAAGAAGAAGTAACTTCCATGGTTGGTTACTAGAAGCGTTATTGTCTATGTAATCTTCCATGTAAACAAAAATTTTCATTGCAACATACGAGACTCCTGCGTCTGTAAGTAGTACTCTGTGGAGTTGATATATTGAAGAAAAAGAACTAGTAGTTATATCCACTGATCGTGGATTAAGCATAAAAAATTGTTTCTTGAAACCTTCTGAATTCTTATTTAAAAAAAGAATGCTTCTCAATATCTAAAAAAGTTTTGAAAATTTTACTACAATTTTGCCATAATTCTGAGAATTATGATGTTCTACTGTCACTATAATTAAGCGTAAACAATAGAAATCTTCATTGTATTGATGAGGAAATGTGATTTTGCTTTACATATATATGCCCAAATATTGAAGAAATTGCTAAGTACACTCGGACACATGTTTCTCATAAACGGAAGAATAAATAAACTTAAAGTGTGTTTCATTAAAATTCCTTAACCGCATTATTCTTCCTGTCATACTTGACAGAATGCCCGCATGATTGCTAATAGTTTAAAAGGAATTTTTATTTGTGAAGGTCGAATACGCTGTGAGATGCCCTTCAGTGTAATTATAGAACCATTGTCATCTTGAATTTGTAAAAAATATAAAATCGTTACACAACATACATATATTTAAATTTCAACACTATTATGCAATATGCCATGTATCAAGCCCATTAATAAAATACTATACATTATGGGCATTAATAATAATATTTCAAGATGAAAAATTTTGTATTTTTGATTGGCCATCTCAGTTGACAGCTTTAAACCTAATCAACTATTTGTGAGATTTCAGGCTGAACTTTCTTTAGTATTCAATATCATCTAAAAAAACAATCACCAAGAAATATGGAATTCCATAAATGAAGTCTTGTCTGTAGAAAGAACATTTTAAAATTGCATTTACTTTTCGGCTATATTCATAACTTTTAAAATAAGTCTGACATCGTCAGAAACTTTTTGGAAGCTCAAGCAAAAATCATTTGGCACATCTTAATCTAATAAAGAATAATATTTGACATTTTCCATTTTAACGGGATAATTTTTCAAAGCAATAGAAATAGTTTTCCGTATTGAACAACCAAAATTACGTAGACAGAAATCGCACATTACGGAGGTCACGTTACTTTAACTTTTCTATAAGGGTAGTGCCAGTTTGAGAAATGACAGTCAAGAAATCAGTTTCTAGTGCGGTGAGTCAATCGATTTTTAAAAGAGGATGAATTCCTTCAGGCAATAAACATAGGAATTTTGGATTTCGGCTTGCATTGTTTATAGTATTAAGGCAGACGTAGCTATTTTATAAATTAAAGCATCAATTTTGGGTTAAATTTTTTATGATGGAAATATAATTTTTATTCTTTGATCTCTTTAGTATATTAATTGAATACAAAATGACGTAAAACTTATATAAAATACATTAAATGCTTTAAATAATACTGATTAATTTCAAAAACTGAAAAAATATTTTGTAAGACGAAAATAAAACGAAACAACAATGAATGTTATCAATAATTGTCTGAAATATTTTTAGTTAGGTTATTGGTTAGTTATAGTTAAAATAAAATTTTCAAATAAATTTTATACATTTTTTTTAATTTGGAAATGTATTTTGTAAAACTAAGTTTCCCGAAAAAAATGATTTCTTTAATTTCAGCAATGCGTAAAAAGAACCATCCTTAAGGAATAATTGATCCTGGAAAACTCTCTGCGGAATTAAGTTGGCGTTACTATAAAAAATAACCAGCATTAAAAATTTTCTTTGCACTCAGCTTATTTCATCCTACTTTCTGCTATTTATTTCATGACATATAATTTTTCGTAGAAACTTTTTTTCTTTCTGATTAGAGACGTTTCTTCTAAATTTGAAAATAGTTTGAAGTTTATCACTCATAAATAAATATTTTTTTTTCAAGTATTAAATACTCTTTTTTTGTTCAGGGAAGAAATGTAATTGGTTAGTTTTTTTCTTTTTTTTTTTAAATAATGCTAATACATTTTACATTGTTGCAATCGTATTTTCGTTTTAGCTGCTGATGCAAACGAATTGTTATTATTTTATGCCCTTTTATGGCATCTATTGTTATTGCTATTTTATGGCAACTGATTGTGCTTTAGCAACTATAATTTGTTTTTAATTCAAAGTCGATTTATTATATGCACGATTGTGTTGTTTTTTGGTGGACCATTTGAATTAGTGATTCTTCTAATCTGAATTTTATCAGGATCTGTCTGTATATCAGGGCTAACAGAAAATCGTTTTCTAGTATAAGTACACGGGATTCATGCGAAAGTACGTATTCATAAGAATAAATAAGAGAAAAAAATTGTTTAAAATTTCTATCAACATTCATTGATCCATTTCTACGCAGACACGTTTTACATGTAAATATGCACATTGCATTATTTTTTCATGCGGGCAGCTGGACCATTGCTATAGTTTTCTTTTTCATAAGACAAAAAATTCCTTTAATATAAGCACACAATTTTCGATGAACTTTTACAGTACTACTCAGTCTTTATTTACAGTACTATCAGTCTACTTTACAGTCTTTACACTTTTGTAAAGACAAAGTGAATCATATCAGTTATCAGTAACATCAGTTATTTTATTTTGCAATGAAATATTTTTTTTCAATATTAAAATGTAACAATAAAAGGATAAATGCATGGAAAATTATTTATTTTAAAGGCCGTTGTTATTTTAAAGACTGTTTATTCATAATTAAATCTCTGTTAATTATCGGCTGCCGACAGAAGGGGTGTTGAAGGAAGAGCAGTGACTTCAAGTAGAATCGCCTTGTTTTAGAGACTTTTAGCCTTGCATTTGTCGATCGTACAGCAGAAAATGCAGAAAACATCCCCCAGCACTGTGATTGTCAGTGTCAGATTTTTCTATGCATGTAGTCACAGTCTCCACAGAGTCTTCTCTATTCAAAATGCATTGACTGCAACGGAAGAATCTGAATCCACATGTAGTTTATCTGCGCGCGTTACTGTTGACCACAAGTCGGGCTTTCTTTGTATTTGAAAGTAATTTTTAATTTCATATTTTAATCGTAAATATTAAACAAATATCTGTAATTCTAGTCATTTAAACTAGAGGATAAGTTGAAAAACATCACAGAATGAATATATATATATATATACACCTTTTGTGTTTGTAATTATATACTATAAATAATTTTAATAATTTCTTACGAATGCCTCTTTCAATTTTACTGTGATCTCAACTTTTCATTAAATTAGAATTTAAGTTCCCTCACATTTAAAACAAATAAAAAAAATATTGCATTAGAAATTAAAAGAAAACAGCGTACACTATTTAAATTGTTTATATTTCTCTGATAAGAGCTTTATAGTTTAAGAGCTGAGTGAATAGGATAAGTTTTAAGTAAGCAAAACTTAATTAGGTAGTTTTTTATACTTAAATTTAAAAAATTGATGTTGTAAAATTTTATTTTAACTTGAAAAACAAAATATTAATAATAATAATAATAATAACTCATACTAACAACTTTTTCGTTATTATTTAGTAGCACAAGACTATTCTGATTATTTATTCTAAGCTTGAATCACTTTTAAATAATTTAAACGTGCCCACATGGGAATATTAATCATTACATTTCACTAATTAGTTAGGCAAGAAACCAACTCCTACCTTTCTAAAGTACAATAGAGTAATTTTTCTCAATTATCGTCTTATTCATCCAATTCTGCCAAGTTAATCTTCTTTTAGAATTTCTGAAAAGCAGGTATATTTTAACATGCTTTTTTTATGTTTCTGTATTCAAATAAGTCTTTCTGACCAGAAAAGAACTAAAGATAAGACCAGAGAAAAACCAATTTGCCGATTGTTTATAGCTTTAGGCTTTTAATAAATACTTAATTACCTCATTATAACAGATTCTGTCAACAAAGTTTTAAACATTTCGAAAATGTTTCACTGTAACCAAAACGTTCAATTTGCAATCATTAAAATTTCATAAAGTTATTTTTTGTTAAAAGGACTTCATAATTACTTTTTCTTTTCATAAGAAAGTAATATGAAATGCATATAAACGATTAGATTTCTCACTGCAGAATGTAAATGTTTTAGAGAAAAGAAGTGTTTCTCATAAAAATATAATGATGGCATCTGCATAGTTTTTCAAGTCATTGGAGATGTTGAAATACCAGCAAGTCGAAGTGTTTGTTAGTAAAGAATTATATATTCTATTCTTTCGAATGATAATATTATGATTTTAATTTTAGTAATGTTGAATTTATTTTTCTGAAAATTTCTCTAGATTTTGTTTCTAATATTCTTTTTATTCATTGTTAAGTTACCCAAATTAAAATATAGACTATTTATTAATAGTTTAAAAATAAAACTAACAGTAAATACTTTTCTTTTGATATGTTATTAATTGTTGAAGAATTGTTTTCAACTGGCAATTCTATAAGCATATTATCTTTTCCTGCAAATATGTTTCTCTCATTGTATCAGCGATAAAACAAGAGGTAAAACTCTTTTGAATAAAAGGTAAGAATCAAAAGTAAAGCAGAGGTTTCTTCAAGTGGAAAAACTGCTCCGATGCTATCTTTGTTGATATTAAAATTCCACGATGTCAAAGTGTCGGTTGTAAAGGGTCAGATGGCAAATTCATAATTCTATGAGAAGGAAAATGTAATGCTATCATAAACTAGGGGATACACACAATAAATGTAAGGTTTACATAAAGCACAAGCATAAAAAAGAATTGAAGTAAAAAGACTTTCCTTTAATGATCGAAAATATAGCGGAAACATTTATGTTATTGTAATTCTCTAATACCTATAAATGAACTGTTACTGTTAGTGCAAGATTCATACGGATCAGATAGAATCAGTGGGGTGCAGTGGGCATATCTCTAAGGGTTGAGTCTCATTGTCTTTCAACATGTAGACGGAATTGCTAAATTCAATAGAAATAATATATTTTTTTCTTAGTTATTTCTCATGAATTTGTTTATGTCGGTGTAATTGATAATTTTATCCTACAAGATGGCAATGTTAAATTGCAAAGAACTTGATTTGTAAGGTTAACGAGCATCAATCTCAAAACTACTAATCAAGTCCATTGTGGATAAGTGACATTTTTATCGTGGATAATTAACTTCAGCAGCTTCCCTAACTTCAGCCACTTAATTACTTCAGCACTTCGCTCTATACTTATAATGATACTTAACTTTAGAAGCTAATATGGAGTGATCAGCCTGATCTAGAAGCCTAAATCTCATTCAACCTGTTAAGAATACTCAAGAGAGATCTTTTATAGCTGCTCTCTCTCCTGTTTCTTAGACCTGGAGAAGTACAGATGAGATTTACAAGAATAATGACTCTCGTTCCTTACTGACCTAATAGATTGCTTAATTGATAATATCTCGCATTGTTGCTAGTATATTGATAACATCTTGTATAATATTTCTTATTGAAGTCATTTTTTCTGTGCTAAACATAGATTCAATTTCATTTTTCATGTATAATATACATTATATCAGCTTTATTAAAATAAATACATAATTTTGAATCCTAATTTTTCATTTATGGGAAAAAAAGTTTTCCAACAGTCTGTAATAGATTATGATATGAAAGAAAGAATAAGTTTTGATTATATAAAGTTAAATAGCATAAGAATCAATGTAAAAATTTAATAAAATATTTTTAAGTTTTATTTATTCAAATTCTACATAGAAAATTTAAATTTTTATTTAAAGTCACAAATTTAAGCAATTTATATGAATTCCCATTAAGTAATACGGTTCAGACTGCATCTTGTTCAGCAATATTTATTTAATATAAACAAAAAAATATACAAATACCCATAACAATGAATTTGTTTTCATATTCAAAAGCTTGTATTAAGTTGCTCATTTTCTGATTATATAATAAGTAACATTATTAGAAAAGTTCGATACTGCTTGTAACTAAAACTTATTTTTATCTCTATCCCATTTGGGGGATTTTCGTTTCACTCAGATTTTACTTATTTTTAATAGCCCATAAATGTGACAGTGAAAGCACTTTCGTTTAACATTAAAAAGAGTTCTTTTAGACGCTTAACAAGTCTAGCAAGCTTTAATAAATTTTTTTTTATTGTAGAATAGTTTTTCACTTTTTAAAAAGTTTTGCATTTTACTGAGATTAAAACTGTTTCTACTTTTTCAATATTCCAGGGACTTAATTATTTTAAAAGACCTTTTATGAGACAGTTATTTTATGAGTACCGAGGGATACACGTGATGGATTTTCAAACTCAGAAATTTCGATTGGAAACCAACACACAAAACAAAATCGAGAGAGAAATTACTTCCATTGAGTTAGAGGAAGAAAGTATGATGTTACAAGCTCCATAAAAGGTACCCCTGTGTATGTGTGTGGGTGGGGGGGAGGTGAGATAGGGAGAGTTCGAAAATACGACGGCAAAATGTGAAAGTGTACCCCTGTGTGTAGGGATGGTGGAGAGGATGGTTCTATATTATGATGGCAAAGTGTGAAAGTGCAGTAGACCATTCATCTTGGTAATATAGAATTTCCTAAATAATTGCCGTTCCAGCCACAACAAACATCAGACAACGTTCCAGTAATGTGGTTGAAAACGACAACAACAATATTTATCCTAAACTCCTACCCATCGAAATTATTATTTAGTTTCAAACAGCTTATAGTAAACAAAATAGTGATAACATTTGTTTGTAGAATGATTCAATTGATATTTCAGATAAGTTAAATGGAAAATAAGGAATAAGTGATAAACAGATTAATAAAGATCATGTTACAATTTCTACATTATGAACATTTTGATTTACTGAACCTTTTTGAAGTTTATAATAGTTTCTATGAAATATTGCTAAAAAAATATTACATAAACTGAAAAATTATCTTCACATTCGTTATATTCCCTTTTTCAATATATTTGAATAATTCTAAACGGGGAATTTTTTATTTATTTATTTTGTCGTTTTTTTTATAAACAATCTGGCTGTTGTAATATGGCCTGAATAAATTAGCATTAAAAGGATAATTTCCTCATAAGAAGTAGCCAGCCAATCAAATTTGTATTATAAAACAACAAAAATCTCACAGTATAATTTAAACAACTAATGCAGCATTAAAATAAATATAATTCTAGCTCTCCATTAATTATTGTTTTTCCCCTTGAAAAAAATTATCAACAATTAGAGTTTGCGATGAAGAATGAATAATTTCCATCTAATTTTTCATAATCGTACATAGAATTTTACAGTTAACTTTATAGGTAGCAATTATATTCCAATAGTATTCAAAACTGATTTCCTTTTAATATTTCTTTTAGTATATAAAAAAAGAAAAGCTGTTATAAACTTTTGCATTCGGCGTACTGATCACTGAATGATTAAACTCAATGAAAGTTTTTATTACGAAAATCATTTCAAACGAAAAACGATAATAATGGAAACCGATAATTTCAATAATGGAAATCATGATTTCATCAAGCAATAATTAATTCTATATAACTGTTATTGTATATATAACTGTTATTTAATTATTTTATATTTAATTGTTAATCGTATATATGAATACTGATTTTAATTTTTTTTTATTTTAAATATGACTAAAACTAAACATGAAATATTATATTTTTTCTCAACAATATTTAAGTATTATGTTCTAATACCAGAATTCCCTTTTCAGATTAATAATAAACAGATTTTTATCATACACTAACAAAAAATTTAAACGAATTACAAAACAAGTAATATAATAAAAAAAAATTTTAAAGTCAATTCCTACTTTTTTTCCCTATATTGCAAAAAATCATTCATAAATAATTTTCATTCATATTTGTAAGTTTATTTGGAGCCATCTATTGGTAGATATATGCAATTTAAATCTAAAAAAACCTATAATTAATTAATTTAATTTAATGAATGAATTAAAATTTGAAAAAACTGTATTAACATCAGGTGTCATCCCCTACAAGTTCAAATACATTTTTTTTAACTTGAGTGGAGGAATAAAAGGTATTTTATTAACGATTGAAAATTTGAGCAAGATATATATAGAGAAAGTGTGAGCTAATAGAAGGAATTGAAAAGTAGAAATTAATATAGGTAACAAATTTTTAATTAAAAGAAAATAATATTAAGGTAACATTTAATAAAATAACCTGTTGATAGGAAAGAATACAGTTTTATATTTATTAGTTAGAATTTTAATTATATTTTAAAAGCGTAGGTTAATAACATGCTTTGTCCAATACATGACTTTTTATGCTATTTTAAAAGAGCTATCTCAATATGCTAATATAATTCAAGATGCAACCATGATTCCACCTACGCAACCATGTTGCCTCTTACGCACCGCAAGAGCGCCTCAGCATTCAGAATCGCCATTTGGCATCAAGACCCTCGCTCGAGAGGTCGTACGGCGCAACTGGCGCTGAATTACAATATCTCATCCCGAGAGCTTCAAGTGGAAAATTTCCACTCATCTTTTATTGTATATCGTTAAATATGCTGCACGTGTGTTAAATAGTGTTTATAGTTTATTGTGGTGTTATTGTCGTATTTACGTGCTTGTAAAAATAAATATGTGTGTTCTTGGACTTGAGACTCTACTCGACCACACCCAGATCCAGCTGCACAAAGAAACAAGCCGAAATTCGACTTCAAGTATATAAAATTAGAAAAATATCATCTTTTGGGTTATTCTATATTTTAAAATCCTAATTAATGTTGAAATTCTTATAATGTATTCTTATTCTTATATTATTATAATTATACTTCTACATTCGTTATTAATTGCATATTTATAAACCGCTACCTTCTAGCTTCACCATGAATATTAAATTATGTTTAAAATGTAATATTCCTTCAATAAAATCCTGCCCCACTATCCGTCAACTGATCAATTATAATAAATGAATACTCGAGACTTAAAATCTCTAAAAAGTGTATCATGTGTATCCATATTACTTAAATCATCATTATCGCAATCTTTAGAACTAAAACTCGTGTCGAATAGTCCCCCAGCTAGAACTTTTAAAAAAATTCCATATTCCTACCTTTTTTTTTCCATTGTATCCTCCCATTGACTGCAGGGCTTTCTCCACTTCCATTTAACTCTTCACGGGTTTTCAAGTTTGCTCTTACCCTCTATGAATTTTTCTTTCTTCTTTTTGCAATTGTATCCCCCGTTCGTTCCATATGGAAAAGTAACACAATTCTTCTATGCTCAGTTATTCTTATATTTTTACTATTGTTTTAGATTCTACGTTATATAAACACTCATCTAAAATTTTTCTCTTTTAAAATATATGTTGTTTTTTTATTTTTAAACAAAATGAACTATTTTCTTATGTAAAACCAAGAAGAGCCACTGAAAAAAATTATTTGAAACTGAAACCTTCTTCCCAAAGCCATTCTCGCACTTTAGACCAGATGGAAAATCATCAACTTAATAAAGTTTATAGAAGTAAATAAGCCAATAATCCTTTCAAGAAACATTATCCATGAGATATTAACTGAATTTCTCTGATCTAATTCCTTCTGTTTATACAATATTTTATTTTATCTAATGCTGCATAAAGTGATTGCTGTTGTAATAGCTGTATACTATGTCGAACTTATTAATAGTGAAATATATAAATCTTTAATGCAAGATTGATTGAACAAAAGAAAATTGAATTTTTGAACTACGACTTCGATCTGATATCAAAATTACTCCCAAAGGAGCGTCGATTAAGTAGAAAAATCAAGGTATGTAAATAAATGGAAAATTTTAACGCAATTTAATTTTTATTCTTTTTAATAACTAGTACACCTTTTATTTTATTTCGTACTTTTTACCAAAATTTTTAAGCTTATCAGTGACAAGAATTTTGTTGAAACACAGGAATGAGCTAATAATAAGAGACAGCTGTATTCAGTTGTCTCTTACAGCTGAAATTCTATTTATTAAAACAGCTTTATTCGAAGGAAAGGGAATAAGTTCTGTGTTTAACAGTAGTTAACTAACTTCCTTCCAAATTTCAGGGTGCTTTTCTAGGGAATACTACCACGTTCCACAAGATAATTCAAACTGTCAATTAAGTTAAACTCCAGTGTGTATTTCACGAAATTTTGTGAGTTCCATGCTGACCTATCCGTGCAGAACAAGACGACAGAAGTGAAATTAATGTGCTCACAACATTCAGGACGAGTAAATATTTTCATTTTGAGAGCGTTTCTGTCACTAGAGGCGAGAGAGGTTTAGTTTATGTGTCGATAAAATTAAACTGCGAGGCAGTTTAAGAAAACGCTTTGCAAGGCTTATGGAAATTATTTTCTTTCATTAATTAGTTATTCGTTTTTCTTCTTTTTTTTTCATTGATATTTAAAGGTGTAACGAATGACTGGTTTATATATTTTTGATGATTTTAAATTAGCATTGTCATAAAATGTTAATAAATTATTATATTGATTACGCTAACTTTGTATTTATTTGCTTGTTTGTGTGTAGCTATCAAATTAAGTCAAACCACTGGAAATAAAATAATGTCATCACAAAATCTGATTTTAATTAATCGATAAAAGAACTTCAGAATGATAATTTGTTTCAATCCGTGGACATCTTTGGTTCTCAAAGTGTTTGCGGAACTTGGACAATTCAAGGAAATCTCGTGTGGAAGGTACGAAGAAGGACGTTTTTTCCATGAGTTCGCTTTTTCATTCCTCAGATAAAATAAAATTTATGCATGAAAATTGCATTGCAGAAGAACTTCTTTTGCTAACTGGTATTTCAAAATTACCGATATGATTAATAAAAAGCCCATTTCTTTAAATTTCGAGGCATTTAATATTAACTTTCTGTCACAGTAACCTACTTAGTGAAGTTATTTTATTTATTATGATAATACAAGGTGATGGAAAATTCAAAAATTGTGAAAACTTTAAAATACACATTAATGGCAAAATTTCCCGGTACGTAGAACAACTGTATTGTTTCGAGTAATATCTTGTTTGAAATTTGTGTTTCAGTTTGTGCTGTAAAGTTTATTTTTTTTCTGGTGTTCTGTCAATATCATAAAGTAATAAAATTTTGGATATGCTTCCTTGAAGCATTAGTATATGTGTACAGAAAACATAATTAATGAAAAAATACCGCATAAATTTATAAGCGATTTATTAATTATTGTACACCAAAAAAGGTAAAATGGTCGACAGTAACAAATTGAGAAACATAGAAACCTCCTGGTGTTTCAACGGGATAGTCTAATTTGGCAGGCTGTAATTAGCTTACACGAATGTGGATTGTCCTATGTCAGCTCTAGCATAACACAGGACAATCCCTCTAATCCTCTATGTCCTAAGTACTTATCATTTATTCACGAGAAAAAATCCATCAACCTCAGATATCCTCTGGTATAGACATCTAAAGAGACTACGGAAAAAGTACTCATCATTGGATATTGTTCCACGAATCAAGAACTAGCTCTCTGTATCCCGTACGCCAAATGCACATACGCTAGTTCCGCATTCATGTCGCCAATATTTCTATTAATGCTGCGTCAGTATGTGAAATACACTCATGTCCATAAATTAAGGATGATTCAGAATCACACAAAAATTGAACTCTAAAATAAAAATTTTACCTGTAGAATTATCACACACATCTTGAAGAAGAACATGCAAATTACAGGAAACCACCAGATGGCGCGGATAGTACGTCACAATGACGAGAGTGTAAGAGAGGGGTATATAAGGAATGGGGGCAAAGAAGTAAAATAGTTCACAAGCGCTTTAAAAGCCTTTCAGTGCAATAACCGCATAGTTATGGCACAAAGGAAGCATTTGGATGATTTTTTACGTGGTAGAATTATCGGAAGACTGGAATGTAGACGTACCCAGCCGGAAGTATCCGAGGAATTTGGAATCGCCCAGAGTGTCATCTCCAGACTTTGGCAACGATTCCAAAATGATGGTAATGTGAGTAGATGTTACAGCACAGGTCGCCCCCGAGCTACAACGCCGAATGTGGACCGACATTTAGCAGTTACTGCCAAAAGAAACAGACGGAGCACATCATCAGATCTGTCTCGTCAGCTCCCTTCAGTTACCGGTACGACAGTTTCAAGGCCGTGTACAGACGCTTAGGGCACATTGGTCTATATGCTCGTAGGCCTGTCAGATGTTGTTCCACCTACCGCAACTCACTGTCGCCTGCGATTAACCTGGAGTAGAGAGCATGCATTGTGGACACCGCAACAGTGGTCTTGTGTCATGTTTTCCGACGAGTCCAGGTTTAGTTTGCAGTCTGATTCTCGCCGGACTTTCATATGGTGAGCGCCAGGTACCCGTTACCACCAAGAGAACACCATTGAACGACACCGTTACGGTGGTGCAGGATGGCTCATTTGGGGAGGAATTATTTTTGGTTCCAGAACTGACCTGCATGTTCAGAGTGTAACGATGACAGGCCACATCTATCGGGTTGTCATTCTGGAACAACATGTATGTTTGTTTCGGGGCGCCATGGGTGCTGAATTTCTGTTTATGGATGACAACGCCCGTCCTCACCGTGCAAACATTGTAGACGAATGCCTTCAATTGGAGGATATCACCCGTTTGGATTAAACAGCATACTCACTGGACTTGAATCCAATAGAGCATGTGTGGGATAAGCTTGGCCGACGAATTGCAGCCCGTCAATCCCCTCCAACCTGTCAACCGGAACTTCGGAGGGCATTGCTTGATGAGTTGTGTAATATTCCCCAAGATCAGATTGATAATTTGATACTCAGCATGCCTAGGCGTTGTAAGGCCTGTATTGCATCGTCCTTGAGACATACTCCATATTAATCATCATACTAACCATGTTATACTGTTTTTTGTAAACAGGTTCTTCTTTGAAATTTGCTCCAGGGAGTAAAAATCGCAATTTTTATTAATTATGTCAAACATATGGCATCTTTTTTGCTCTTTACCTTTTGTTTAATAAATAGACTTTACAAATAAGTCAAGTTTGTTTTGCTTCTGTCTCTTTATTTGCCTGAACTTCATTATCCTTAATTTATGGACATGGTTGTAGAATGTCTTTTACAAAGCTTAGAAATCTTAAGTCCATGCAATACTTCCTACATTATTGAGGAAGAATTTCTGACTCAGTATCGTATGTTTAGATTTATTCTACTTCTAGAAATTTGTAATTTCTTTGTCGAGAAACCCGATAAATGTTTCCACAGAAAATCGTGGTAATGTATATAGAGACAAATATTTGATACAATTTATTTCTACATATATATAATCGGGAAAACAATTTTCATAAATTTGTTACTGGTAATCCTACGTTAATTCACGTGTTCAAGGAAATTTTCATTGCAAATTTAAATTCAGAATATTTTATTCACGCTACTAGTCACTGTAATATGTTTGTACTGTAATATTTAATTCGAAATAAATAACGAGATTATTTGTAAATAGAAATTATATATAATATCCCCAAAAAAACTAATCAAAGTAACGTTGGATACATATATTTACTCATCATATGTTTAATCAGACATAATAAAACTACCCCTACTACGTAATTTCTGCATTCGGTGAGCGCAAGTTAATTTTTTACCTGTTGCTTGTTAAACGTTTCAACTTTTAAAAATTTAGAAAATTTTAATTATAAGTTGGAAAGCATTACACTTTAAAAGACATCTTAAGTATTATACGTTCTTATTTTATATATTTCTTCCCAATCTGAATAAGAAATACATAATAATATATATATATATATATATATATTATTGGGGATACTCACTATCCTTTGTTCTTGAAGTTGCTAGAGATTGCTCATCGAGGTGCACGATATAGCTATTTGCTTGTCACGAACAGAAATATTGGCAAGATAAGTTTAAAATCATTGAGTGAGCTTTATGGAGAGCTATTCTAAGCATCTATTACTGATGACCTCCAGCCATGTCATGGTGAAATTGATATTTTTTATTGTTGGCAGTGTAAACGCAGTTCGTCTGTGCATATTTGCTTGAAATTTTTATTTATTTGCTATTAGTTTTAATAAAACTGCAGTTTTTTCAAAATAAACTGTGTGTCCAGTTTCTGAAGTTCGCACCTAAAAAATAAAAAAAAGTTTAGAGTTTGCTAGCAATATCATCAGACGAGAAGCCTTTGAACTATTTAATAAATCATGATGAAGATCTCTTTCATATCCTGATACACAGTTCAGTCACATTAATGTGACCACTACCTACTTTCGACATAACGTGAAATAACCAAACATAAAAGGCAGGTGGCAGCACATTGCAATGGAGTGTATATAAAGGATGTCCTAAGGCATCGGAAAGCATTTCAATCGTTTGCGTAATGCAGAAATGTAGCGATTTATCCGACGTCCAAAAGGGCATGATTATTAGCTTTTGGGCCAAGGGTGGAAGCATTTCGGAAACGGCTAATTTTGTGAACTGTTCGCGTGCCGCCGTGGTAAAAGTATGCCGTATATGGCAAAATGGCACTCTCCAAAATCAGCGGCGGGGCACATGTGGTGCACCACGGGCTATAGATGACAAAGGAGTACGAAGGCTACGGAGATGCGTTCGGGACAATGGACGTGCAACTGATGGCCCAGATGAACAAAGGGGCTACCAAGAGTGTGTCCTCAACAACGGTTCAGCGAACGTTCCTGCGCATGGGCCTCCGCAGCAGACGGCTCGTTAATGCATCTATGCTGACTGCTGTTCATCGGAGACGAAGGCTGGAATTTGCACGCCAGTACCGAAACTGGACGTCCACAGAGTGGCGACAGGTGGCTTTTTCCGATGAATCACGTTTTATGCTCCATTGGACAGATGGACGTTGGCGTATACGGCGTGAAACGTCTGAAAGCAAACACCCTGCAACTATTGCCGGAAGGATCTAAGCTGGAGGAGGCAGCATTAGAGTTTGAGGAATGTTTTCCTGGCATTCACTGGGTGCACTCATCATTGTGGAAGGCACGATGTATCAGCACAAGTATGCATCTGTCCTTGCGGACCGTGTCCACCCCTACATGCGAATTATTTTTCCTCAGAAGGATGGCATCTACCAGCAGGACAATGCGAGGTGTCATAGCTCGCAGTGTATGTGCGTGGTTCGAATAGCACCAGGGTGAGTTTACCGTACTCGCCTGGCCTGCAAACTCACCGGATTTAAACCCAATCGAGAATCTGTGGGACCACCTCGACCGGGTTGTTCGCACCATGGACCCTCAACCGCATAATCTAGCGCAGCTGGCCATGGCACTGGAGTCGGCATGGCTCAAAATCCCAGTGAACACCTTCAGAAATCTAATTGACTTTCTCCCTGCATAGCTCGCAGCGGTCCGCTCTGCCAAAGGTGGTTATTCTGGCTTTTGAGAGGGGGTCACATTAATGTGACTGGACTGTGTATATGACTATAAAAAATTCAGTATAGTGAATTAGAATGAAGCGACAAAAACCTTCTCAGTATTAGATGGAACAAATAGACACAAATACGATCAAACTAACTGGAATTAAATATTTAATAATTTCTAAAGTTCAAATAATTATCTTAAATATTACTTGACTTTTTAAAATGCAATTAGTAGCATTCAGAGCAGTTAGCAGTTAAACATTTCCAAATTAAACAGTTAAACATTCAAAACCGCTAAACATTTCCAAATGCTAATTAATAGAAGTAATTTAAAATACAAAGAAATGCATTGTACCTGATTAAATCCTTACTTTAAATGCGAAGTTGAGAGAGGTACGCAATTTTGTTTCAACAATACCACCATTAATTTACTCCTTCATTAGTCAATCTATTATACTGGGTATAATATAAAAAGTTATTTTTTAATTCAAAGCGTTACAACTGCAATGTTTTTTTGAATAAAGGTGAATTCCTTACTTTTTGTGTTCTAATAAAAGTACAAAGAAGTAAATTAGAGTAAATGGCAGTTATTTTAAACTCTTTTTCTAAATTAACATTTAACGAATTAGGTTTTGCTTGAGTATTTTTAGAGAAGAATAGTATCTTAAGATTTTAGATTATACAATTGAAATAAAAAGGAAAATGTATGAAACAAAGGAATTACTTTAGCTACACATTTATTTGTGTACACACAAATAAAATTATTTCTTGTTATCCATAATTTAATTTATTCGATTGAAATTTTACGCGGTTAATTTATAAACTATTAAGCAACAAAAGATTGTTTAAAATTCTATTAATTTAAATATTCAAAGTCATTATTACAATAAGGAAATATATGTTTATTTAATTAAATTTCTTTTCTATGTTAGATGTTTCATTTGTTATCACTAGGTACGAATATGATTGATTTTTACGGTGTAATGTGTTAATATAATTAAATTAGAAACATAAATAATCGTAATTTCTTATATTATTATTATTCTATTTTGAATAAAACTATTCATATATTCTTTTGAATAGAGATTTTTTTGCGGAAAACTAAAGGAACTAAAAAAGCATGGCAGGAAATTTTATGATGGCAAGTAGTTTTGGGATAAATTCATTAACAAATTAAATCTAATATATATATATATATATATAATGTAAAAAAGAGCTGCGAAACAGTTGGAATTAGAACCATCAATTGCTTTTCCTTACTAAAATGTGTTTCAAAAATATTTGGATTCACAGCGAGGGTATAAAGAATCGTCTACTTGGTATGTGCAGCGGTTTATTCCAAAAAATTATAAAAGATCAAATTTTAAAAATGTTTGTAAAAGTCTGTAAAGTTTTTATGAATATTATTGAAAAATTTTAGTCAACTTTCCCAGAACCTGAATGATCCTTCCTTCCAGATACTTTTTTCGAACAGTGAAGCATGGACTTGAAGATGTCCTTATACAGGTTTAATGTCATCTTCTGTATTAGGACATTATTAATGATATGATGATATTTTTTAATGGTATAATGATTCATTTTCTTTATTTAAATATTTTGAAGAAACTTCTTTTGGTTAATTGGATCACACTTATATCTTATGTGAGAGAAAGGTGGAAAAAACAAATTTTTGCTATCAAAGCATTCACCACAAAACCAGATGCCGAACCATGAAACAAACTAAAAAATTAAAAGGACTCAAACATGCTGTAGCAGATACCATTTTTTTGTGTGTTGATCCAATGAGCTTAATACCCTAACCAGAAACCTGCGGCACCGAGTGTTAGTCATTCGGCCATCAAGCCACGAAAACACTGCATAAATAAAATTAAAATAAATTAAATAAATATGTATTGTTGTTTCGGAAGCAGAATAAAATCAATAAATTAAACCTAGTTTATAAGAAAACAAAGCTCGTCTGACATTTGAGAACAGCACATAGGTCAGATGTGTAGCAGCCGTGAAGAGTGTAACTTGTAGTACAAAGTAGAAATTGCATTTTATGTTCAAAAATAAACTTTAAATTGAGTCCCATCAGCATGCCATAGGGTTTATATTATAAGTCTTCCTCGGAATACTTAAGTTGAAATATGGAAATTAGGAATTGATTTTCCGTTTTCAGCTTTTCTGAGAATAGCGAAACACCGAGGAGCGAAACCGTTTCCTGACTGCTGATAACGCTTCCTGGTAAATTAATAATCTAATCAGTTGAGGGTAGTTGATGGAAGGTTTCCAGTCATAGAACGTGGAAAGCATTTCTCACGGGATATTCGATATCTGAAGCAGCAAAAATATTTCCAATTTTCAATGCGAGTTTATTTAAATAATCGGCGTGAGACTAGCAAATAAACTTCAATTAAATTATGATAAATTGCAAAGTTTTTGACTTGTGTATTAAAAGGTAAATAAATAAATGACTTTTGTCTTTGAAAATGATAAACAGTTTTCTGATATTGAAAAGAAACATGGACTTTTCTCACAAATGTTTCAATCTTTAATTTCAAAATATGGAAATCTTGAAAAAATATAACATCAAATGAAAGTATCTATGTATTGCCTAAATTATCATATATAATAATGAATATCATTAATAAAATGTCAATAAATAAATATTTCTGAATAGTGACAAACGTATTAAGGCAATATTTTGAAGGTGAGAAAACGCCATTCCTCGTGCTGATAATACTTTAGACAGAACTTTTAGATAAAATTATGCTATTACACAATTCTCTATTTAATTAGTGAGTTACGTTTCTCAATCTTTAAATAAATAAATTATAAAAGAAATCCACTTTTTTTGGAAAATACAACAATACTTTTTTTCAAAAATTTAAAAATGAACTCTATTATAGATTAAAAAAACTGTTCTAATTAAATTTGAAAGGCTTAGAATTAGTAAAATAATGATGGTTTTAACACCAAGTAATTCATTTTTTTCAATGTCTAAAACAATATTTTCCTTTAAATACGCAACTGTCAAAAATTTCAAAAGCATTTAAAAACAGATATTTTAAAAACTATGTGAAGAGAAAAAAAGAATCCAGTTTTATACAGAAAATGATTAGATTTTTAAAACTTTGGTGGAGATTTAAAAGCATATAATTGGCAAATAAAAATTATTTACGATACAGTTATTTTCTTTAACTTTGGAGAATATGAGTTTAAATCATCTAGGATTTTTCAACTTTTAACTTGTTTGATTTTTGTATACAAAATATTTTATATTTACCGTATATCTTTTTAAATTCAAAGTGATTTAGCTGAAAATTATGACTTTTTGTGAAACTTTTTATGCTTTTCTAGTCATACAAGTGTTTTATTTATAAAATATCAAGGAAATGAAAAAAAAAAAAAAATTACATATTCTTATATTAAGTGTCTACCATGTTTATCGAATAATCTTTTTTCTGTATTTCATCACAAACTCGCATTCAATTATAAAAATATTTCAGCTATAGAACAGTTGATCTTAAAAGCTATTAGTAAACACCTACCTGAAAAATATACAAAAATTTAAATTTTGCAGAATCACTCTTGGTGCTGCAATCACACTCGTTGAAAATTATGTCAAATATGAACATATTATTTTTAATCATTCCAATTTATGCAATACCAAATTATACCGAGTTATGAAAAAATTAGTTTTATGATTTATGACACTGTTCTTTACATTAAAACACATATATGACAAAATTAAATAACCATAAACATATTTTTATAGTTCATTTCAATATGCAATTAGTTCAGCTTACAAATTGTTGTGATAAGTATCTTGAAATTTGGATGATTGTAGTTGAATTTTCTTCATCTAAAAGCCCTGTCAAAATCTTCTTCCCGTCAAAAAACATTCTATGTACGGCGAAATGAAAAAAAAACTGTTGGCAATTAAAAAAAAATATTATATCAATGTAAATTAAAAAAACAAAACAATTCTATATTGCTTGTTATTCGTTTTTCGTAAATACTTTAATATAATTGATAAATTTAAAGTAAATCAAATTGCCTTGTTTTTAATAAATGCAATTAATTATAATAATGATTAATCTAATCATATGAAAGGGATAAAATACTGTTATTTATGATGGACCCAATTTAAGTAGCAATTATGTTAAGTTTGAGTTACATAAGGACAAACATCAAAGTTAATTATGAAAGGAAAATGAAAGATGTTACAATTACTTAACT
The DNA here is from genome assembly GCA_021605075.1 of Caerostris darwini. Lineage (NCBI taxonomy): Eukaryota > Metazoa > Arthropoda > Arachnida > Araneae > Araneidae > Caerostris > Caerostris darwini. The sequence continues at coordinate 232,855 of BPLQ01009014.1, forward strand.
TCATCAGAGAGTTCTTCATCATTACTGAAGAAGTTTATTCTCTCTAAGAGGGCGCTGCTGATGTGCTGCAGTAGGTGCTGCAGTAGGTGCTGCCAGATACACGAAAGGACCGGTTACAACTTGTAAAATAAGAAATACGTCACTATTTGTGTCACCATGTTAGAAAATTACGAGCGCATCGCAATCCTCATTTCCCGTGTTTCGATCCCTAAACTAGAAAACTAGTTCACTAAAGTGGTCAATAATGCATTCGACGCTAATGGTGAGCGGAATTGCCCTCCTGTTCCAAACCGTTTCCTCTCTGACGTGGGTGGTAGAATGGAGGAAACCATTGAAAGGAAAACAAACCGCTTTTAATTTCTTAATACTCACGGAATAGATTTCTAGAGTTCTCCCTAAAATGTTTTCATGAGTTTCAAACCTAAATTTTAATCATACGAATGTGGATGGAATTTTTATTTGAAAAAGGGTACAGGAAAAAAAAATCGTGTTAGAAGTTGAACTAAATATAATATGAAAGTGTTATTACGTATAAAATTAATTAAATTAAAAAAAAAAAATTTTCCTTTTCTAATCTTTCTGCCTGCAATTTCATTACTGTTCATAAGATTAGGAATTTATTTTACCAAACAGTAATAAATTAAAAAGGTTTATTCAAAATAAATAAGATTTAGAGACATTATTTTTTACTTCCGTCTATAATTTCAATACAAAAACCATATTCGCTTTGTTGTTTATTTTCACAAAAACTAATATAAGTTGTGCTGGGCGTAAATAATTTTACTATCGATATAACTAATACGTTAGCCATCTAAAGCATATAATGCTGTTAATAAAATGATATTTTTTCTGTCCTCTTAGTCGAGCTATTTTTATCCAAATATCAGATGCAATTATGTTATTATATTATAAAGGAATATTATATAAACAATTTCCCAAAATTGTTGTATTATACTTAAGAATTTTCAAATTTTTTTTTTATTTATTTTCTATAAAAGAAATTAATACTGTTATTGCTTTTACAGTAAATTGAATGTATTTAAGATAATGATTAAAAGCCGATTTTATTCAGTTCTGAATGAAGAAGACATTATTTATGATAAATTACTCACATATAATGTATTAAATTGAAGAATTTTTAAATTTGCATTTTAATTTGTTTTAACAATAAAATTATTTTCTGAGTTTTGCCTTTTAGAATATTTGCTGAGAATTTTGTTTTTGTAATTATAAAAAAGAAGTTTGCGAAAAAGATTATTAACTTTATTATTCTGAAAATAAATCCTCTATGTTAAGATTTTAAAATTTACTTGTCAATTAAGGTCTCAGAACTTAGTTTCAAATACTAAATCACTGAGTGTTTTGAGCTCCAACGAAACGAAGACTCAATTTGTAATGAATATATGATTAATGAGAAGAATATAAAGTACTATACCGAACCTGAAATATTCACTTAAGAGCGATCTCATATTAGGGTAAATTTTCTTACAAAAAAAGCTCATTATCTTATTTTCTATTAATTGATTATTATGCATATTGATCACACATGAAAATAATCTTTTCAATAAATTATCCACATTTATTACAAATGATGATGATTATACAAAATAGAGGAAAATGCATAATCATTGGATGGAATACTTTTCAGCATATTGAAACTTTTTCAGCATTAGAAATACTAACATATTTAATGAAAGAGACATACAAAAGACCTTCAATATAAAAAATAATATAACCTAAAAAATCTATATTGAAATTTTTAAACTTGTTTTTTTACCTTAGTTATATAAATGAGGTAAGCACATTTTTTCTTGTTACCCTTGTACCAGAAAATATATAACATACTTTGAGTATTCTATTTCTAAGATTTCACGGTTGTTTAACAATTGATATAGCCTTCAAAGATTTCATATTTGGGTTAAAAAACAAGGACTATAAAAATTAATCGTAATTTAAGTATACCAAACCAGGTTGACGAGAAAGTTGTTCCTGAATATAATATTAATGGTATAATGAAAATAAAATAAAAAGTTTGATAGTACTTGAAATAAAACTAGACTAATAATCACTTTTTGTCGTCCTAGTTAAATTGCTGAGTTATGTGACCAATCAAGTTTATTATCATTTCTATAATTAATTATAACAAAATTGTTGTAAAGGAAAATGAAAAGATTTTTAATTTCTCATTCAATAAAAAACATTAAAAACTATTTTAATCTCCAACAAAAATAATATTTTCAGAAATATTCCAAAAGCATATATCTTTAGCGATGCTATATAAAAACACTGGTGAATCATCATTCCAAACTATTTTTCTTAAAATATTCTAAAGAATCTGGATAATTACATAATTTCTTATAAATCTTGCGGCTTTAGAAGTATTTTTTAAGCATTTCAAACTTTACATAAAATAACATTTTCTTTGCAAGTAAATTGTTTTTTATTTGTTTTAAAACATAGATTTAATAAGCGATATTGGTATCAAACAAAAACAAATATTAAAAATCCCTTTTAATTGTCTACATCTACAGTCAAAGATAAGAGTTTCCTCCACTGTTTTGATCATTCATTATTACAGATCATTTTTTTTAAAATCCAAACTATAAAATTTGAAGATTTATTAAAATATATTAATAGCTAGTTTTATAGCATTATTAAGTTTCCATTAAACTAGTTTTATTTAAAGCATACTCCTTTTATTAACATAAAATACCCAGAAGAATTTATTTGCTGCACTATTGCTAAGAATAATTTAATCTCATTAAAGAAAACATATTTAGAAACAAAACAGTTTCGCAAAAACAATTTTACGAATATTATATTTGGGTTCTATATTTGCTAAAAGCAATCTTTTTATGATAAGTGATCTCTTTAATGCACAAGTTTTTGTAAAATGTAAAAAGTAAAAACGTTATATTTTCTACTTCTCTCCCAATTGTATGGCATATAACTCGTAAAAGTAAGTAACCTGAATTTTTTTTACTTAAATATATATGCCTAAATATACATAAATATATCAATTTCCTAGTGATTCTAAATCTCACAAATAATATATATATATGTATATCCTACCTACTTTCTAAATGTAATAAAAATTAGACTAAATTGGCCTTACGAAATATGGTATTAGAAGAAAGTGGTCTTTCACTGTTCTGAAGTTAACGATAAATATAACGATATTTTTGTTTCTTCTTGAGTTTCCAAGGAAACTTTTCTTATTTGTTGTTCGTTTGTTTGGTAACATACTGAAATACATTTACTTTTATATACAAAGTAAAAATAACGATGTCTTTTTATTATGTTTATGGAAATAATGCATTTACTTAAGAAGAAATAATAGAAAAAAATATACACGCAATTTTTCTAAAATATAGGTTTTAAGAAAGTTGGAATAAAAATCTGTTTTGAATTTTTTACTTGCTTAGGTAATCGGGATTATTTTGACTGCTTCAGGAATATTCTGTATTTATAGTATATTTTGATAAAAATATCATCGGTCACGTTTAAAGTTTATTGCTAGAAATATCTGTAGAGTTATATACTAAAACGCATCTTTTGAAATGTTGGGTTGCAGTGGTTACATGCTCAACTAGATTTTTAAATCATAAGGTTTGCTTTCTGCTCACGCAGCCTATTTCAGTAAGCGCGTTAAAACCTGAGTATACTCTAGGACCATTTAGACAACGAGTATAAGATTTTCATATGGATAGTCAAGTGGTCGAGTTTCTCGATGCTATGTATAGAAGAATTGCGTGTCGTCTGGCAGAATTCATATAGAACACGCAAATATGGGGAATCCTTTAGGTCTTTTCTAATGCCTACTTTGCCTGTAGTTTTATTATTCGTCATTGACCTACGTGATTCACAAGAGTAGATAATGTTGAACAACAAGAAAACATTAATGGAAATTTAAAAAAACCCAAGTAAAACGTAAATGTCAATATAATACTATTATTTAATTAAATTTCTTTACAACAACATTGTAATGAAATCCGGACTCCTTTAATATTTTGTGTATGGACTTCCAGTGAAACTGTATCAGAACCTAACCTATCAGAATAATTATCCTTTCTTTGTATTTAATCAAGAAGAATATCTTCCTTTAAAACTTCCCGATCACATTTGGTGGCCAACTCTGCTGCAGAGATCAGGAAAAGATCTGACTATCTCTTACAACTGCAATGGCGAAAAATAACTCTGATTCTTTATTGCTTAGTAAATGAAATTTATTTGCTGCTAAGGACTCCTCTATTGACAAACCTCTTGCGTCTCCTGAATCGTAACTCCAACTAGTGTTGTGTGTATTTATGTCTGCTCCAATAAATATTTTCATATGTTGAAGAAGAGAAATTGTTAATTTCATTTACTGTCGTTTGGAGATTATCGTAAGGAAATACACTGTCCTCAGCATAATCAGCAGTTATATGTTTCATAAACCGAAAATGTCTGCTTTTTCATTTTTGGCTAAACTAGTTTTTCAAATTCTACATATTCCTTCAATTCTATTATTTTAACATAAGGTAATTGGACTAGAATTACATCCGTTTTAAATTTTTGAATAAGTTGATTTAATAAAATTTTAGCTGCTTCAAGTTAAGGAAATCAAAATTTTGAAGTGCTTATTGAGGAAAATTGCTAAATGGGTCAGTATTACAAGGTCAAGATCATAATAAAATTTCACTTATAGATCGCATCATGCATTTGCATATGAATGCTTTTGATCGAAATTCGTTCTAATTTAATATTGACCTCGTGCCAATTTATGCAGTAAAGCTCATTTGATTTGTAATTATGGGAGTAATGTTTTAAGAGCTAAAAGAACAGTGTGGACTTCTGTTTGGACACTGATATTGTGTATGCCCGAAATACTGACAGTTATAACTTCTTCGTACATTGTAAATTTCTGTGGTATTGTGTATATGTTGGAATTTGTATGCTTTAGCAACGCCACCCAGCGTCACGTTGTAGTCTTATAAAAATCGGTTTTCTTCCTGAACTATCTACTACAACTAAAATACGTGTGGTATTTGATGCTTCGGCTCATGCTCCCTCTGTACCATCATTAAATGATATATTTTTTCAGGATCAAATTTCAAGTCGGATCTATTTGATTTGATATTGAAATTGAGATGCAACAATATCGCAGTAGTAGCCGACATTGAAAAGGCGATTTTACAGATAAGTATAGCAGAAAATGACAGAGATCTAAGCCGAATGAAAGAAACAAGACAGTCATAGTGACAGTATATGCCAGTTAACTAATTTGCCTTCATTTATCTATTTTTAAAGCAGCTGGTGAAGCTTCCACGATACAATGGTTACAATCCTGTTTTCTTCCTTTGGTCTTGACACAAAATATTAAATTGTATTGACTTGTTGCAAATTCTTAGGCTTCCTGAAGTTCACTATCCTTGAGTTGTTTTGGAATATTATAAATAATTAATTTGGGTAATCTCTGATGGTGCTTATGACGTCTAATATTAAATTTGAGTATATTAGAACTGCCTATTGAATCTAAAAGTTTTCAATATATTTTCTACTGCGCAGTTTATTGCGTGATCTTTATTGCATATGTTTCTAATAGACACAAACCAAATAAAACATGCTAACAGATGAATTTCAAGAAAGCCTTAAATTTTGTATAACAATTAACAAATAAATTTGCAATATTATTTTACCGTTAAAAAATTTCCCTGCCAAATTGTAGTTTAGGTAAAAAAAAATTGGAGACTTCTGTTTCCGCCAAACGGGATATATGTGTTTTTGATGACAGTGGATAAGTAAGGAAACAGGCAGTAAGATTTCCGTTTCACTCAATGAAAAATTACCTTATGTATTATTATAGGTACAAAACATTATGCAGCAAGTTATATTGCTAGAAGCACAATAGAAATTTATAACATTTTATTGAGCACATTGTGTAATTTTCAATTCCTTCTATTAGCACACACTCTCCCTATATATATCTTGTTCAAATTTTCAATCGTTCAAAAAATGCTTTTTATTCATCCACTCAAGATCAAATACATTTTTTTTTGAACTTGTAGTGGATGACACTGGATGTTAAGGCAGTTTTTTCAAATATTAATTCAATAATTAAATTTAATTAATTAATTTTATTTTTTTTCTGATTTAAGTTGCATGTATCTACCAATAGAGGGCGTCAGATAAACTTAAAAGAATGAATTATTGGAAAAATTATTTGTAAAGGATTTTCTGCAATATAGTGAAAAAAAAGGACTGAATTAATTTTTTTTTATATTACTTGTTTTATAAGAACATTTAATAAACAAGTGATAATTGCGGAAAGGTTTTACGCTTTATAATTAGAAATTGACTAAAACAATTTACGAAACTGAATTTTTTTTTATTTGGTAAATTTATATTTATATTTACCAAAATTTATATTTACCAAATAAAAAAAATTCCCTAAAATTTTCAATAATTTTTTATTGTTTAATTCTACATTTCCTCTCTTGTTTTCATCGAAATAATATATTTTTTTCTTTGCAGATTTAAGTCGCATAAGTATAATGATATTAATTTTTAAATTCGTGCACACAAAATTATATATTTATATATATACATATAATATTACATAATATATTAATTATATATATATATATATATATATATAATTTTGTGTGCATGAACATTTTTCCAAATCTCTCTCTCTCTACTGATATGAAAATAAATTAAAGATAGTTTTTTTCCTTTAAAGTTGTTGAGAAATTAAAATTGAATGACAAAAACAAAAATCAGCTTTGATGAAATCTTCTTAATAACATTAAAGAAACAAACTTCGTAATTCCAAACGTCTCTAATTACTATGATCCACAGTTGGGCAATGAAAGCGCATGCGCTGATGGTTACTATAGGTCAGCCACAAACGGGAGAGGAATCTTTTACGTTGAATATTGTCCATTCATGTTTCTTGCCAAGCGGACGCCGATGCCAGCATTCTGCGCTCTTTCAATCAAAAGAGGTGATTATTGTGCTCTTGTAATATACATCGTTTAGTTTTATGTTAACGTATTTTCTATGTAAAGGATATTAAAAAATATCCTTTATATCCTTCTCCCCCATATTAAAAAATTTTTAATATGGGGGAGATTTTAAACTTTTATTTTATTTTCGAATTAATTTAATGTATCAGAAAAGTTTGATTTGAATTATGTCTCACGTTATATTACATGATATAATTAATACATTTAAATTATTGCATAGTAAATTTTTTTGTTAATTTTGAAATAATTAAAAAAAGTTACTGGTTAAATTGAAAAATTTGTCTGTTGTAATTCTTCTTATAAATTCAGTTAACTCCTATGCTCGTTTTGTTCATTGTTGTTGGCATAGTTGACAACATATTTTAGAACTTTTGTGAAGACTAATGTATCGCCAATTACTGTCTTACAAAATATTATTAAAAAATACATTACATTTAATTTAAAACGATAAAATGAGTGTACTCGTTTCCAATTCCAAATTATTAAATATATTGATTTTGTTTGCAAATGACAATGTTTCTGATAGAAAAAGTAACAAAATACAATTAGAAAAATAATTAAATCATTAAATTAAATTAAAAATAATGTGACAGCTAACATTCTCTTAGGAGTTTTATTAATTATCTCGATTTTTGTATGATGTATTTCGTAAATACAAGTATTAAAGTAGCTTAATGGGAAATTTGTTAGGACAATTCTATTTTGTTATTAATTCTATCGTTGTCTTAGAATAGTATGGAATAAATATTGTATTGATAATTTGATTATGATGTAATTTTTATTTATTTAATCATTTCAAGTATTATTTAATTTGACTGAGCGTATTGAAACTTTTAAAATATTTGAAATTAAATTTCCTGTATTATTTCTAGCATATTTCTATCACTATTTCTATTTGAATATTTACAATTCCGAAGTTGTTATGCGCACTGCATGATTAGATCTAGATTGTTCGAACTGCACAAATGTATTTAACCATTTCTGAGTGAAATAAATTTGTTATAATGAGAATAAATTTTATCCCTCTTATTTTAAGAAATATTATTGTTATAAAATATTGCATAAACAAAATGATGACACTGAAGTAATGAAAAAACAATATTGCTAATAATATTAAAAGCAACGTAATCAATGAAGCTTGTTAATTTTCAAGCCATTAAATGGAAAATTAGATTTTGTGGGATGTTTGATATTTCTAAAATTGTTTATAGAATTTATATTTTTTTGGAATTTTGAAGATTAATAAATATCGTATAACTTTGATACGATGACATTTTTATATTTAGGAATGGTCTCGTTTATAGCTTTTATTCTTGCGTGAAAATCTTGGAAGAATTTTATAATTAATATAATTTCTTTATTTGTATATATTTCTGCTCAAGAGACTTTCTCGAAAAGAAGCTGTATAGTAGAATTTATGTTTTGCCCAAAACCTGATTATGTAAATGTTTCATGGATATTCACTCGTATATCGATGAAACTCTATTGTATTGCTTATATTCAGATTTCTGTGAAGAATTATTTCGTATTCTTGTTGCGAAAATTTATATAATGAAATTTCATGGACAGAAGAATTTAATTTTAATGGTACAGCAGTCTCTTTTGTTATATCAATAAGAATATGACCTTATAAATGAGATGATAAATTTATATTCAAATGTATCTAATAAAGTAAATTACTAATTGCTTAAATTGATGATATGCCAGTTAGGGTATTGAAGGTGTCAATTAGAATGTAGACCACATTTGGCACGTCTTATCCCAGAACTTCAAATCTTCATCAAAGTGGATTTATTCACGTTATTATGCTCAATTGCAATTTGAGATAATAGCACGTTTTTAGCTTGAATGGGTTCAATTTGTAATCGTCTCTATAATAGACGTTATCAAGATGTCATTGGCTTACTGATCTAGGCTCTAATTAATCTTGAACACAAATTCGTCATTTTATTTGTATCCTATATATTTGAAATGTCAATAAATAATGTTTAACGGTGCATAACAAATTATAACTAAAATATGAGTAGTTAATTTTTAAATTGCAAAATAGTAGGACATTTTTTCATAAATTTATGTTACGTATAACTTCATATTACTATTCCAATATTTTAAATTATCTGCTTAGTATGACGATTTTTTAAATTCATTTTGAAGTATCTATTAAACACAATATATTGATAATACACATAAATTTTTGCTGAATTCTTGAAGAACATATAATTAAAGTAAAACATTCTTTTTTAATTACATGAAGAATTGATTTAAAAAAAAATAAAATTCATAAAATTTTTTATATAGTTATATTAATATTATTTATTATAATTCTTGATAATTTGTTTGATAATATATTATCCTTATTTATGAGAATATTTATTTTTAATTGAGCTCATTTATGATTTTACGCTTAATACAATGAACTATTGGTTTTGTATTTAAATGCCGAGTGTTTTAACTTGAGGTCATTCCCCAATAGATCAGCAGATATTTTGGTATTGTATTTAATCCACACCAGAAATTCCTCATCATGTAATAAACATCTTAACGAATTTATTCTTTGAATCATCGCCATTCCGGCTTGGAAGTTATACTTACTTATCATGGTATTGACAAGGGACATACCTCTATTAAGCAGTTTTGAGCTCCTAATTCTTTATAATCTCTACAAATGAATTCATAAGCTTTTTGATTATGTTATAAAGGGGATAGGATAGTTGATACTAAGTTCCACCCTAATTTGGAAGGAATACCAATATTACATTAGTAGCATCTGAGAGATCACAACCTTTACTAAACTCCTTGTATCCTATATGGTTGTGATTCTCAAACTATTCATGCTATCTAAAAACATTTTGAAAACTTAAATTAACCACAATTAACGTATTGATGCTTATAAAACATTTTTATGGAAAACAATTATATATTGAAGAAACGACATAAGCAAACTTAGACATCAAATTAATTAATAAGTTTCAATGCAAGAAAAATCTTTATGCATTTTTTTAATATAAATTATATTTAACAATTATGTGTTTAAATCTGCACAATATACAATAATATAAATATTATCTGCTGAAGTTTACATTAATTGGTCAATCAAACAATTTATTAAGAATTTTTGAAGTTTTAATTTAATTTTTTATTCAACTGCCGGGAAATATTCACATCAAGCTGCAAAAATTGGAAAGAAATACGTTTTAGTGCATATAACATATTTATTACATAAAGTGACAATAAAATAATTTAAATGATTTTATTTATAAAATTTATAAAAAAAATATATACAAAACGGCAATTAAAAAGAATTTTTAATGTAGAAAATTATCATTAACATTTTTAACTTTTAAATTGACATCAATACAAAAATTAAATTAATTAAATTAAATATACTTAGTAAAACCATCTAAAGGATAATTAGCATCATTTAGAAAGCAAAGCTATCTCGCTAGGAAAAATTTAAAGATGCCGTGGCAATTTCAAATAATCCAACTATGGCAACAAATCCCTTTGCGATTACGTCGACGTCACATATTGAGAACCACTTCTGTATGAGAAATTTATATTCTATTTAATTATAATTTCCATATTTTATTAAGACACATGCACTTTCTGCTTCTATTCACTTTTCGAGCTACGAATTGAGTTTCTTCAGTCCAAAAGTTCAGTGGGCTAACATTTTTTTTCTACAGGCTCAATAATATTTGTTCCAATAATGCCGTTTTGTACCTTAATAAATATTTAGCTTTCTGAAGAACTAATAATTTTTCCGTGAATTAGATATAAATATTAGATATATAGATTATGAATATTCCCCTTTAGTTGTCTCCCAATGTTAAGATAAAATATTCTTTTTTATTTGCATAAGCTGTACTGAAAAAAAAAGGATCAATCACTGAAGCATAAAGTACTGGCATCCCAAGTATTGTACTGCTAAAGAAAAGATGAATAAAATAAATGAAAAGTGCAATAATTCCGGACAAAAAGAAGAGCGCAATCGAAGCACATCATCGGCGTTGATCTGTTATATTACTCATCATAAGCCTCAAGACAAAAAAGGAATCACTTGTGTTCATTATCTTGTGCTCTTTTAAAAGTCACATTGAAAACATTTTTTAGAACAGTTACACAATTGTTTTTTTATTCTGTATCATATAAAATGATTCTTGCGTAATATCAAATAATTGACTCCAAAATTAATTTTTGTAATACTGTTATAAAATACAGATATTAGGAAAAAAACGATTTATACATTTCTCTAACAAAAAGGAATGTGTAGAGGTTTGGAAGTAGAAAAGGAATATGTAGCCTTTTTTAATAAATATTGATGAGATTTTTTAATTAAATACACATAAATGTAAATTGATGGAAATTACGAAATTGTTAGTTATTATTCAATATTGGAAATTGATTTACAAATAAATAATAATTTTAAAAAAAAGTTTTAGAAATTTTTTCTATTGATGAGTTCCCGTTTTGAAATTGAAAAAAAGAAAAATATTGTTATTGAAAATTTCAATTTACTATTTAAAATGAGCGACGTAATTATAGTTATTATTCTAGTAGTGATGTATTATTCTGTAATTATACATTTCTCGTCTATTTGTTTTAAAGTTGTAGATGAGTTCAAATTCTAAAATTACAAAAAAAAAAAAAAAAAAAAAAAATCGAAAAATTTATAATTTATAAAAACAAACTTTTCTCTTAAACAGAGATTTAAATAAAAAATATTCAAAATCAGAACAAAAAATTTAGTTGGATGTTTAAAAACAATACTTACAGTTGTTATTATAGTTAATTGAGAATCGATTTGTTAAAGTATTCTTTGAAATGGATGCCCGCCTAATAACTTATGGAAATTAAAAATTGCGAAATATATTTTTCTCATTTCATAACTTGCAAAAAAAAAAAAAAAAAAAAAAATTCAATTTTACGGAGAATAAAAATAAGCATTAAATGTCATAAACTATGTTTCCATTTTTTCTAATTGATGGAGACAAGCAATTTCATTTAGATAATTGGAGAAGAAAATGTGAAAAATTAGGGTTATTATATTGCAATATATGCATAAAAGACAAATTATTCTTGTAAAATACATATGATTGCTTATTTTTCATTGAGATTTGCAACACACAAAAATTTGAATCGCCATGGAATATGATTTATAATTAAATATAATCAATACTTTTTAAAAGTCTTTTTATTTTTGCTTAATAATAGCATATAACGTTTTTGACGTTCTTAGTGTAAATAATTTAATTGAAACTCTTTGGGATTTAATATGAGGAAAATTTCTTTCAGACGATTACTCTAGATGTCTTATAGGGAAAAAAATAATAAAATTATCTCGAAGAAGTCGAATTGTCACAGCAATTCTTTATAAATTGCACCATCTTTAGAAAGCTGCAAAGGCAACATTTTTTCCCAACGGAAATTTAATTATCGGAACTCAATCATTAGCTAAGTATGCATTGCTTAATGGTAGATTTAATTAAGGTTTTATTAGAATATTTCCTTTTTCTCGAAAGTATTTTACTTGATAGTAATTATTTAAAATTTATATTCCGGGTAAATGGTTATCTTTTTAAATACATACAATTGATATTTAAGAAGAGTTTTAAGAATTCATTCCACCCTCATAACTCAAAGTTGGCAGCATTAAAAAATTGTTATTAATACTAAATTCCTTAATAATCATATTTATGTATTTTTAGTTAATTTTATTTAAAATATCTCACAATTTATTTAATTTTCATTAAATAAATATGCTCACAAATTTTATGAACAATATTTATTTTTCAATTTCCGCAAATACAAGTCCATAACAAAATATTTGTACATTTGAGCATTTCCAATTTTTAATTTAAGGAGATAGGACTTATCTATTACTAATTACTAATGTATTGTGTAAGCATCTTACCTTACTAATTATAAATGTATTGTATTTTTAATTAATTAAGATAAGCACAGGCCTTAAAATCCCAGCATTATCTGATTAATAATTCAATCTAAAATATTCATGAGTGAAAAATGCCTGCTTAAAACGAGAAATAATTACATGTTGAGCCGTAAGTGGGAAATGTACTTTTATAACTTGTGGAAATTGACGTTTTGGTCGTACATTAAAACAAGTTCTGTGTGAGATAATGCGTGCGAGAACATTTTTTTAGTGCATAAACTTTGTTAAATCGAAGAGTAGTCATTTTCTGAACTCTCTAATAGTGAAAAATACTTTTCGTTTGTTTCCTGTAAATCTATTTTTAGGTAGCAACACGAAACCGAATAAATGTTAAGGAAGTTAAGCAAATTTATTTTCCCAATAGTTGACTTGAAAACAAGTGATCTGTAAACAACAAATTCAGGAAGCACAGCTGTTTGTTATAGCTGTCTTTTTCCGGTGCAAGTATGCTGAAATAAATCTTCTTTTTTGGGGAAAAAATAGTAAAAAATGCAGCATGTTTTCGTCCTTTTATATGTTGCTGACAGAAGTTTTCCGATTTCTTTTAAAGTCATAGAAAATTATTGGTATTAAGGAAAATTTAACCTTTTGAGAATTAATGTTACAAAGACATGATAGCAAAATTCTCTTGAAAACGTTAATTGGATTTCATTCTATATATTATTCATTTTAAAATTTAGTATTAATGAGTTTTCAGAAATATGTTTTTACCAATATTAAAAATAGGAAATTGTTTAAAAACCATAAAAGTTCGTTTATAATATATCGGTTTAAATATAAAAAATGTATGCATGAAAAATTAAGTTACACAAAAATTAATTATAAATTATTATTTTTGCTGCAATGAAATGTTTCTTTTTTAATTTTTGTAGCATTTGCAAGAATATTTAAATTTTTAATTAAAAAAATAAAAACATTTCTTCATTGATGAGTGTGAGAATTTATTCAAGCATTTAATGCACGTTAATTATATTTAACTTTGAAGTTAAATTAAAGAAATTTCTGATAAATTGAAAAATAAAAAACAGGCCGAAATACCTTTAACAATAAAAAAAAAATCGTAATAAAATCTGTCATTTTTTTACTGTGTAATGAGTAATAATTTAAAGAATTTAGTTATTTTAATCTTTTTATTAAAGCCAACTAAATATAAAAATAAATTATTACTATTAATTACCAGAAATAGAAATGTTACCCTTAACAAATTCGTAATGATAGGCCAGTTTTAGTTCAAAGATGTACATCATATGACTTTTTCACAATACAATTTAACTTTCCTACAAAAGTAATTTACTTTATTGAAAGAAATAATTAATATCATGAGTGAAATATCTATTTTTCGTAAAAAAATCGAAATAAAAATTATCGATTTAAATACAATTCTTTGAAACTGGTTAAACTATCATGATATATTCATGAAGTATACAAATGTATAAAATTTTTATTAAAAACACAAAATATTTTAAAAAAAGAGAAAATTTCGAATTATTATAAGACGTTCAATTAAAATGTTATTGTTTTGAACGAATTTTTGGGAAATTGATATACAACGTTCACGGTTGTTGACAGAAATATGAAAAATTCTGAAGAAAATCTCAAAATTTATTTTAACTATAAAATTGTTATTCTGGCTTGAAAATTGGATATAATTTATTGAGAATAATTCAGATGAAATCTTAGCTTCAAACGTTTCAGAATGGTAGCCTTGATTACAAATAGAATAACTAAGAAGTAAATAATGAAGGGAAGAAAGAAACAATATTAAAAAACATTACAGAAAAAAGGAAACTCAAGTTTTTGTTTGATTGCTATATAACAATGTGACTTCTCTTGGTAACCCGACAACATACAAAAAACAGTCCATTTATCATGACATTGTTTCTTACGTTTTATGAGCATATGTCCAAAACTATCTTTACGCCCTATTTCTCTGAAACAATACACGAATTAAAAGTACATTTGAAGAAACACTGGTATCAATATCAACTAACATGTTTCAAAATGTTTGACAGTAAATGGAGTATTTTCTTGGATTTTGACCATATGGCTAAGAGTCACATCGAATAGTTTGAAATATGGAAGCAAAAATTTTTTTTGTGTTAAAGCTAGATTTTTCTTCCTATTTTTATTAACTTACACTCCTGTCTTTATAATTTTTTATCAAGTCAACCCTTTTGAAATAACTTGTATTTCATAATTGAATATTCTGCTTCAATAAAATTAAATACTTAAAAATAATTAGATCTGTATTTACTTAATATTTTTTTTATTTATCTCTCATAAAAATATTGATTTACTGATCTGAGAACTTATTTTTATATTAATAGAATATATCGTTTCTTAACTCATGAAAGTTTTTTTTTTTACTTTTTAATGACTTTATTTATGTCCTTTTTGTTAGTTGAATTTTTAACGGTAACTAAAATTCGGCGGTAATTCAGGATAATTAAATAGGTTTCAGTATGAAATTTAATTTCAGGTAACAAAAATACAAATAAAGATACACGCTACTCCTGTGGTTGTTTGCTAACTTTATAAACTGAGTGTTGAGTTAGGACAGTGAAGATGAATTATTTCTGGGTGCATATACAGACTGTGTAAGTTGGCTTGAATTTAATAAGAAAATTCCTACCGAGATGATTATGAATGCAGCGAGTTTCTCTTCTTGCTGTGCGTTTAATGAAATTTGCATTTCCTTGTTCCACGATTCAAAAGTCAGAGAAGCAGAGCATGAATATTTATCATATTGCAAACTTCTATTGAGAATTTCCCAGATTTTACAATAAACTGAAAATCTCTTCTTAAATTTAGGATCTTTTCTTAATTTTACGTAAAAAGAAAAGGTCAGAAAGAGGATTTTACGAATGGAGGATTGAATTTCCCAATAAGACAAAATTGCTCTATTGGGAAATCCTTCGTTAAATTTAAATATAAACAGGTGAGAAAGAAAATTTTACAAAAGAAGGTTAAAATTCCCCATTGCGGAATTCTTATCTGGACGATCTGCTCGTTTAAAGACTTTTGAGCACCATTTGTGGTTCAAAGGTCGTCTTAAAACTCGATCCCAAGATTTCAAATTCTTGTTCAATGCCACCTACTATTCTTGAATCAGTAATTTTTAATTTGAGCTAATGGTGTGTGGAACTGCCTCGTTTTCTGCAGGGATAAGCGATCTCTAAGGTATATCTAAATGGAATAATGCGTGTTTGATTATTGAATTGAAAATTCCACACTAGCTGTGACATATGCTACTTTGGGGAAGCTATGTTCATCTTTGGGAATGGGGATCGCTTTTCTCAAAATGTAATTATGGTATACAAGAAAGATAGAAATATTGAATAGCGACAGATTCTGAATAAAAGGTATTCATTGCAAGTGTTTAAGCAGGAAAAGTAGCTTATTTCATCCGGAATTTTTAAGACAACATTTTTTTATAGAAACTTCCTTTCCGTGATACATATATTGTTAGATCCAGTTACATAAGTACATGATCCAGTTACATAAGTACTTTGCACTCTATGCCTGATGTATTATGAAACTAAAACTTTTAATTAAATTGCTTATTATCGAACTTAAATTTGTTAACGAACTTAAGTTTCCCACATTAATTTTATTAAAAAGTTTTTACATAGTATTACCATAACTAACCTAGAAACCTTTGTAGTTCGACCCAACCACAAAGGTAGCACTTATTTTATTAGGAAGATTGATAAGGAGATGAAAAGGGGGCTTAAGTTCAATTTTTCATTATTTCAAAAGATATATAACCAAAATGTATTGGTTTGTTTGTCGCTCTACGGCCATCTTATGCACACTGCAGGCTAAACAGACCGGGACCTACGGTTTAAAGTGAATTCCGAACCACTATAAACACCCATGGCACCGTCGGGACTCGAACTCGAACTCGAAACCTATGGTACCGAGCACCAGAGCGCTAGCCACTCGGCCATTCAGGCCCTACCAAAATGTATTAAAAGACTTCTAACAAGATCATTGCCCCAGAGTTGTAGCAACCGAAATTCAAGCAAATTGCTGAAAAAGTTTCCTGAAAATTTCTCAATAATTAGTTTTCCATAGTAACAGACACAAAAATAAGATTTTACTGAACTGGCGGAAATTTTGAACTAGGAGGAATTGGCAAAACCAACCCAAATGGGTTCAATGATTAAACATTACACCCTCTGTTTCAAAAACTAAATTGTGTAATTTTAATGTTATACCCAGATATCGCAAATATTTCTTTAGCTTAAAAACTTTACAAATACGAAAGGTACCAGTTTTGGATTAAAATAAAAATAGCAATTTTAATCAGAAGAACATGCCATTAACAGAATATTATCAAAATAATTTCGAAATTTGCTTAACAGTTAATTAAACAATTATTAATTAAACAGGAAAATCGGGATTTTTCCACAAAATAAAAAAATTATAATGGAAAATTTTAAAATGTAACATATATATAAATTAAAGTTCCATTTTTTTTTAGACAAGATTTTTTCAAAAGATGTAATGAAAAATGTATTAAATATGCTGAAACCAACAATTTAAGCCTATAACGGTAATTAATGAAATGTAAAGAAATGAGAAGTATTTTTTTTTTTTGAAAATTATTATTATTATTTTTTGCCAAATTTTGGGAAAAAATATTTGGCATAATTCTCCGAATTTTTGGAATAATTCTCCGAATTTTATCCAAAAAATTGGGCATGTTAGGTTTCTCGTCATTGGCTAAATTTGCATGTGGAATTTCTAAAACGGACAGTAATCGGTTCAACACAGTACTATTGTCTTTTTCTACAAAACAGGAATTGCAATTTTAATATAAAAATTAACGTAAAAATTAAACGTAACGTAAAAATTAAAAAATTTTCATTAAGAATCTATTAAAATACAAAACAAGGGATTGCTTTAAATTAATTTCTTTCATTGAAATAATTTGTCTTATTCTTTTCATTACAAAAAACATATCTCGAAATTTTGTCTAATTTCCAAGATATTCCGAATAAAATGGAAATTCAATATTATTAAAACACGAGTAATTTAGCATCCTATACGTAGGTAAATTGCTTTTGTATGTTATTCTGCAAAACATACTTAAGCCAATAAATATAAAGAAGTTTCGTAATTCTATAATACTGAAAAAAAAATAAATAAAAAAAAATAATAATAAAAAAATAAATAAACAAAAAGGAAAAAAGAAACAATGTTAATTAAACGAAAATTTTTTTTTTCCCAAATAGAAATTTTTTTAAATATATATAAAAAAATGTAATACGTAAGTCAAAAGGAACATCTATACGAACTTTCGGAAATTACATTTCAGTTTTGAAGAACTTTTGTGAAATAAATATTTTTTAATATTTTATTATGGCTTATTTTTGAAAAAAAACAAATGTTATACATTTTCCCTGATTTTTGCAAGTAGATATACAAATGTATAAATTCATATCCAATTTGTAAAATTTTCACAACTTGGAGGAATTTTTAAAATTAAGTTATTGCATATTCTGGTTTCAAATTGAAAAACTTTCGTTTTAATAAAACGAAATTTGCATCCAAAAAAATGTAACATTTTCTCAGATAAATGTCTTCCACGGATAAAAATCACTGTTTTAACTTCTCTGCTAGATTCCGCAATTTAAAATTCGATCTGTACTCGATATTTCGAATAAAATGGAAATTTTGAATTACCAAAACATGAAAAATTTAACATGACATCGTTAAATTATTGATATTTTTAATGAATATTTGTGACGTTGATCATAAGGAATACCATAAGTAAAAGTAATAAAAAGAAAACAATTTGAAAGAAGAAAGATTTTGAAAAGAAAATAATTTAAATTTGCATGAAATAATATTGGAAATAAATATTACCTCAACGAGAAAATCAGAATTTATCTAATAAAATGTCAAAAAAATAATAAGTACACAACTTATTATATATAATTATTAATATTTTTTATATTTTTGATTTTTTGAAAAATATGAAATATTATCTGTTTATTTTTTTGTGAAAGAATTTATATGACTGAAGCTATGGCTGCCGGAAGTATATAATAAATTCTATATATATTTCGGTCTTTCTATAATTATGTCATGAATCATGATTAATATTTTCTATTTATACCGTTTAGAATGTCATTGTATTTTTGTATTACTTTTTGCTTCGAATAAAACAGAACTCCCGAACTAATTGTGGCTTATAAGCATTCCCGTTTTATTTATTATTTTTTTTAAAAAAAGTTAAAGCGTGTTTACTGAACAACAAAGAAAAATAGAATGCAGCTCATAATGAAAACTACACCACTGCTGTACTGAAAACAAGTCTTCGGAAAAAACACTCCCATAGGAAGCGATACAATATTTAATAGACTCAGCTTCGAAGTATTGAAAACACTTTCACAACTAATTAAGTTATAAATCGAAAACGAGACGTGATTCGGCGCCAAGTTTATTGTTTTCCTAAACAGGCCTGCTTATCGATTTTCTCGGTTTAAATCTTAGCAACTTGACTGAAGAATTTATGTTACGCCGGTGATTCTCACAAGGTGTGCCTTAGACAATTTTCTAGTGACTCATGTAGAATTCCAGAAAAAAATGTTTTCCCGGTTTTAAAAATATATATAAATGCTCTTTCTCTTGTCAGTTTTATCGTTCATACCATTTCATCGTTCAACCTTTTTAGTTGCTTCCTTTTTTTTTTATTCTATCCGCCCATAAAAAGTTGCCAAAACAGCAATAATATGCAAAACAAAGTTTCTGAGAAATCAGAAGAGGTAACTTCTATGGTTGGTTACTAGAAGCATTATTGTCTATGTATGTACGTCTAAAAAAAACTTCATTTCAACATAGAATTCTCCAGCGTCTGTAAATAGTACTATGTGGAGTTAATTGACTGAAGAAAGAGAACTAGTAGTTATATCCACTGATCATAGATTAAGCATAAAAAATTGTTTCATGAAACCTTTTGAGTTCCTATTTAAAAAAAAAGAATGCTTGTCAATATCCAAAAACGCTTTGAAAATATTACTACAATTTTGCCATAATTATGTGGATTATAATGTTCTACTGTCTCAATAATTAAGCGTAAACAGTAGAAATCTTCATTGTATTGATGAGGAAATGTGAGTTTGCTTTACATATATAAGCTCAAATATTGAAGAAATAAGAAGTGCACTGCAGTCACATGTTTCTCATAAACGCAAGAATAAATAAACTTAAAGTGTGTTTCATTAAATGTCTTTGACAGTATTATTTTTCCTGTAAAACTTGACAGAATGACTGCATGATGGCTAATAGTTTAATAGAAATTTTTATTTGTGAAGGTCGAATAAACCGTGAGATTCACTTCAATGTAAATGTAGAACCATTGGCATCTTAAATTTGTAAAAAAAAAAAAAATAGTTACATAATATGGGTATATTTAAATTTCAACGCTATAAGGCAATATGCCATGTATCAATCCTATTTATAAAATACCCTCCATTATGGGCATTAATAATAGTATTTCAAGATGAAAAATATTGTATTTTTGATTGGCCATCACAGTTGACAGCTTTAAACCTAATCAGATATTTTTGAGATTTTAGGCTGAACTTTCCTTAGTCTTCAATATCATCTAAAAAGTAATCTCCAAGAAATATGGAATTCTATAAATGCAGTCTAGCCTGACTTGTAAAAATGAGGAATGAACATTTTAAAATTGCATTTACTCTTCAGCTTTATTTATTACTTTTAAAATAAATCTGACATCATTAGAACATTTTGGAAAGCTCAAACAAAAATGATCTGGCACATCTTAATCTCCTAAAGAATTATATTTGGCATTTTCCATTTTAGTGGGATAATTTTTCAAAGCATTATAAATTGTTTTATGTATTGAACAACCAGAATTATGTAGACAGAAATTACACGTTAAATAGGCCACGTTATTTAATTTTTTGGTAAGAGTACTGCTAGTTTGAGAAATGACAGTCAAGAAATCTGTTTTCTATTCATCGTTTGCGATGGTGAATTCATCGATTTTGATAAGAGGAGGAATTCATTCAGACAATTGTAAATAAACATTGTAATTTTGTATTTTGATTTGAATTATAATATCAAGACAGATTGAACTATTTTTATACACTAAAGCGGCAATTTTGGAATCAGTTATTTATTATGAGAGTATAATTTATATTGTTCTATCTGTTTAGTACATTCATTAAATACAATAATGACGAAAAAACTTATAAAATATTTTAGCTTTAAAAAGCAATCAATAACTTCAAGAACTGAAAAAAATATTTTATAAGATTGTTAGTAATAAGTCTTAAATATTGCATAGTTATATTTAAAATAAAATTTTCAAAATAAATTTTATATATTTTTTTTTCATTTGGAAATGGTTTTTGTAAGACAAAGTTTCGCGAAACAAATGACTTCGTTTTTCAGTAGTACGTGAAAAGAGCCATCCTTAAAGAATAATTGATTTTGGAAAGCTCTCTACGGTATTAACTAGTCATTATTTTAATAAATTAGTCATTAATTGCAGCTTAAAATAAAACTTTTTTCGTTGCACCCAGCTTATTTCATACTACTTGCTACTGATTATTTCATGACAAATAATTTTTCTTGTGAAAACTTTTTCTTCCGATTAGAGTTTATCACTCATAAATAAATAATTTTTTTTTCAAATATTAAACACTCTTGTTTTTGTTCAGCGAAGAAATGTAATACTCTAGTGTTTTCTTTTTAATAGTGCTATTACATTTTACAATTTTGTAATCGTATTTTCTTTTCAGCTGCTGATTCAAACGAATTTACGTTTGTTTTGTGTTTTTAAAGCAACTGATTGTGTTTTAGAATTATAATTTTGTTTTTTATTAAAAATCTAATTATTATATGCACATTTGTGTTGTGTTTTGGTGGACCATTTGAATTAGTGATTCTTGTAATCTGAATTCTTTTAACATCTGTCATGGCTTATTGAAAAGTAAATGTCGCTTCTTAGTATAAGTATACGGGTTTCAAGCGAAAATAGCTTTTTATAAAAATAAAAAAGTGTAAAAAATTGTCATTGTAGTTATCATAAGTCAAAAGATTCCTTTAATATAAGCACCCAACTTTCGATGAACTTTTACAGTATTGTGAACTTTTGGAGAGAGAAAGTGAATCATTTCTCGTCAAATTTGGTGTGATTTTCTACTAAGGTAGGCGCTTTAACTAATAATATAATCATTGCATGAACTCAAAATATAGATGCCTGCTATTGTACTGTTGCCATTCAGAATTTAAAAAGAAATGGATTTTTTAAAATGAGTTTCATATTTACCATTAGACCGGGTAATTGATTGTAATTGATGTGATAATAATGATTGATAATAATTGATAATAAATAATGATGATTGATAATAATTGATGATAATTGATAATGATGATTGATAATAATTCACGTTTTTTAATTATTATTTGTATTTCTACCGATGCTCAACGTGATGTAATGGTATATGATACTGATCAATGAAATATATGGGTACTTCCTAATTCTCAAAGCGAAATAGAACTGTCTGCTACTGCTTAGCGCCACGTACTATAAGTGTCTACTTCTAAACAAAGCGACATACGCAAGTCTGCTATTGTTTAACATAACATAAAGGTATTTATATATATGTCTGCTACTGCTATGCAGATTTCTGCTACTGCTCCCCGTGGCAAATATGTCAGTAAGAAATGAAAAGCAACTAAATCAGTGATGCCTTTATGAATAAAAATAATCGAAAGAATTTTTTTTATTACACTTGTGTTTTGAAAGAGGCGGAAGATTAAATTTTGTGCATGTCTTGAAGGATTAATGAATTGTATTGTCTTCCGTTAGATTAAGTGATATTTTCTTCAGTATTGTCTTTCAGAATAAATCGTCTTATATCTATACGTATTAGAAGAAAAATTCTTACTAAGACCCAGTCAGTGCGAGACATTCTGTCACACTCGACTCAGAGACTACTTGCTTTTCAACACAGTGAATACAACGACAGTAATAAAAAGTGAATTTAAATAGACACGACACAATTAATTTAATTATTTATATGCAACATTATTTATAACATTACTGGGCAGTTTTCTAATATTATTAAGAAGGTTTTCTAGCTTAAGAAAAAGAAGCAATTAATCAAAAGTTACATATTTAAGATACTGATATTAGTTAAGATATTGATATTAGATACTGATATTTTTAAAATTAAAAAATTTTGAAAGAAATTTGAAATCTTGCATAAGAAAATAAAAAAAATAAAAAAATATTAGACTAGGAAACTGTTTTAATTGAAACTAATCAATTCCTCTAGTTGTATGTTTAATAGTGTAAGTGTTAAAACAGTATATAATGATCGAAAGTTTCTATGTTCTCATAATATTGAAAAAATTTTAAGTAATGCTAAATAAAAAAAAAAGTGAGAATTTCGTTGCGAAAAGTGAGAACTGCCTAACCTCGTGTTCTCAACACTGAGTAGTGAAAATTTGTCCATTTGATAACACCTTTAATACGATGTGACAAAAACACTTAAAAAGAAGAGTATTTCTTTTTTTCCGTTAAGAAATTGTCATATATTTACGTAACATACGAAGGAAAAAAATAACCCAATGAAACACTTGTGATTGCATCATTTTAATTAAGAAATATATTGAGAGATCAGTTATTTTTATATTAGGCTTCCTCTGATTAATATATTAACATCGAGAATAATAAAAATAATTAAATATTATCAAATCAAAAATTCAAAATATTATTCAAATATTTTTCAAATATAATCAAGTATTATTATTACGCAAATCAAATTATTTACACGAGCCTAGCGAAGGCAAAGCCACTGAAATGTGACTCACTCACACCATTTAGTTTAAAAAAAGACAATGGATCTTTCTGAAACATTTTATTTTTGATTGTACCAAAAGGCTTATTCTGCATCTTTTTAAAATAATTTAGATTGTAATATTTTTTTTTCTTGTCTGATGTCAAAAATACTAATGCATTATTTTTTTTTCTATAAAAATTAAAATCTTCAATTGACAAATTGAAAAGTTTTAAAAAGTTCATATACGAGCATACATGATAACACTAAAAGTCCTGAATTTAATTCTCTTAACAACTTTATCAGAGATATATTATTTCTTTCTTTTTGTAACTGTCTCATCATCACAAAAAATTGATTTTTGGCAGCATAGTTATAAAATGCTTCGCGATGAAATGGTTTTTACATCTTGGAACTATTATTACAGATATGGATCATTAAAAATTGTTGTTGTTGTTGTTTCTTATCCCACTTGGCTGGCCAAGCCCACGAGCCCATACGTGCTCATGATTGAAGGGGAAGGAAGCAGCTTCTGTTGCGATGGAGCACCCGTAGGTAGAAGCCTGACTTTTGCTCCTTGACGCTCTTACAGTCATAGAAGACCGGGACCTACGGCTTAAAGTGGATTCCGAACCACTACAAATATCCATGGCACCGCCGAGATTCGAACCCGAAACCTGTGGCACCGAGCGCCAGAGCGCTAGAGACACTCGGCCATTCAGGTCCCCAATTTGCCAACGGCACGCGGTGTTCCCAGGTGGTCACCCACCCAAGTACTGACCGCGCCCAATGATGCTTGACTTCGGTGATCTAACGAGAACCTCATTAAAAATAAAAAATATATAGCATTCACATCATAAAAAAATTTGCATTCTGAAATTGGACACTGATTTGTTTCTTAAAATTTTTGGTGGTAAAAACCAAATGTCCCCAAGACGCAATTTTATACGCAAATGTAAGAAAGAAATTCTTGAAACGGAGCAAATGGTTTAATTTTCTTTCTTAAAAAGAAAACGCCATTTGCTATATTCCAAGACTTGTTTTTTCAATCTATTAGTATGTTGGGAAAAATGAAATATCTTAAAGAAACTAGAATAAAATAATAAGGAAAAGAGAGTAAAACGTTAAGCCTTCTATATCTGCAGGGTGTACAAAAAAAATTTCATCATTTCCCAATTGATGATATTACTAACACAGATTTTATATAATTGAGAATGACACCAAGTATATATGATATTCTTTGAAACAATTTGAAAGTGTGTGGCTTTGATCTGAGGTCATTCGAAATTAGACCTTAAATAAGAAGCTGATTAAGTCTTATTTAGGGAGCACTAATGGGAACTTGGTATATTTCAGCCATATTCCTCTACCAAGAATTTAATCGAACATCTCCCGTGGGAAGGGGTGTACCCTCATCCATTCTCTTCTAGACTGGAGGACCACCCCAGCCTTTATATTCATAGTGCTCATCATAGACCTACACACAAAAGTCTCAGAACATGTTTTCATAATTAATATATGTCCTTTCACTATAGAGAGAACATGGTTACTTTTCACTGCATTAAAAATGTCAAAGAAAGGTGGAAGTTTTTTTGTATTATTTTATTAAGGAGAAAAGCTGTTTGAGTATGGAAATTTATGGCAAACAAGCAGTAGCTGAAATCAAGCGTGGAGTGTTCAGAATCTCCAAAATAATAATTTCAATGTGAAAGACGAAACATATGTAGAAGCACACACACTCACAGATATTGATGTATTACTTTATAAAGATTAGAGCTAAATAGAAAACAATTATCTCATTCCCAAACGTATATTCTTCAGGAATTTCTGTTCATTCTTCCCTGGATCTGACTTTATGACCCCAATATACAGCCCAGAACGTCGCATAGACTCCTTTTTTTTGTAAAGTTGCAAACGTATGATGGCGAGATATGGTTTCGGACTGGCATTCCAAAAAACTCTCAATCTACCTTTGAAATGTTTTCATAAACCAGGGAAGGACTACTAAATCTAAATCTGAGAGTTATAATGTGCAAGCACCAAAAAGAAAGGAAAAAGTCTATCACTGAATTATTGATAATATCTTAGGAAAATAGATGGTATTGCAATTCTCTAGTGCCTATAAATGACCTACCACTGTTATTGAAATATTTATACTGAACAGGCAGTATCAGTGGAGTGTAGTTGGCATATGTCTTAATTAGACCTCATTAATTTATCATGGATAAATAACTTCAGCACTTTGCCGTATACTTGTTGTAGATAAGTAACTTCAACAGCTAACATGGAGTGATCAGCTAATCTAGAAGACTAAATCTCATTCAGCATGTTCGGAATACTCAAGAGAGATCTTTTAATGCTACTTTCTTTCTTATTTCTCAGACCTTTGAGAAATAAAGAGCAGCTTTGCAGGAATAATGACCCTGATTTCTTACAGATCTAATAGATTCTTAATTAATAGCATCTCGTTTTGCTGCAGAAGGTCATAATGTTTCTTATATGAAGTTTTTTTTTCTATGCTAAACATACATTTTGTTTCTATATATTTTTAAAGTATTAATTCCAATACTTTATATCAGCTTCATTAAAATAAATAATAATTTCGTAACTTAATTTTTCAGTTATGAAAAGAAAATTCTTCTCTAACAATCAATAATGGATTAATTATGATATGAAAAAAAAATTATTTTTGATTATATGAAGTTAAATAACATAAGAATCAGTTTAAAAAATTAATAATATATTTTTAATTTTAGTTATATAATTTCTGAACCAAATATATAAATATTTATTCAAAGTAACATTTTTCAGTAATTTATATATAATTTCCTATTAAGCAATACGGTTTAGATAGTATTCTGTTCGGCAATATTTATTTAATGCAAACAAAGAAATATACAAATGCTCATAACAATGAATTTGTTTTCACATTCAAACGTTCATATACAGTTGCTCATTTTTTGATTATTTAATAGAAATCAAAGTGAAAAAAGAAATAAAATACTTTACCTTTAAGTAACCTTTTGAGAAAAATTTGATATTGCTTGCAACTAAAACTTCTTTTTATATCCATCCCATTTGAAGGTTTTTCATTTCACTCGGTGTTTGTTTATTATTAATGGCCCATAAATGTGCCACTGAAAGACCTTTCATTATAGCGTAAAACATTTTAGCATTAATCTAAGAAAGTCATTTAAATCATAACACGATCAAGCATATTACAATGAAAATATAAAATATATTAAAATATAATAAAATATGAAAATATAAAATTTATATAATTGTAAATAACATTTGAATACTGATTTAAGATTCATTATTTTTCTGTCCTTTTAAAAACGACATTATATTTTTAATTAAGCATGAAACAATTTTTTTCCCTCAACAATATTCAGCATTATTTCTGTTTTCAGGATTCCATTTTCTGATTATAAATAAACAGATTTTTATTATACAATAACAAATAATTTAATCGAAAAAACTGAAATTTCTGTAAGTAAATAATTTTAAATTAACGAAGATAATATTACGGTAGGTTTTAATAAAATAACTTGCTGATAAGAAAATTTATAATTTTATAATTATTAATAATACTTTTAATTTAATTAATAATACTTTAAAAAGCGTAGATAGCATACTTTTGTCCAATCCATGCATTTTATGCAACCTCAAAATAATTTAGAGTATCAATATAATTACATGTATAAATAAATTTTAAAAATACTATTTTTTGCATTATTCTTATTTTGAAACCATAATTCATGCTGAAATTCTTATAATAATGATGTAATCATTATATAATAATGATGTACATAATTATATAATGATGTAATAATTATATAATAATGATGTACATAATTATATAATGATGTAATAATTATATAATAATGATGTACATAATTATTACATAATTCATGTAATAATTATACTTATACATTCGTTATACGTCGCATATTTATAAACCGCCACCTACTGGTTTCACCATGAACATTAAATTGGGTGTTTGAATTTAAATTCCCTTTGGTGGAATACGTACTGACAGGTATTAAGTTAAGTGACCTGATATTAAGCTTCATTTTATTAATATAATATCATTTTCATATCATTGTCAATTTAAATTGTCTGTTATTTTTATTATTGTCACAATTTAAAATGATGGGAAGGGTACGTAAATGGGGATAAAATATGATTATGACAAAGTAAAAGTAAGGCTACAGCTGTTCCAAATTTACCCTCTTGAAGATATGGCTTGTGATTGACAATTTTACTAACAGTGAAATATAAAAATCATCAATGCAAGATTGATAGAACTAAAAGAAATGGAAGTTTTTGACTATGACTACGAACTCTAATAAGGTATCAAAATTACTCACAGAGGAGTGACGACTAAGTAGAAAAATCCAGGCAGAGGTATGTACGTAAATGGAACTTTTAGTGAAATTTAATTTTATTCATATTAATAACCAGTATACCTTTTGCTTGAAATGACTTCATATTTTTTACATAAATTTTTAAGCTTGTCAGATATACGAAATTAGTAGAAACATAGGAATGAGCAAATTATAAGAGACAGCTGTGTAAGAGTCAATTGTAAGAGACAACTGTATTAAGTTGTCTCTTACAGCTGAAATTATATTTATTAAAACGCTTTATTTGAAGGAAAGGAAATAAATTATATGTTTAAAAGTAGTAAACTAACTTCCTTGCGAGTGTCAGGTTGCTTTTCTGGGGAATACTGCTACGTTCCACAAGATAATTTAAACTGTCAATTAAGTTAAACCCCAGTGTGTATTTCACGAAATTTTGTGAGTTCCATTCTAACCTATTCGCGCAGAAGAAGACGACAGAAGTGAAATTAATGAGTTTACAACATTCAGGATGAGTATATATTTTTCATTTTGAGAGCGTTTCTGTTATCAGAGGCAAGATAGATTTAGTTTATGTGTCGATCAAAATAAACTGTGGTGAGACAGTTTGACAAAACGTTGTGTATAGCGTATGGAAATTTTGTATTTCCTTTAATTAAACAGTTATTCTTTTTTCTTTTTATTTCATTGTTATTTTAAGATATAATGAATGATTATTTTTATAAATTTTTGATGATTTTAAATTAACATTGTCACAAAATTTTAATAAATTATTATAATGATTACACTAACTTTTTCTATAGTATATTTATGGTATGCGATTCTAAATTGTTTTGGTGTATCCAGAAAATTGTAATATTTTTGTTGAGACATCAGGTAAATTTCTCCACAGAAAATCGTGGTAATGTAAAACTCAAACGTTTTGTGCAAATTCTTTTAGCAAAAATATATTAACGGAAAAATACTTTTGATAAATTTGATACTGGTAACCTTACATTAATTCACGTGTCCCAGGAAATTTTCGTAGCAAATTGTAAATTTAGAATTTTTTATTCATATTTCTAGTCATTGTAATTATAATTTCTAGTCATTGTAATTATAATTTCTAGTCATTGTAATTATATATAATTTCGATTATTATGCTGTAAAATTTAATTCGAATTAAATAACCAGGATATTGGTAAATAGAAATTATATATGATATTCCAAAAAACTATTCATTGAATACATATACTCACTGATCATATGTTTAATCAGACTTATACTTATCCCTACTACATAATTTAGTTTCGAAATAAATATGATATTTTATTTAAACTAATAAATTTTATATGCTTTCGGGCCGGCGCTTCTCAAGAACTTAAAATTCGAGAGAGTTTTATTTTATTTTCTGAATAAATTCAAGAATTATGAGTTTCAAATAGGAATGAATAGAAGTTTAACAATAAAAGTAACTTTAAAAATGTTTCTTTTAACGAAAAAGAATTGTTTCTATTTAAAACAATTAAATTAAAAAAGCAACTTAAATACGATTGATTAATCAATTTATCATGAGTAAAACACATTCTTTTCGCTGGCCTGAAAGTAATAATGAAATATCGTGGATAGCATGCATTTATAATGCCACAATTTGCTAAATTTATTAAATAAGTAACCATCATTAATTTAATAAGTAACCATCATTGGACTTTTATATAATTGTTCCTTAGTTATTTAAAATTTAAAGCAAATTTTAGTGGCTAGAATCACAAAGAATGTGTATCCCTATCATCAATAATAACCGTGAAAAAGTCATATTCTGTTATAAAAATCTAGTGGCTCCCAAAATTTAATATCACCTGCGCATCGGATTATTATTTGTCTAGAAATGAAATAAAATTTTTAGAATACTTTTGCGCAAAACTCTATTGCCACCTGAAGAAGAATAAGTTAAATACATATCCAATTTTAATGAACATTCTTTTTCTCACTTTTATTATTGTTTCTGAATTTCGCATTTCAATTAGTGTATTCAGTCAATGCGTTTACGAAGTTGACTTTTCCCTGTTGTCTTCTGAATAAAAATTAAGCAAGTTTTATTTATAATTTAGATTTTTAAATTTTTTAACGCTTTAAATTTTATCGCTGTATTCCAGATTGCAAAAGAAATACATTCTACTAAAATTCCTTGGTAGACTGTATATAATAATTATTTTTATTTTTGTTGATTAGCAATTAATATATATATATATAGGTATTAGAATAACGTGCCCAAAAAAACTGCCAGCACTAGACTCGACTAATAGACACAATTACGCACAGACTAACTGGAATCAAATATTTCAAAATTTTTTCAAAGTTGAAATAATTATCTTAAATATTACTTTATTTTTATGTATTCGTAACCTTCAGAACAATTAAACATTTTCAAATGCTACTTGATTTTTTTAGTTTCGTAGCATTCAGGACAGTTAAATATTTTAAATGCTAATTAATAGCACTTAGTCGCTTAAAGTCCACATAAAAACTTTGTACCTGATTAAATCATTAGTTTAAATACGAAGCTGAAGTGGAGAGAGGTACAAAATTTTGTTTCAACAATGCCATCATTAAGTTACTCATTCATTAGCCAATCCATTAAACTGGACATAATAGAAAAAAGGGTTTTCTTTTTTTAAATAAAAATCTTCCAACTGCCGATGTTTTTTTTGGGGGGAATAAATTCGAATCCCTTACTTTTTGTGTTCTATTAAAATTACAAAAAAGTAAATTAGATTAATTAGATTAGTTGGCAGTAATTTTAAAACTTTTTTTCTAAATGAACTCTCAATGAATTAGGTTTTGATTGCATATTCTTAGAAAAGAAAAGTATCTAGAGATTTTAAATTATACAATACAAATGAAAAGGAAAAAAAAGTATCAAACAAATGAATTACTTTAGTTACACACATTTTTTTATGTACACAGAAAAAAATTATTTCGAGTTCTCCGTAATTTATTTTATTCGATTGAAAACTTAAGTAGTTAATTTATAAACAACAACAACAAAAAGAAAGATTGTATAAGAAAATATATTTTTATTTAATTAAATTTCTTTCGTATGGTAGATACTTCATTTGATATCATTCGGTACGAATTATTCAATTAATCGATTCGACTGATTGTTACGGGGTAATGAGCTAATAATGATCAATATAAAAAAAAATCATCATAATTTTTGACAATATTATTTTATTTTGATTTTTGTTTATTCGTTTGAATATAGATTTTTTTGCGGAAGACTAAAATACAGATATAAAGATACTAAACAAAAGTATGCCAGAAAATTTAATGATGCTAAGAACTTTTGGGATAAATTTATTAATAATATTAATAAAAGTTATCGACTGTTATTTATCTATATATAAATATATATATCATTGGTATTGTGTGTGTATATATGTATGTATATATGTATGTATATATATATGTATATATATATGTATATATATATATATGTATATATATATATATATATATAAATACATATATATATATATATATATATATATATATATATATATATATATATAATATATATATTATTCACTGGGTTCTGTAAAAAAAAAAAAACTTTATAAATC
Organism: Caerostris darwini; assembly: GCA_021605075.1. Lineage (NCBI taxonomy): Eukaryota > Metazoa > Arthropoda > Arachnida > Araneae > Araneidae > Caerostris > Caerostris darwini. The sequence goes on from BPLQ01009014.1 coordinate 264,613, forward strand.
CTAGAAATTTGGAAAAACAGCTGCGAAATAGATGAAATTAAACCCTTTACCTGGTTTTCCTTACCTAAATGCGTTTCAAAGAAAATATTCGAATTTACATTGAGGATATAATTCCTTGTATCCTCAATATAAATTCGAATATTTTGCCCTCACGAACACTCTATATGCATAAAATAAAAGTATATAAATATGCAGTGTCGTTTCGGAAGTAGAATGGAATCAATAAATTAAAGCTAGTTTATAAGAAAACAAATCACATCTGACATTTGAGAACACCACATAGGCCAGATGTGTTGCAGCCGTGTAGTTGGCATATGTAACGTAGAATACAAAGTAGAAATTGAGTTTTATGTTTAAAAATAAACTTTAAAATGTCAAAGCGTCTGACTTCAGTATAGTACATAGGTTTATAGTACAAGTCTTTCTCGGAATACTGAAGTTGAAATAAGGAAATCGGGAAATGATTTTTCGTTTTCATCTTCCATGAGAATATCGAAACACCGAGGAGCGAAAACGCTTCCTGACTGCTGATAACGCTTCCTGGTAAATTAATAATCTAATCAGCTGAGGGTAGTTGATGGAAGGCTTCCAGCCATAGAACGTGGAATGCATTTCTCACGGGATTTTCGATTTCTAAAGCAGCGAAAATATTCCCAATTTTCAATGCGAGTTGTTTATTTAAATAATCGGTATGAGACTAGCAAAGGAAACTTCAATTAAATTACGATAAATTGCGCAGTTTTTGACTTGTGTATTTTATGCTAAATAAATAAATCACTGTTATCTTTGAAAATGAGAAACAGTTTTCTAACATTGGAAAGAAACATGGACTTTTCTCACAAATGCATCAACCTTTCATTTCAAAATATGGAAATTTCGAAAAAAAACCAAAAAAAAAAAACATCAAATGAAAGTATCTATGTATTGCTTAAATTAGTCATATATAATAATGAATATCATTAATAAAATGTCAATAAATAAATATTTCTGAATAATGAAAAACTTATTAAGGCAACATTTTGCGGTGAGAAAAAGCCATTCCTTGTGCTGATATTACTTTAAGCAGAACTTTAAGATAAAATTACACTATTACAGATTTCTCTATTTAATTAATGAGTTACGTTTCTCACTCTTTAAATTAATAAATTATGAAAAAATCCAATTTTTTGTAAAATACAACAATACAAAAATTTGTAAATTTAGATTTTAAAATGAACTCTATTATGGATAAAACAAACTGTTCTAATTAAATTTCAAAGACTTAGCATTAGTAAAACAATAATGGTTTTAACAGCAATTAATTCATTTTGTTAATGTCTAAAGCATTAGTTTCCTTTAACTACGCAACTGTCAAAAATTTGAAAAGCATTAAAATAACCCAGATATTTTAAAAACAATGTGAAAAGGAAAAAATAATTCAGTTTTATTCAGAAAATAATTAAATTTTTAAAAAGTTTCGTGGTGATTTAAAAGCTTCTACTGGGAAATAAAAATTATTTACGCTACTGTTATTTTCTTTAACTTTTAAGTTGTTTGATTTTTGTAAATATTTTATGTTTGCCGTGTAGCTTTTAAAATTCGAACTGATTTAGCGGAAAATTATGATTTTTTTGAGCAATTTTTTATGCTTTTCTTTCCATACAAGTGTTTCATTCATAAAATATCAATTGAATAAAAAAATATTTTACATATTCTTATATTAAGTGTCCACCATGTTTATCGAAAAATTCTTTTTTCTCTATTTCATCACAAACACACGTTCAGTTATAAAAATATTTCAACTATTGAAAAGTTGATCTTAAAAGCAATTAATAAACATCTACCTGAAAAATATTTCAAAATTTTAAATTTTGCAGAATCACTCTTGGAACTGTAATCACACTCGTTGAAAATTATGTCAATTATAAACATATTATTCTTAATAATTCCAATTTATCCAATAACAAGTTATACCGAGTTATGAGACTTGGATTTTATAATTTATGTGTCTTTTTCAAAAAAACACATATATTAAAAAAATTATATACACATAAGCATATTTTCATAATTAATTTTGTTATGCAATTAGTTCAGTGCCTTATCAAAACATTTATAGTTAAATCATCTTAGCAGGTCTCTAAGAAGTGTTGCTTCTCTATTCATCATCTTTACTGTAAAAAACATTCTTAACATTTTCAACTTCTATTAACTTATTTGTCTCTCTGAAATTAAAATATATCTAATAAAAAGTATATTGCAAACTAAATCTGATTTTTTTTATCTGAACTGTATTGAAATTTATAGAAATATAATATATAGTAAAAAAAAGTGTCTATCAAAAAAAAGTTAAAAAACAACTATGTCTTTAAAAATAAAATATACTGCCAAAAGAATATTTTTGGAACTGAAATTCATAAAAGAAAAATTAAATAAAGTTATTTTTAAAGAATATGAACGAGTAATACAAAAAAAAAATTAAAGTCAATTCCTACTTTTTTTTCCCACTATATAGCAGAAAGTCCTTTATAAATCATTTTCTTTCATTTTTTTAAGTTAGGAAAAAGTATCTCTCTCACATACACACTTTCTATCTTTCTCACTAATTTATTAAATTTTTTTCCAGCGATCGACACGTTTCATCACTGACGTTATTTATTCCTAAATTTACATCCTGCTAAATATTTTATATAAGCGAAATTTTTTTCTCCAACAAAAAACTAAAGTTTATTAATTAAATTTAATTAATGAATTAATATTTGACATAGTATTACTAGCTCTAGAGATTGCTTGTTCTTATAGATATATAAGCAATTTTATATATTATTGCTAGTTCTTCGCTTCTCTTAAGTACTTTAATATCATTGACAAATTTTAAATAAATTATACAGCCATGCTTTTAATAAAAGAAAATAATTATAGTAATAATTAATCTAATTCTGTGAAAGGGATAAATAGAGTCATTTAAGCTGAACCCAATTTATGCAGCAAGTATGTTAAGTTTAAGTTACATAAAGACAAAAGTCAATATGTATTACAAAAAGAAAATGAAAGATGTTACAATGAACTTCACCAGAGAGGTCTTCGTCATTGCTGAAGGAGTTCATTCTCTTTAAGAGGGCGCTGCTGATGCAATAGGTGCTGCCAGATACACGAAAGAACCGGTTACAACTTGTAAAATAAGAAATACGTCGCTATTTGTGTCCCCATGTTAGAAAATTACGAGCACATCCCAATCCTAATTTCCCGTGTTTCGATCTCTAAACTGGAAAACTAGTTCACTAAATTGGTCAATAATGCATTTGATGTTAACGGTGAGTAGAACTGCCCTGCTATTCCAAACCGTTTTCTCTCTGACGTGGGTAGTAGAAGGGAGGAAGCCATTGAAAGGATAAAGAAACAGCGTTTAATTTCTTAAATACTTACAGAATAACTTTCTAGAGTTCTCCCTAAAATGATTTCATCAGTTTCAATAAGTAAATTTGAATCATACGAATGTGGATGTTATTTTGATTTCAAAAAGGTGAAAAAAAGTCGTGTTAGAAATTGAATTAAATATAATATAAGAATAATATTACATATAAAATTAATAACATTTGAAAAATCTTCATTTTCTAATCTTTCTGCCTACAATTTCACTACTGTTATTGAGTTTAAGAATTGATTTCCTCAAACAATAATAAATTAAAAACTTTTGTTCAAAATAAATAAGATTAAGAGACATTATTTTCACAAAAACTACTATATTTTTAGAAATTCTTTTTTTTTATCTCAATTTATATCCATCATTAAACACTTTAATTGATTTTTTTTTAATCTAAAAATGTTATATGACTAATATACAATTTCTATAACAAATTTGTTTAAAATGATGAATTATTTTATATAGAAAATTATTTTCATGTGATTATAATATGAAATTTTTATAATAAAATAAAAATTTCGGACTCTTTAATATTTAGAAAAACTTCATAATTTGAGGCCATATAATATAATTAAATTACCTGATGAATATTTCATAATATTTCATTTCGAATCTGATAATATGAAGTCTTGAACATGAACTGCTTATTAAATAATTTATTATAACATAACGTCAAAAGGCATATAATTGTACTGCAGTGTCCATGAATATATATCAGGAGAAAACAAAACTTTTAAATGCTAATTTAAATATAATTTCTCATATTTAGAAACAAATAAATTAGTAGTTTTTACAGCATTTTCTTATAGACAGATCCTCAATCATTTTGATATATTTATTAAATTTCAAAAATAAATATAATTTATGTATGCAAAACTTTTGTGAAGCCAGTTTTTCTTATCTTATAACACTGTAACAGATAAAAAATTATGTCACTATATTTTTGCTGAATAATGTAATACATTAAAAGCATTTGTATAACAGCAATGCTTATTTTCTATTCAAGTTTTATTTTCCTTATTAATACAGCGAACAACAAATTGTTAAATGTTACTTTAAATAATGTTTCTTATATTCAGAAACAAACGAATTCCTATAATTCTGAAATAGTTTTTAAAGCATTCTCTTATAGATAGATATTTGATAAGTTTTTACACGACTGTAACATATTATAAATTATATCGTTATATTTTGTTGCATAGCATAATACATTAATAAAATTAAAAAAAAGCATTTGTATAAAAAAATGTCAATTTTTCTATTTCAGTTTTATTTTGCATCTTTATACAGGGAGCGAACTTAAACCTTGAACGCATTTAATAATTTTTAAAAATTAATATTTAATGATTTTCATATTAGATTGTTGAAATATAAAATATTAAAAAAAATTAGTGGATTTTTATACATTAAAATTAATATTATTTACTTAAATAATCATTTTTCGATGAATTTTTAATTTTCTATATTATTGTAGTTCATATCAACAAGTAATGGTATATATCTTGTATTATATTTATTTTTATTAAATTAAAAGACATTTAATACATGGTGTTCTCGTCAAAAGCACTGACACATGTTCTCTTATTTAGCGGACTGTATCAGACTCACACACTAACACACTAACACAATAAAAAACCAAAGGTTTAAAACTTAACAATCACTTTATTTACACGACACAGGCACAGCCACTCGCAGCCGTGATGTTCACTCTTGCCTCTCTGGCGTTACTCTGATCAGACTCACACTTATGCGCTCGCAGGCGCATGCGTACACACACTTTTTTCGCCGCTAGGGGTATCCTTGCGCGTTGGCGCGAACACATGGTTAATTAAAACTTAACCGGATGAAATTCGGGAAAATCAGGAAAGATGAAAGTAAAATAAAAATAAAGAAATGTAAAATAAATAAAAGTAAAGAAGTGTTCCACAAGTCCAAAGACAGGGTGTTAGAGCAGACATATTTATTCAGCATGGATTGAAGAATTGCAAATTAAAGGTTTTCAGGCTAAATTACAATCAAGATTCTCCTAGTTCGAAATTCATCGCAGGGTTTTATGGCCTTTAAAAAATTTGTTAAAAGATTATTATATTCAAGAATTCTTTTCATTTAAAACTGCATTTCTGGCGTAGTTCATAACCTTTCTTTTAACTTTTCTGCTTTTGTTAATTGTTAAAAATAAATAATTTTATAATTATGATTCATATATATATATATATAAAAGCATTTGTATAAAAAAAAATGTTCCTTTTTCTATTCAAGATTTATTTTGCATCTTTAAACAGGGAGCGAATTTAAGTTTTGAACGAATTTAATAATTTAAAAAACTAATATTAAATAGTTTTCATATTAGATAATCAAATTATAAAATATTAAAAAAATGAGTGGATTTTTATATATTAAAATTAATATTATTTATTAAAATAATCGTTTTTCGGTGAATTTTTAATTTTCTATATTATTGTAGTTCATATCAACAAGTAATGGTGATATATTTTATTAAATTAAAAGACATCTAATAGCATGGCTAATTAAAATTTAATAGGATGAAATTATTCGAATTAGTTTCGATATTCGAATCAGTGATAGGAACCAGAAAGCATTCCTGTCGATCATTGTTACGCGAATATTACAGAATCCCAACACAATTGCTAATGTGGCTGGAATTCACTGAATATCTAAGTGACAGATACATGAGTTATGCGAGTTTATAAGGCATTGCATTTCTATTAGATTTCTGTAATTTCTACATTATCTGTCGAAGATAAGAAAGCTGTGACACACGTAAAGAATTTTATTATCGATATACCCAATACGTTCACAATCTAATACATATAATACTGTTAATAAAATGATATTTTTCCTTTCCTCTAATCGAGTTAAGTTTATCCGAATATGAGAAGAGATTATATAATTATACAATATTTATGAAGGAAAATTATGTAAGTAATTTCCCCAAAAATGTGGCATTATACTTAAGATTTTTCAAAAGTGCCTTCATTTATATAAAAGAAATGAATACTTTTATTGATTTTATAGTAAGTGAAGAGTATTTAAGATAATATTTTAAAGTCAATTTTATTTAGTTCTAAATGAAGAAATTAATTATTCATGATAAGTTACTCATGCATAATGTATTAAATTGAAGAAATTTTAAATTATCGTTTTAATTTGTTTTATTAATAAAATTAATTTTTAGTTTTGGCTTTTAGAATATTTGCTAAAAAAAATTTTTTTTTCAATTATAAAAAGAAGTTTTAAAAAAAATATTATTAACATCATGATTATGAAAATAAATCACCTATGTTAAGATTTTAAAATAGACTTTTCGATGAAGGTCTCAGAACTTAGTTTCAAATACTCAATCTCTGAGATTTTTGAGCTCCAACCAACGAGCCCTCAACTTGTAATGAATATTTGATTTATGAGAAGCCTTAATTACTGTATTATTAGGTAGCATACCTAATCGAGATAACACTAAAAAGCTATCTCAAATCAGATAAATTATCTTGCAATAAAAGTTCTTATCTTATTTTCTACTAATTGATTATTATGCATATTGATCACGCATTAAAATAATCTTTAATAATATACAATCTAAATTTATTACAAATAATGATGATTGCACAAAATAATTGATGAAAATGCATAAGCAATGGGCAAAATACTTTTCTGCATACTGAAATTTAACATATTTAATGAAAGAGACATACAAAAGATCTCAGATGCAAAAATAATACACCCTGAAAAATCTGTATTGAAATTTTCTAGACGTGTTTTTATAACTTTATTAGTTATATAAAAGAGGTAAGCACAAATTTCTTGTTAACCTTGTACCAGAATATTATACCAAAATTTGAGTATTCTATTTCTAAGATTTGATTATCAATTGATATAGCCTTCAAAGATTTCGTATTTGGGTTGCGAATCTAGGACTATAAAAATTAATCTTACTTTGAGTACACCAAATCAATTTGGCTGGAAAGTTGTTCCTAAATATAATAATAATGGTATAATTAAAATAAAATAAAAATTGATAGTACTTGAAATAAAACTAGATTAATAATCATTTTATGTCGTCCTAATTATATAACCCAGTTATGTGATTTATTATTATCATTTCTATAATTGATTTTCATAAAATTTTTGCAAAGAAAAGTTAAAAAAGATTTTTAATTTCTCATTCAAGTAAAAAACGCTAAAATCTATTTCAATTCACAGCAAAAATTATAATTTCAGAATTATTCCAAAAGCAGATATCCTTAACGAGACTAAATAAAAACACTGGAGTATTAACATTCCTAAATAAGTTTCTTAAAATATTCTGAAAAATCTAGATAATTACTTAATTTCTTGTAAATCTTTGGGTTTTAGAAGTATTTTTTGAGCATTTCAAAATTTTCTCAAAATAAACTTATCTTCTACCTTTTCATTACTAGTAAATTATTTATTTATTTGTTTTAAACCATTGGTATAATAAAAGTCATGCATAAAACAAAAATAAATATTACAAATCCCTCTTAATTGTCTGCATCTGCAGTCAAAGATAAAGATTTTCCCCCACTGTTTTATTATTCTTTAGTACAGGTTATTTTTTTAAATCCAAACTATTAAACTTGAAGATTTATTAAAATAAATCAATAGCTAGTTTTATAGCATTATTAAATTTCCATTAACTTAGTTTTATTTAAAGCATTCTCCTTTTTTTACATTAAAAAACCCAGGAGACTTTATTTGGTATAGTATAGATAAGAATAATTTAATCTCCTTACAGAAAACATATTTTAAAACAAAACACTTTCACAAAAAATTGTTATTTTTTGTTAATTCGTCTGAATATTAAATTTAGTTTCTATATTTTTCAAAAGTAGTTTCTTTTATGATAATTGATTCCTTTAATGCACAAGTTTTTATAAAATGCAAAAACTAAAAAAATTGTTTTATTTTCTACTTTTCTCCCACTAGGTATGACGTATAAATTGTAAAAGTAAGTATTAAAATAAATAGGTCTAGATATTCATAAATATATCATTTCCCTAGCGATTCTATTACTCAGAAATTATATATATATACTACCTACTTCGCAAGTGTAATAAAAATTAGACTAAAGTAGCCTTATCAAATATGGCAATAAAAGAAAGTGGCCTTTTACTGTTCTGAAGTTAACGATAAATATAACGATATTTTTGTGTTGTTTTTGAGTTTCCAAGAGAACTTTCCTTATTTGTTGTTCGTTTGTTCGGTATCATACTGAAATATACTTAGTTTTATATACAAAGTAAAATTAAGGATGTCCTTTTATAATGTTTATGGAAAGAATGCATTTACTTAGGAAGAAATAATAGAAAAAATATGCAGGCAAGATTTCTAAAATATAGTTTTGTAGGAAGTTGGAATAAAAGACTGTTTTGAATTGTTTAGTTGCTCAGGTAATCGGGATTATTTTGATTGCTTCAGGAATATTATGTATTTATAGTATATTTTGACAAAAAGATTTTCGGTCACGTTTAGAGTTTATTGCTAGAAAAATCTCTAGGGTTATATACTAAAACGCATTTTTTAAATGGTGAGACCCAGTGGTTACATGCTCAAATAGCTTTTTAAAGCATAATAATTGTCTTCTGTTCACGAAGCCTATTTCAGTAAGTGAGTTAAAACATGAGTATACTCCAGGACCATTTAGACAGCGAATATAAGATTTTCATATCGACAGTCAGGTGGTCGCGTTTCTCAGTGGTATGTATGGGAGAATTGCGTGTCGTATAGCAGAATTCCCTACAACACGCAAATGTGGGGAAGCTACTCCTCTAGGTCTTTCGAAAGGCAATTTAATGCCTTCTTTGTCTGTATTTTTAATATTCTTCATTGACCTACGCGATTCACAAGATTAGGCAACGTTGAACAACAAGATGAACATTAGGTGAATTAAAAATAAACTAGTAAAATGTAAATGTCAGTCTAATATTATTATTTAATTAGATTGCTTTAGTATTCAACAACATTGTAATGACATTTTTTTCTGTATAGATTTCCAGTGAAACAACACACAATTTATTTTTTATTTTTTTGTTTTATTGAGATTTTAAATTGCAAAAGAAGAAAACAAGAGTTGTTAAAAGAAATAAGACTGCACCATAAATATGTAAAATTCACTGCATTTAAACAAATATATTGATTATTAAATGTAGAAACCTTTTATTGCTCTGCGTATTGCTTATTGAATGATAAAGTATTTTTAATCTATTTGTTGGCTAGTGCCAAGCTAACAGCTGTCTCTTAATCCCTGAACAATAATTTTCCAGGAGCTCCGAGAAAATTAAACTCCCTACGATACCAAACATTTTGGCAGGGCCAATTATTTTGCGTTGTTTAGGGTCGTATTTTGGTGCCAAGGTGTAGTAGAGAAGAATAACATTTTACGTAATAAATCAAATAAATTAAACAACTTAGCTGTGCAAACTATTAAATATCTATAAGCAAATCTATAACGAACAAACTATTAAATATATATAAGCAAATCTATAACAAACTATTAAATATCTATATCAAGCAAACTATTAAATATCTATAAACAAATCTATAACAAATAAACTATTAAATATCTATAAACTAAAATTAAGCTTATAACGTGTTTCTCAATAATATATATATTCTAAATTTTATTAAATATTTTTTTAACAAATATTATTTTTATGCTTTTTTAATGCATAGACAGATCAACATAAAGTAAATAAAGCATAAAGCATGCCACTATATCACATCTCCTCACTCTGCCTGGAACTGACATGCCCTTTTCCAGTTTGAGGATGATGTGGGGGAGAAGGCGGGAAAAAAGGGAGAAGGAGAGGCTAGAGTCATTCCCTAAGGATACAAGAAACAAGTAACATAAAAACAAATTTAAAGTCAATTCTTACATTTTTTTCACTCTATTGCAGAAAGTCCTTTATAAATAAATTTCATTCATTTTTTTTAAGTTTATCTGGGCCATCTGTTGATAGATGCCTGCAACTTAAATCTAAAAAAAAACTAAAATTAATTAATTAAATTTAATCAATGAATTAATATTTGAAAAAACTGTATCAACATCAAATGTCATCCACTACAATTTAAAAAAAATTATTTGAACTTGAGTGGAGGAATAAAAAGTATTTTATGAACGATTGAAAATTTGAACAAGATACATATAGGGAGAGTGTGAGCTAATAGAAGGAATTGAATAAAGAGGAGTGCGCGCGGATATGAATTAGAAAGAATCATGAACTTCATTTTTTGTAACGCCAATGGTGATGTTTCTGAGTTTTTTATTTTTAGCCTGATGTTTCTAATTTTTATGTTTAGCGTATTCTTCTTTTATTGAAGGAATTATTTTACAAAAAAACAGTAGAATTAAATATCAAACTATTAAAGTATTAAAAAATGCGAAAACATAATGGAAAAAATTTGATATGAGAGAATACCTAGAAATATTATATACAGATCAAAGAAAATTTGAAAAAATTATAAAAAGTTACAAAACGTTATACACACCATTGAAGAATATATAAATCAGAGGGCAAGAAGGAATATTCATCAAAGTAATTATAATACATAGAATTAGAGGAAACACAGCTAATACAAAAGCGTGAGAATTAATCGTTAAGGACAACTGTTGAAAAATTATAAAGAATGGAAGTAGAAAAGGCAGGAAGATATTAGATCTGAAAAGAAATAATTTAAAAGGAAAAGCACATAGTTAAAAATTGGTTTCCACATAAAATATAAAAATAAGGAAAAGTACAAATTAAAAAATTGATATGCGTATGGAATAAAATTACAAATTTTACAAAATTGTTGACCTTAAATATTGACCTTAATTGTTGACCAAAATTGTTGAATATAAAATTACCTTACAAACATTCACACACAGAATAAATATAAAAAAAAAGTTTGCATTGAAAAAAGAGACAATCTTAAAAGCAATTTTTGATTATCTGAAGAATCGCTAATGTTATGGTTCTGCATGTCGCAGTGATATACAGAATAAAAAGCCTTTGAATGGATAGCAATTTTCTTTCTATTCTAGCTGTTGGAAGTAGTGTACAGACAGTTCCGTGACTTAATACTCTTCTGCTTTCGTGTTATATAAGATTCTCCTGAACTCTTGTATTGTACTCCAGGTGTTAATGGCATTCTCTAGTAGCAAGCCAATTAGATCTGTTGATCTTTTGTTTGTTTACTAAGTAGAGTTTTTTTCGATGAATACTCCTAAGCACTTAAAGATTTTTCCCTTTTGAATTCTCCATTCTCTGACGGACCTTGTTCAGATTTACTGATGACATGGCAATTCGTTTTCTCTGTAAATATAAATGGATGATATTTATCTATTCAAATTTTAAATTTAAAAATTTTGAAGTCCACATCTAGTAGAACTTTTGAGGCCAAATACAAAGTTATCTGCAAAGGCCTATAATTGCAGTGCTGCAAAAACTTTAGCAAAAGATTAAATTTCTAGAGGGCAAAACAATAAAAGATTTTTCTGCACTGATGGGGAAGTTTTCCAAGGGTTTCTTGGCAATTACTATGTTAGTCCCACTTCCTGATACATCCAAGGCTTTAACGATTTCAGAAGTAAAAAGTGATGCTTTAACTGTGATCATAAAAGATTTCCCAAAAGAGGTACCTGATTCTGATCACATTTTTCTCCAGGTTTAAAATTTTGCATGGAGAATTTCTTTTTCATAGGTTGCTTTTTGGAGTTAATGTTTTATTTTATTTTTCACCACCTTCCAATTTTGGCATGTTTCTTCTAAGAAGTTTAATTTTACTATAATTTTGATTCTGTAAGCTTTATATCAATGTAATCAATTTCATTCCCAAACTAATTCATGTAAATTAGTTTGGGAATGAAAGAAAAGTAGAATTTAAATAATTATTGTTTTCCTCGAATGAAGTTTGAAATTACAAAATGCAATAGTTTTATTTTCTGATTAATAATTGTTCTTATGTATTTATGATCAATACGAGTTTCTTCCTTTGAAGCTTCCTAATCACATCTGCAGACCAATTCCGTTACAGAAATCCCAGTAAGATCTGGCCATCCTTTATTATTGCAATGCACGAAAGTTGGCTCTAAATCTCTATTTTTTAGTAAATGGAAGTTATTTGCTGCTAAGAACTCCTCAACTAACAATCCTCTTGCAACTTCTGAATTGTAATTTCAACTAGTGGTGTGTGCATTTAGGTTTGCTTCAATAGCTATTTTATGTTTGAAAAAGTTAATTTGCTAATATTATTTAAAGTCGTTTGGAGATTATTGCAAGAAGAACGTTATTCCCCGGCGTGTCATGGATGTTTGTACACTGTGTGAAAAAAGTAGAAGGACAGTCATTTTTTTGTACAATATGCTTTTATTTTACTGCTTTTGATCTGATTTTTATAGAGAGTTGTTTTGTTAGAGTTTTAATTTACGTTAAGTGAAAGTTAAATGAGATTTTTTTATTTACCATCATTTTAACTTAGGAATGCAATACTTAATAACTTTGGGTGTGTGAAAAAAGTAGAAGGACGCATCCAAAAAATCTATTTAGAAGCTGTTGGAAAGTTTATAGGTAAGTGTTTTTTTTTCTCTTTTAATTCCTTTTTAACAAGAATAAAATATTTAGCTAGAAATTCATAGTTTTTATTGGTTTTAGGATGCCCAGAGGAATACCCTTAACTAAGTTTCAGAAGGGCCAAATAGTTGCCTATAAAAATGAAGGCAAATGTGTGAGAGAGATTGCACGGCAGCTACGAATCAGTCCTAATACTGTTTCGAACTTCATAAGAAACCCTGAAAGTGACAGAAGAAAAAAGAAGACAGGAAGACCAAAAAAACTCACCCAACGTGATCAACGAAAAATCATTCGTGTACTCAAAAAGACTGGTGGAAGTGTCGGCAAGGCGCAATTTCAATCAAGAATTACACATGTAACCAAAAGAACTGTCTATAACTACATAAAATGCTCAAAAAAGTTCGTCTTCAAAAAACGGATGCACCATCCGAAGTGGAATGAAGGACACATGAAGAACCGACTGCAGTGGGCTAAAGACCACATGTCCTGGAGCTCAGAATGGACCTCAGTTATATTTTCCGATGGGAAAAAATTCAATTTGGATGGTCCAGATGGTTATCAGTACTATTGGCACTGTCTTGGTATTGAAGAAGAAACTTATTCTACTCGACAGATGGGAGGAGGTGGTTTAATGGTATGGTTAGCAGTTAGCTATGGAGGCAGGACAAGTTTAGTTTTTCTAAATGGTAGACAGAACCTACATCCAGACTCTAAACTCAAATCTTCTCCCGTATGGCACTGAGTTAGGAGGAGATGACTAAATTTTTCAGCAAGATGGAGCCTCATTTCACACTTCAAATGGTGTTAAAGATTGGTTTGCAGCAAACAATGTTCGATTTTTACATTGGCCTGCTAAAAGTCCTTATCTCGACATTGTAGAGAACATATGGGCAATGATTGTATGTCGTGTTTACAAGGGTGGAAAGCAGTTTAAATCTGTAGCTGAGCTGCAGAAATCATTAAACTTTGTATGGGACAATTTTTGCCAAACAAAAATTCAATCTTTATACAGTTTGATGCCAAATAGGATCTTCGAAGTAATTCGACCCAACAGGAAAAGAATTCCATATTAATTTATATAGTACACCTCTTTTTTAGAAGTGTCCTACTTTTTTCACTGATCATGAGATCGTCAAAACCAATTTTTTTATTAAGTATAAATTTTTTTTAATTGTATACTTTTTTGTTTTGTCTAGATACAGGTATCTGCATGTAAAAACGTTGTGAATAAATTAATTGTTTAAAAAATGCGTCATTATTCATTTATCAAAAATAATCTAATGTCCTTCTACTTTTTTCCCGCAGTGTAGCAGTTCAGAATTCACGTTAAATTGTAGGTCCATTTATTGTAGGGAAGACACAAAACGTGAGAACAATGTTTTACAGCGAGTATTCCCCTGTTGTGTTGCTTACGAAGTGTAATGGTACGAAGTGTAATGGTACGAAGTGTTACCATTACCATCATTTTCCACTCATTTAAAAAATGAGTAATTCTTTTTTCTATAATTTCGACAATTTATTTTAACTGTGGAGCAACACTTTTAAGCGTATACAAATTCTAGACTATTCATCTTTATGTCATATAATTTAGAATTTTGTCATTTAAAAATTTTACTGTTGTATTGTATTTCTGCTTGATTAATAACTTTTGATTATTTATAATTTATGAAGAATATTAGAATTATATTTAATTTTAAATCATCAGGTATTTTAAATATTTCAAAATATATTTGTCACAATATCCATGCGCACAAAATTATTTATTTACATACATGTAATCATTTAAATATCTTTTTCTTCAATTTTTGGAATAATTACGATATTTTTTATATTCACATATGTCACAGTAAAGATAAAAAAAAGTTTTTCTTTTTGACTAAAACTGTTCAGAAATTAAAACATAATCATAAAAAAAATTTCAAAGCTGAAATCTTCCTAATAACATTAAAGAATTAAACTTTGTAATTCTAAACGTTTCTATTTATTATGATCCACAGTTGGGCAATGAAAGCGCATGCGCTGACAGTTACTATAGGGCGGGCACAAACGGGAGAGGAATCTTTTGAACCGAATATTTCCCGTTCATGTTTCTTACGAAGCGGACACAAATACCAGCACTCAGCGCTTTTTCAATCTAAAAGAGGTAAAAATTGCGCTCTACCCTCTTGGCAATAGATTATTTTTAAGGAGGAATTATTAATTTTGAAATATACATTGTTAGTTTTACTTTTCCTAATTTAATATTGTAAAATTTTTATTATGGGTGAGATTTTTCCGAAATTGTTATTTATTTTCAAATTAATTTAATATATCTGAAAATTTTGAAGTTATGTTTGATGTTAAAGCACATGATGTAATTAAAACTTTTAAATTATTGCATAGCAATTTATTCGATATTGAATTATTTGAAAAATTACTGGTTAAATTAAAAAGTTTTCATGTTATCCTGTAATATTTTTTTTTTACAAATGTTAACTTCTATGCTCGTTTTGTTAAAGTTGTTGGTAATAGTTGTCAACATATTTTAGAATTTGTGAATATTAATGTATTCCCAATTGCTTTCTTGTGAGATTAATCAAAAATACATTAAATTTAAATTAAAACGGTAAAATGAGTATTCTCATTTATAATTCAAAATTAATAAATAAAAGAGATTTTGTTTTCAAATGATAATGTTTTTGAATAAAAAAGAACAAATTAAAATTAGAAAAATACTTAAATAATTAAATTAATTTAAAAATAATATGTCAGCTAACATTCTCTGACAAATTTTATGATTTAATTCATTTTTTTTTTTTGATTTATTAAGTAAAGACAAGTATTAAAATAGATTAATAAAAAAATGTTATTCTATTTTCTATTACTTATTATTAATTACTGCTTACTATCACTTACTACCTACTATTCTTTTCTATTTTCATATTGAAGTTATAATTGCCTTAGAATAGTATTAAATTAATTTTAACTTAATCATGATGTGTTTTTTATTTATTCTACCATTTCAAATATTACTCAATTTGTGTGTGATGCAACTTTAAAAATATTTAAAACTACATTTCATATTTCTTACAATTTTATCTCTGTTTCTATTTAAATTTTTACAATGCCGAATATTGTTCTTTTACGCAATACATAAATAGACCTAGATTGTCCGAATTGCACAAATTAGGACAATCTAGATCTTCGGAGAATTTAGAGAGTAAGATAAATTTATTTTAATAAGAATATAATATAACATCACTTTATTTTAATAAATATTATTTTTAGAAAATATGGCACAAACTAAATGATGGCACTGAAGTAATGAAAAAAAAAACAATGTTGCACATAATATTACGGAACATAATGTTGCAACGGCATTAATGAAGCTTGTTAATTTTAAAGCAAATAAATAGAAAGTTAGATTATGTGGAATGTTTGACATTTTTAAAATTGTTCATGGAGTTTATTTACATGGATTTTGCATATTAATAAATATCGTATAACTATTATATGATGTCATTTTTATACTTAGGAATGGTCTCATTTATAGTTTTTATTCTTGAGTAAATATCTAGGAAAATATTTATTTATAAATATTTCTGCTCAAGAGAATTTCTTAAACAGAATCTGTAGTTATAGTAGGAATGGTCTAGTTTATAGCTTTTATTCTTGCGTAAAAATCTAGGAAGATATTTATTTGTAAATATTTCTGCTCAAGAGAATTTCTTGAAAAGATATTGTATAGCAGTATTATGATTTGCTGTCCAAAAAATGAAAAATTGAAATGAGATTTTGATAGCTGTTCGCGATCGCAAGTATTCAGATTTCTATGTTCTCATATTCTTGTTGCTAAAATATATAAGCAGAACCATTTGATTTTAATAGTAAATCAGTCTCTTTTTATCTATCAACAAGAAATTTTCCTTACAAATGGGATGGAAAATGTCTATAGAAATATATTTCGTTATCTTGTCAAGTAAATTACTGATTGTTTAAATTGATGGCATGTCTGTTAAGTTATTGCAGCTATCAGTTAGGATCTACGCCACGTCTGAAACGTCTTACCCCAGAACTTCAAAGCTTCATCAAAGCGTGATTAATCTCGTAATTACGCTCAATTGTAATTTGAGATAATACCACGTTTTTAGCTTGAATGGGTTCAATGTGTGATAGTCTCTGTAAAAGATGTTATCAAGACATTATTGGCTTGCTGCTCTAGACAGCAATTAATCTTGAACACAAAGTCTTCATTTCATTTGTGATATATCATTCATATATTTCATATATTTGAAATGCTAATGAAATATTGTTTAGCGGTACATGACAAATTATAATTAAAACAATGATTATTAAATTTTTTAATTGTAAAATTCTATTACATTTTTAATCATAAATTTTAGTTACACATTACAAGTAATATTAATAAAATATTTCTATATATCAAATGTTAAGTAGAAGTATTTTCTACATTCATTTTGAATTATATATTATATATACTCTTTTTAGTACATATTTCAAAATGAATTAAGAAAATATCATAATAAGCATTTAACATATTAAATTGATTAAATTATTTTACCAAATTGATAGTAGAAGACTTTTCAGAATGCTTGAAGATCATATAACTAAAGTAAAAACTTATTTTTTTTAATTATATGAAAAATAAATTCATAATTGTTTTTATCCTTTATTATCATTATAAGTATAAATAATTTTAATTCATCTCTTTTAACATTTTTACGAGTAATACAGTGTACTATCGCCTTCGTACTAGAATGCCGAGTGAGGCCATTTCCCAATAGAGCAGCAGATATTTTGGTATTCATTCACACAGGAAACCACATGTTGTAATATACATCTCAATAAATATATTTTTAGAATCATTGACATTCCGAGTTACAGAATTTCTTGGTTATCTTAGTATAGACAAGGGACATACTTATATAAGGCTACTTTAACATCCTGATTCTTTACGATCCCTATAAGTGAATTCATAGGCTTATAGACTATGTTATAAAGGGGCTCTACTTTGGTGGGTCAGCGTTGATTATAGGTTACCGCTCAGTTTGGAAAAAATAACATCATTTATTACATTAGTAGCATCTAAGGATTTACAACCTTTACTGACCTCCTCGAATCCTATATGATTGTAACTCTCAAACTATTTAAGATATTTTTTTGAAAGATTAAATTAGCCACAATTAACATATGAATTACTGTTAATAAAATAATTTGGAACGCAATTATTTATTCAGAAAATAACAAATCTTGCACACCAAATTAAAAATTAAGTTTTCAATACAAGAAAATGTGTTTATCTATTATTTAATGTCAATGATAATTGACAAATATATGCTTAAATTTACAATATATGTAACAATATAAATATTATATATAAACATTTTCTGAAGATTTACGTTAATAGATCAGTCAAAAGAGTTAATAAAGAATTTTTAAAGTTTTAATTGAATTTAGAGTGAAAATAAAAAGATTTAATTGATTTTATGTATAAAATTTATAAATATAACTTAATACAAAATGGCAGTTAAAAAATATTTTTAATATAGAAAATTATCATTGACATGTTTAACTGTTAAATTGACATCAGTACAAGAATTAAATTAAATTGAAATTAAATACGCTTATCAAAAGCATCTAAAAGATAATTAGCATCATTAAGAAAGGAATCTCACCAGGAATAATTTAAAGATGTGGGAGCAACCTCAAATAATCCAAAATATCACCTGGTCCCTTTGAGATTACATTGCTGTCACAAATTTACAACCATTACTGTATGAGAGATTTATAATCTACTTATTTATAATTTCCATACTCTATAAATTTTCTGCTTCTGTTCACTTTTCGAGCTACGAATTACGTTTCCTCACTTCAGAAGTTCAGTGCTCTAACATCAAGATAACAATTTTTAATATTTGTTCCAATTATATTGCTTAGGACCTTCATAAATATTTAGCTTTCGGAAGAACTAATACTTTTACCATGAGTTAGATATAAATAACCAGTGGGCTGAAAAGTTCGTAGGCTGACACATAGATAGCGCTATTAGTATTAAATCCATATGATTTTTAGTTAGCCCTAACCTTCAACAGCTAACCAACAGCTCTCAAATTTATACACGCGTCTTTTGAAGGTTAGGGCTAACTAAAAATCATATGGATTTAATACCAGTAGCGCCATCTATGTGTACGCCTACGAACTTTTCAGCCCACCTGTTATTAGATATTAGATACGTAGAATTGGGATATTACTTCTGAGCTATCCCCCAATGTTAATAAAAAATAATTTTTTTTTTATATTTCCATAAGCAGTACTAAAAAAAAATGATTAATCACTGAAGAACAAAGTACAGACGTCCCAAGAGCTAATAAATGATCAAGTATGAAAAAAAAAAAGAGCAAGGAGTAAAAGAAAAGAAAAGTGGAATAAAGTCGAAAAAAAGGAAGAGCGTAATTTACGCACATCATCGTATTGATCAGTTATATTACTCATAAGCCTCAAGAGAAAAAAGGAACCACTTTTGTTTCTTATTTTGGGATATTTTAAAAGTCACATTGAAAACACTTTTTTAGAACAATTGAACGATTGTTTTACACTCTATATTATACAAAATGATTCTAGCGTACTGTCACATAATTGATTCCAAAATCATTTTATGTAATACTGTTATAAAATATATATATCAGGAAAAAAAAGATTTATACATTTTTCTAACAAAAGCAATGTGTAGAGTTTTGGAAGTAGAAAAAGAATATGTAACCTTTTAAAATAAACATTCTTGAGTATTTTAAATAAGTACACTTAAATATAAATTAATTTAAATTATTAAATTATTAGCAATTATTTAATATTAGAAAATGATTTACAAATAAGTAAAAGTTAATTGACGCCGAAAACAAGTTTTCGAAAATGTTTCTATCGAATGATTACATTTTTAAATTAAAAAAAAAAAAAATGCAAATACAGTCACTGAAAAACGAAGCAAAATTTAACTATTTAGATTGACCTATTTAAATTTTCAGATATTTTCATGATGTAATTTTATTTATTAATAATATATTATCCTGCAAATATAAATTTCTCATTTACTTTTTTTTTAAAGTATTAGTTGAATTTAAATTATAAAGTTACAAAAAGAAAAAAAAGTCGAAAAACTGATAATTTATAAAAGCTATCAGATTTAAAGAAAAAAACTTTTCAGAATTGGGAAAAAGTTTAATTGACGATTTAAAAACAGTATTTATGGTTGTGATTATACTTAACTGAGCATCGATTTGTTAAAGTATTCTTTGAAAGGAATACCCGCATGATAAATCAGGGAAATTAAAAATTACGAAATAAATTTTTCTCCTTTCATAACTTGAAAAAAAAAAAAAATGCAATTTCACGGAGTATAAAAGTCAGCATTACATATAATCTACATTTCCATTTTTGTTAGTTAATGGAGGCAAGTAATTACGTTTAAATCACTGGAAAAGAAAATGGGAACAATTAGGGATTATTATCTTATAATATGCATATCAGAGGAGAATTATTCTTGTAAAATATATATTATTTGCTTATTTTTGGTTGACGTCTATACACGAAAAGAATCACAGAAAAAAAATTGAATCGTTATGGATCATGATTATTATTATCATTATGGATTATGATTATTATTAGCTTTCATGAATTTTTTTTTTTTTTTTTTTGGGTTTTATAAACATTCCAAATTTTTTTAATTTTTTTTTTTTTTTTTTTTTTTTTTATTTTTTTTGGCTTTCTAATAACCTACGAAATTTTTGACATTTTTGTTATAAAGAATTTATAAGAAATTATTTGTGATTTAATAAGAGGTATAAGTTTTTTCAGAATCTAGAAGTCCTGTAGAAAAAAAAAGTAATAATAAAATTACCTCTAAGAAATCGTATCGTTTAGAAACCGTGCTGTCCATAGAAAAAGATGAATGCAGCATTTTTTCCCAACGAAAATTGAATTCTAGCAACTCAATCCTTAGTTAAGTATGTATTGGTTAAATTGTAACATTTATTCATGGTTTAAGTAGTATATTTCCTTTTTCACGAATATATTCTTGTAACCAATTATTTAATATTTGTATTCCGGGTAAATGGTCAAATTTTTAAAAACATACAATTGATATTTAAGAACAGTTTTAAGAATTCATTCCACCCTTAGAACGCAAAATTGCCAGTATTAAAAAATATTTATTTTACTAAATGCTTTAATAATCCCATTTATGTATTTTTAGTTATTTTAATTAAAATATCTCATATTTGATTTAACTTTCATTGAGAGAGTATACTCACAAATTTTACGAAATATATATATTTTTCAATTTCCACAAATACACATCCATACAAATATAATTGAGCATTTATTTTTTTTTCAATTTTCAATTTAGTGAGATAGGATTTATCTAATAATAATAACTATAATTACTAATTTACTGTATAAGCATCTTTCATTACTAGTTACAAAAATAGGGTATTTAAAATTAATTATCCTAAGCACTGGAAGATAGCATTAAAATCCTAGCATAATCTGGTTATTAATTCACTATAAAATATTTTTGCGTGAAAAATGTCTGTTTTAAAACGAGAAATAATTACATGTTGAGCCTTAAGTGCAAAATGTGCTGTTTAACTTTCATAACTTGCGAAAAATGACGTTTTGGTCGTACATTTCAACAAGTTCTGTGTGAGATAATGTGTGCGAGAACTTCTTTTCAGCGCACAAAACTTTGTTAAATCAAAGAGTCGCCATTTAGTAATGGAAAATACTTTCTGGTTTGTTTACTGTAAACCTATTTTCAGATAGCAAAACGAATCCAAATAAATGCTGAAGGAAATTAAAAAGTTTGTTTTTCCCAATAGTGGGAGCGAAAACAAGTGATCTATAAACAACGAATTCAGGAAGCACAGCTGTTTGTTATAGCTGTCTATTTCCGGTGCAAGTAGGTTGAAATAAAGCTTCTTTTTTGCGGGAAGAATAATAAAAAATGCAGCATGTTTTCGTCCTTTTATATGTTGCTGACAGATGTTTCGATTTCTATTAAAGTCATGGAAAATTAATGATATTA